>CM027081.1:21164940-21209436 GCA_015343265.1 Pao palembangensis
GATATGTTTGTATTTCTATGATTGTATTTTGTTTGTATTTCTATGGTTCTATGATTGTATCTGTTCTCCCTCTCTCTCTCTTTATTCTCTCTGTCCTGTCCCCCTCTTTTCTTCTTCCTTTACCCAGCCGACTTTCAGCAGGACTTTCAGTTCCTCCTTGTAAGCCTAGTCCTGCTCAAGGTTTCTTCCTGTTAAAAGGGAGTTTTTCCTTGCCACTGTGCTTACCTGGGGGTTCAGCCTCTTGGTTTCTACTTCTGTAAAGCACCTAGAGACAATTTTATTGTAAAAAGTGCTATATAAATAAAATTGCTATATAAATTGCTAAATTGCCATTTGCAGACCAAAATACTGGAAAGTGCATTTGTAGCAGGAGAGGTGTCGGGGCATTTTTGGAACACTGTTGATGTGCTCCTTATACCTTGTCTAATTAATTAAATAATGCTTATGCTTTTATTTATCTAATAGAATACCATTTGCAGGTACACTACAGAAATCTTAATGAGTATTTGTTTTTGATAAATGTGTTTCCAATATTGACCAAAATATTGGTGATTCTAGCTTTGGACATAGACAAGCAGTTCAACAGCCATGAACACCCTGTAGGCAGACTAAAGTAGAAAACATGATTAAATTATGAAACATTCATGATAACATTCTGCTCCTTTCCCTTATCTTTATACAGAAACGTCTCAGCAGAGCAAATTAAGGTCTCCTAATACTCCAACCCTTGCGGCTAAGCACCAGATGACATCAAATTAATAAGAAGGAATTACACAAACACAGACTGATGTTCTTTCCAGCAAAACATGCCACCTAGAAACCTCACTAAGGAAAATAATGAGCCCAGGACATTCTGTCAAATATACGGGAGAAAAAAGAGGAAGAAACAAGGAGGAAAGGACTAAAATTAGACTTGAATAATGGTAAATGTACTTTTATTCTGTTCTTTATATGAGAGAAAATGAAAATAACTGGGAAGATAATTAAAAGGATTAAAAGGTCTTTAAATATGAAACAACACAATGAAATGGGCGTGGGAAGAGTTCGGTGAGGCCATGGAGAAAAACATCCGGACGGCTTTGAAAAGGTTCTAGGGCTGTCATGGTTGATACGGTTGATACGACTCTGCAACATCGCATGGACATTGGGGGCAGTGTCACTGGATTGGCAGTCCGGGGTGGTGGTCCCTCTTTTTAAGAAGCGGGACCGGAGGGTGTGTTCCAACTATAGGAGAATCACACTCCTCACTACACTCCTGGTAAGGTCTATTCAGGTGTACTGGAGAGGAGGGACTGCCAGATAGTCGAACCACGGATTCAGGAGGAGCAATGCGGTTTTCGCCCTGGATGTGGAACTGTAGACCAGCTGTACACCCTCAGCAGGATCCTTGAGGGTGCATGAGAGTTTGCCCACATGTGTTTTATAGACTTGGAGAAGGCATTTGACTGTGTCCCTCAGGGAGTCCTGTGGGGGGTTCTCCGGGAGTATAAGGTGTTGGGCTCCCTGATATGGGCTCCCCATATAATAATAATAATAATAATCACACGTTATTAATCCACACAAGTGGAAATTAAACCGCTGCATTTTTTCCCATCACATGCATGTACAACACACACTGGCAGTGGGCAGCCACTTAAGGCGCCCAGGGAGCAACAACCAACAACTAGGGGGTTAAGGGCCTTGCTCAAGGGCCCAAAGTGGTGGTCACAATTTCGGTCCGCATCGTTGGCAGTAAGTTGAACTCATTTCCAGTTAGGGTTGGACTCCGCCAGGGCTGCCCTTTGTCACCGATTCTGTTCATAACCTTTATGGACAGAATTTCTAGGCGCAGCCATGGTGTTGAGGGGGTCTGGTTTGGTGACCTCAGGGCTGGGTCTCTGCTCTTTGCAGATGATGTGGTCCTGTTGGCTTCATTGGATCGGTTCGCAGCCGAGTGTGAAGCGGCCGGGATGAGAATCAGCACCTCCAAATCTGAGGCCATGCTTCTCAGCCAGAAAAAGGTGGAGTGCCTTCTCCGGGTCGGGGAGGAGATCCTGCCCCAAGTGGAGGTACCTCGGGGTTTTGTTCACGAGTGAGGGAAGAATGGAGCAGGAGGTCGACAGGCAGACCACAATCCATTGTGGTGAAGAGAGAGCTGAGCCGAAAGGCGAAGCTCTCAATTTACCGGTCGATCTTCGTTCCTACCCTCAACTATGGTCATAAGCTTTGGGTAGTAACCAAAAGAACAAGATCGCGGGTACAAGCGGCCGAAATGAGTTTACTCCATAGGGTGGCTGGGCTCTCCCTTAGAGATAGGGTGAGAAGCTCCGCCATCCGAGAGGAGCTTGGAGTAGAGCCACTGTTCCTCCGCGTTGAGAGGAGCCAGATGAGGTGGCTCGGGCATCTAGTCAGGATGCCTCCCGGACGCCTCCCTGGTGAGGTGTTCAGGGCACGTCCCTCTGGTAGAAGGCCCTGGGAAGACCCAGGACACGCTGGAGAGACTATGTCTCTCAGCTGGCCTGGGAACACCTTGGGATCCCCCCAGAACAGTTGGATGAAGTAGTTGGGGAGAGGGAAGTCTGGGCTTCCCTGCTTAGGCTGCTGCCCCCGCAACCCGACCCCGGATAAGCGGAAGAAGATGGATTGATTGACAATGAAATATGATCTATCTATCTATCTATCTATCTATCTATCTATCTATCTATCTATCTATCTATCTATCTATCTATCTAGAGCTTTGTCCTGGCTCTACTTTTACATTTACTAATTTAACAAATGTGATTGATTACAACCCAGAATGTGTTATCATCTGAGACATCAATAGAGGAAAATGCAAAAATAGTTCAGTTCAGAGGTAAAAACAGCAGAATAAAATATGCCAGCACAGAAACAATATTCTGGTGCGCTACCACGAGTGGGTGTTTTTTGTTTGTTTTTTGTTTTTGTTCTTTATTTTGTCCTGGATCTTGTCCTCACAGGAGATTTTGTCACTAAGCCTATGCCATTATTTTGAATAATGCATGACTAATGTAAAGGGTTTTTTTGTCCAATAAAATAGAAACCAAAGAAAATGCCACAATAAAAATGCCTGAAGAGTAGCCCTAATTAGGACCCCCTTACCCCACCCCCACTCCCAACATAGCTGAACACCAGCAGAACTGCATTCTCACTACAGGAAACAGAAATAGAGTATGTAGCATTGACACTACTGAGAGGTGCATAATAAAGCTGTGAGCTCCGTAGCTCCACCAAATACTGTTGCAAATGCATTGTGATGTGAAGTTGAAGTTGAACGCAGAATACACACAGCTGAGGTTAAACACAGAAAAGAAAATGTGCTAAAGAGCACAAAACCTGGTAGATAACCAATATTATTAGATTGATTAGATTGTTGTCTACAAACTATCACATCAGCCACACGTGCTACTGATAAGTGTTCATTTGTAAATACATGATTTTTGCTCTCTAGCATGACATAACCGCAAGACGGCTATTAATTGTTAAAAATAAAGGCGTCACAAGAACAATTAATGTTTTCATTCATTCAGTCAGTCAGTCTAAATTCCAATATTTAAATGGCCAAAAACAATAATATATTTCAATAAGATTGTTTTATTAACAATATTCATATCAGCAGGTGATAAATAGGGAAAGAAATGATGCACATGTCTGAATTGGGCAGGTGTTTAAAATCTGTTCAAATGACATTGACAGCGGTGGTGATGGTGCTTATACCTGATGTTGTTATTATTACAGTTATACAAGTTACAATACAGGGGCGCAAAGTGAAGTAGTCATCTATCTTATTGTCAGTGTTATCATCTCTGCCTGTCTGTTTCTATTTTTTACATTATTGCCATTTGCTGTAGAATATCTATATAAAAGCAAAGTGCAATTTTTATCACATTTTCCTGGTGTCATGTACAAGCGATTTTTCTAATAACCTGTCGTCTAACAAAATGAAATCTATCAGAGATCTCTTCTATCATCACCTCTAGCCCTGGTGTGCATCCTTCAGACATCTTTTTCAGTGAAATTCTTTCACTGCAGGAAGTCCTCCTCTGTGAGTGGCAGGAACATGCTGATGAGACGCTGTTATTCCAGTTCAAGTCTCTCCTTTTTCCAGACAATTTGTGAGCCCAAACACACTGATAGGTGAAGAAAAAATCTCAATCCTTCCTCGTCGATACCCTTTTAACAGCTTTGACCCCTCACCTTAACTCCAAAGTGAGATTCTTTATGGCTGCTGCCTGTAATAAAAACTCTTTTATGAGATGATGACACCTCTTCCATCTACTAAATAATCAGAGCACAGGTTGCGTTTACATTCCTTATAGATTTTCAGTGCTCATCAAGATGCACAGATGCAAGCGACAAGCAGCCATTTCTGAACCACAGATGCGAGATTTATGACAAATACGCTAAAGAGAACATGCAAACTCCACACATAAAGGCCCAAAGTGAAATCAAACTAGGAACCTTTTTGAACCATGCTCTGCTAAATTTTCACACAATGATGTTTTTCAATGATTATGCTCAAAAGAAGGTGACATTGGACTGAAATAAAAGGTTAAAAGATCACACTAAAATTAGAATACACTGCCTTGTTACCACTTAAAAACTGCTTAGACATTCAGTCGAGAGCTGGGTCTTGTGGGAGTCTGGGTTAATGGGTTGAATTCACTATAAGAGAAACTCAAGTGTTCTTTTCTTTTATAAAATATAAATCTGTCTAGAGTAATAGTTTTAAACCAATATGTGCCAAAGCAGGCACAAAAATCCAACATCTTGCATCTCTAAATGCTTTATTTAGGGTTCTGAGTCTAAAGCATAGTTAAGAAGGCATCATTAATATTTAATATATTTTTTAATATTATTAATTTCATTCAAAAGTATATTTAAGATTAAATATAATGAGATTAAGTGCCTTCAGTCTTGCTGGCAGCTCTGTGTCACTGAAGTTGTGTTTACTGCTAAATGCTAATGCTAATGCAAGAACACGATAATCTCTTGTGATTTCCACTTGCCTTGCTCAAGGGCTGCCAGCGAGATTAAGACCGTACGAATGAAGGACATTAGCAATAAACCATGTACACTGGGACATCATACTATAAATCAGCATTCCATGCCAGACAACATTCAGCTGAGGTCTTTATGCACTGAAATGGAGTATATAGGCAACATATTATTATTTTTACAGTTTTATAATTTGTACTTTTAAGCAGTGAAGATTGAAGTTTGTCTTAAAGTAAGTTTATTTTTGTGTCATAAAAGTGGTGTTAAAAAACACAACTACAGTGGGTATAGACACCACATAGTCACAGACTTATTTCTCATATACTGTACATCAGTGCAATCCAGATAACATAGCCTCATCAGCAGTCTAGAGTACACTTATATACAGTAAAATAAAAATAAAACCTGTTTGGATAGCATGCGTTACAACTGAACAAAGAAGAAACATCAAGCAGCCCAGGCACAAAAATAAGGCTCTCTTCTTGTCCTATCATCCTATCCTCATTGCACTGAACCCCGATGGTTTATCTTGCAGGGGTGGGTCTGCTGGAGGACGGGCCATGTCACTGATTCAGACAGGAGCAATGCAAGTTTCGTCCTGGACGCGGAAGAGTGGACCAGCTCTTAACCCCTTCTAGGGTGCTGGAAGGAGCATTGCAGTTTGCCCAACCAGTCAACATGATAGAGTTATAGATCTGAAAATATGCTTATCACCGCGTACCTAGAATGTGGGGGGTGCCACAGGCCATTAAATACCTGTGTTGGAGTAGTGTGCAAGCAGTCGAATCCGTGTATCATTCGTTCATTCGTTTTCTGATTTAAAACGGAAACTGAAAAAAAAAACGGAATGTGAAACTTCCACTATCCTTTTTTTCCAATTTGGTTTTATGCACAGAAAACGGAAATTGGAGAACGAGTCCATATTCCGTTTTTTCAGTTTCCATTTTAAATCGGAAATTGGAAAACGAGTCCATATTCCGTTTTTTCAGTTTCTGTTTTAAATCAGAAAACGAATGAACGAATGATAGATGGATTTTCCATTATCCGTTTTTTCAATTTTGGTTTTGTGCACAGAAAACAGAAATCAGAGAACGAGTCCATATTCTTTTTTTTCAGTTTCCGTTTTAAATCGGAAAATGATTGAACGAATGATACACGGGGATACACGGATTCAGTTGGACACCTGGTTTCAGGTGAAGGTTGGACTCCAAGAGTGCTGCCCTTTCTCACCGATGTATTTTTATTTTTACAAACAAAATTTGTGGGAGCAGCCAGATGGGGGAGAAGGTCAGGTGGTCTGAGGATGTAGTCCAGGCATGGGCAAACTACGGCCCAGGGGCCATATGCGGCTTGTTAAGGTTTTTAATCCGGCCTGTTACAACTCACTCCTTGACTTGGCTCGGGAACAAGAAGGCCGTAACAGAAATAATTAAAAAAACAATAATTTAATAACTTTAAAACTGAAAAGCACGGAGTCACTCTCCAGATACCAATCAAAATAAACCTACACTCTCTAATGTGACAATAAGAACAAAGAACGCGGAGCTACCCTCCAGAATAAATTCAAACCAATCACACACAAATGACTAAGTTCAACTAGGCAAACAATTTATTAGCCAAGGAATCGAGTGCTTTTGCACAGTCTCTCACGCACTACACCAACAACTTTTACAACAATCACAACCAGTTACTAATAACAGGCCCTCACACAGTCCAACAGTCTTTGCCTCTCTCGAGTCTGATGATCAACCGGCTTATATCAATCCCCCGTTGATGAGCAGCCTGGTCACAGTTGGAGGAAGGAGGCGTGGCTGGCCAATGAGCCGCTAGGTCTCAGCTGGTGGATGAAGGCGTCCCAGGAATCCCCATACGAAGGGGGTCCCAGGAATCCCCATACGAAACCAAAAGAAAGGTGATGTCCCTTTACTGGAGAATTCCCTCCAGTATAGCGGCTGGGATGCAGGTGTGGCGGTCACAGCAGGGCAGGACTGGAAGCACGTCGGACTCAAGGCTCCTGCAAAAAAAAAAAAAAAAAAAACACTACGGACAACTCATGTCCATAATAGTGCCGAACTCGAAGAAATATTAAACCTTGTTAATGTTTTATTTTCCCTGCAAGTCTCACGTTTTCCCCCTAGATGGCACACTCTAGATACATTGACCTTTGTTAGGTGGGGTGTATTACTCCACGTTTGCTTTACTCTTTGACCCCTCACCCCTTCTGTAAAGATGAGCAGACCTAAGAAAAGGAAAGTGGAAAGAGAATGTTTAAAAAGGAGTGGACAACTAAATATTTTTTCACTGAACACCAATCAACTTGTTAGGGTCCGGCTTGCCGACCCTTTATTGTGTGTGTGGGTCGTCCTGTGTTTTCCCTGCAGAGGGCGCGGGTTCCCGAGATCCAGCAGTGACCGCACACCTGTCGCTGATCAGCTCATCAACGGCTGATATAGGGAGGCTGCCAGCTGGTCCCCGGATCATTGTTTGACTGATTGTCAGTGTGGTTTGTTCTTTCTTCTCCTGCAGAATGGTCGCACGTCCACTGAGAAGAGTCTGAGTTCGAATCTTTGGACACCCTGCAGTGGGCCACCCCGTGAAGAGTTTGGACTGAGTTTTACATGGACATTTGTTTTTCCTCCACTGGAGCGCTTTCTGTTTCCCCGTGTACACCCAATAAAGGGTTGTTTTTCTGTTGAGAGCCTGCCTCATACCTGCATTTGGGTCCTTTTCACAATGCTCGTAACACAACTGCTGTATGCCTGATATACCAAGAGACTGTATCGCTTTGCCACAAAGCACGCTAACTATGCTACTAAGCAGTCAACGGGAGGCTACTGCTCTACACTGTTCCCACTGAAACTAAAAGTAAGTTTCTTCGTTGTGTTGTGTAAAAAATGCATTTGAAAAATGATTTGTTCAATAAGCCCCTGATGCAGTCTCTGCTTTTTGTGGATGTTGTACTTTGGGTGTCATCAAACACTGACATCCAGCTGTCTTTGGACAGTTTACTGTTACTTTACGGTATGTTGCGGACCCAAACGCAGACACGAGCAGGCGCTCCAAGGACAAAACAACCCTTTATTGGGTGTACACATGACAACCCACACACACCATAAAGGGCCGGCAAGCCGGACCCTAACAGTACCCCTCCCGTCTTCAGCCAGGAACTCAGAGTGGATTTCAGTCTCTACTAGGGCGGCCTCCGCCACAGGCTCAGAGGCAGCGTCCGCTTCTTCCGGGACAGCCTCCACCTGGGGGTCTGGGGCCGCGTCAGTCTCCTCCGGGACAGCCCCAGCCTGGGGCTCTGGGACTGCTTCGGCGCTGGCCTCGGAGGGAGCTTCTGCTTTCTCGGGAGCAACCTCAGCCCAGGACTCAGGAGCAGTGTTAGCTTCAACAGGGGCAGCCTTGACCAAGGCTTCAGGAGCAGCGCTAGCTTCAACAGGGGCAGCCTTGGCCAAGGGTTCAGGAGCAGCATTAGCTCTAACAGGGGCAGCCTTGGCCAAAGGTTCAGGAGCAGCGTTACCTTCAACTGGGACGGCAGCCCTTTCTGCAAACATCGCAAGCTTTGCTGTGGGGGTCAGAGGCCTTGCTGTCGGGATCAGGGGCTTGGCTGCAGGGGTCAGAGGCCTGGCTGCAGGGGTCAGAGGCCTGGCTGCAGGGGATACTGCCTTCATCTCGGGGGTTACAGCCCTTGCCGCAGGAAATGCAACCTTGGATGCTGGCGTCGTCGGAACCAGCGTGGTCGTCGAAGCCGTCATCGGGACTGGCGTGGTCATCAGCATGGGCGTCGGGACCGGCGAGGACGTCGGTTATGTGGTCGGGACTGGCGAGGGCGTCGACGAAGCGGTCGGGACCGGCGAAGGCGTCGGCGAACCAGTCAGGACCAGCAGGGGCATTGGCGAACCAGTCCGGAACGGCGTGGACGCTGGGGTAGGAGCCAGCGGAGGTGTCGGTGATGTGATCGGGGCCGGCGGGGGTGTCGGCATGTGGTCGGGACCGGCGGGGGCGTCGGCGATGCGGTCGGGACCGGCGGGGGCGTCGGCGATGCGGTCGGGACCGGCGTGGTTGTTACAGCGCTTTCGGTGTCTGAACCTCCCACCTCTTGGGCTCAGGAGCCTTCTTCCTGAAACTGGAGTTATTCCAGACACCTCCTACCTCCGGGTCTCGAGGGGTCCTCCTCCTTCGTCTCCGGGAAGGCTGGGCCGCCACAGTTGGAGGAATCCTCAGCCTGGAGTAGCACACCTGGGCCCAGCAGACGGCTGACACTGGGCGAAGGATCTGGAGGAACCTCACCCTCTCTGGGGAACACCACTGGAAAAGAGAAGACCTGTGACGACTCACCAGGAGGCAGGCCTTTCAGGTGACTAGGACGGAAGGTGAAGCCCAGGGGAGGTGGAGCAGGATACTGCAGACCTGGAGCCACTGACAGTGTGTCAGCTGTGACCCGGTGCCTGACTGTGGCCAACACTGGGCCTCTCTGCACTAGAGTCTGCAGGACGCCGAGGGGCGGAGCCTCTCTACCTACTGGCTCTCCTTGGGGCACTCCGACACCAGACCCTCCCTCTCTGGAGGTGCAGGTGCAACCCCTGGACCTTGGGGTTGATACGGACTTCACCGGTGCAGCGGCGGGTTTGGCTGCTGCAGGAGCAGGGGCAAACTGGGCTAGCACGGGAGCAGGTACTGACCTGTCTGGTGCGGAAGCAGGAGCTAACTGGGATAGCACAGGAGCAGGTACTGACCTGGCTAGTGCAGAAGCAAGAGCTAACTTGGATAGCACAAGAGATAGCTTGGCTAATGCAGGAGCAGAGACTAGCTCAGCTAATGCAGGAGCGGGCTGGGCTAATGCGGGAGCAGGGACTGACCTGGCTGGAGCGGATGCAGGAACCGGAGCCGACGCGGCTGGTGCAGGAACCGACTCAGGGAGAACCCTTGGACCAACGGGCAGAGCACAGGAACTCAAGACACACGCAGAGACTGCAGTGTGCTTGTTTGGAGCAGCGGAGACTCTCGACGCACTGGGGCTGGGCCACTTTTGCCCAGACACTGCGCCGGAACAACCAGAAGGCACAGTCGGGCCAGGAAGTGGGGAAACCCCGGCAGGAATCCACAGAGGGGAGGTCTGAGGGAGAGCTCCAGACTGGTTCAGGTGAGTGGCAGAAAAACCAGTTTGATAGTCCTCACCTCGGCTCCGCCGCACCGCCATCTGGTCACCCACGTAGGCCGAGCTCGATTCAACTTCGGCGTTAGCAGAAGCAGCAGCGACAGGTGGGGACAAGAGACTCACCAGCTGGGAGGTCATCCGTGTCAACGCCGCCATCCGGGCTTGGTGCCGTCGATTATACGCCTTGAGCACGGAGTCCGGGATCACGGAGCCCTGGCTCAACAGCGTGAAGATCGAGTCTGTTGGGTCCATGCTTGGCTGGATCATTCTGTTACATTACGGTGTGTTGCGGACCCACACGCAGACATGAGCAGGCGCTCCAAGAACAAAACAACCCTTTATTGGGTGTACAACAACGGAGAAACAGAAAGCACTCCGACTGGAGGAAAAACAATTTCTATGCAAACTCAAAGTTCAATCTCTTTACAGGGAGGCTCCACCACAGGGTGTCCAAAGATCCGCACTCAGATTCCTCTCAAGGAACGTGGAGACCTGGGAACGGGGGCAAAAACTCTCATGAGTCACAATCCATGAAAACGCAGGAAAGATTTAGTCAGTGTGAGTCTGCTACCACTGTGCAGGTGAAGTAAGAATAAATGACAAACGAGCTAGCAGCCCCCCAAATCAGCCGCTGATGAGCTGATCAGCAACAGCTGTGCAGCCCATGCTGGATCCCGGGAACCCGCGCCCTCTGCCGGGAGAAAACAGGACAACCCACACACACCATAAAGGGCCAGCAAGCCGGACTGTAACAGTTTACAGCTGTGTGAAGCAGCTAGGACAGGGGTGTCAAACCGATTCCACAGAGGGCCATGTGGCTGCAGGATTTTGTTCCAACCAAGCAACAGCACACCAGACTGAGGTCATTTAATCAGCTGATCTGAATCTTGAGAGTCTTGGTCAAACTCTGTGTGCTTGATTGGTTGGAACAAAAACCTGCAGCCACACAGCCCTTTGTGAAATCAGTTTGACACCCCTGGGCTAGGATGAACAGTGGCTCCTCCCTCTAGCACCTTATACTGGTGCAAGAGATCATACTGATCTAAATGTTACTCCTGCAGAAATTGATTGTTTTGTCAATGACACTGCAGCAACACTGCATATAGATTTAGATTCGGTTGCCCCACTGAAGAAGAGGTTCGCACACCACAGAAGACTGTCTCCGTGGTATAACGCAAATATCTGAACTCTGAAGCAGGCATCAAGACGGATGGAGAGGAAGTGGTATTCATCCAGATCAGCTGGATCCCAAAGCACTTGGAGAGACTGGCCTACAAGAAGGCAATTCGTATAGCCAGAACAGGTTATTACTCATCGTTAATAGAAGTCAACAAAAACAACCCGCATTTTCTGTTTAACGTCATAGACAGGTTGACAAAGAGTCACAGCTCCGTTGAGCCTTCTATTCCTGCAGCTCTTAGCAGTGAAGACTTTATGAGTTTCTTCACCAACAAAATCACTAACATTAGAGAAATGATCGATCAAGGTCTCTCCAGGACAGCTGATATGCAGCCATTGTTAATAACCCTGTCTAGTCCTGATAGGATTACAGGGATAGCTCTAGACTGGTTTAAATCTTATTTATCAGATAGATTTCATTTTGTTCATGTTAATGATGTTTCATCTGTGTTTACAAAGGTTTATCATGGTGTTCCACAGGGTTCAGTGCTTGGGCCAACATGCTCCCTCTAGGAACCAATGACTTACTCAGTGTGGAGCTTTGCCCTGGGAGCTGTTCTTTTTGCTCTTTTTTGATCGTGTAAAGTGTCTTGAGATAACTCTGTTAAGAATTGGCACTTTAAATTGAATTGAATTGAAAATATTATTCAGAGACATGGCATAAATTTTCATTGCTATGCTGATGATACGCAGCTGTATTTATCCATGAAGCCTGAAGAAACAGAGCCATTTGTTAGGGTCCAGCTTGCCAGCCCTTTATTGTGCGTGCGGTTTGTCCTGTGTTCTCCCTGCAGAGGGTGTGAGTTCCTGGGATCCAGCGGTGACTGCACACCTGTCGCTGATCGGCTCATCAGCAGCTGATTTAGGGAGACTGCCAGCTGGTCCCTGTTGTTGGATCATTGTTGGTTTTTCCTTCACCTGCAGAGTGGTATCTGACCTTTACTAAAGACTGAATGTTCCTGTGTCCTGGAGATGTTTCTTACTCCTGTTTTCCCTTCTTTCAAGGTCGCCATGTTCCCTGTGAAACAGTCTATATTTTGGTCTTGCCCCACAGTGGAGCCTCCACCCGTGAAGAGTTTTTTGGACTTTTAATTTTTGTGATTACTGTTTTTTCCTCCATTCGGAGCGCTTTCTGTTTGTTCCCGGTGTACACCCAATAAAGGGTTGGTTTTGCTTTTGGAGCGGCTGCCTTGTGTCGTTTGGGTCCTCAACACACCGTACCGTAACAGAATGATCCAGCCATGTATGGACCCAGCAGGCATGCTGTGTGCACTGTTGCCCCAGGAGTTTTTGTCCGACCAGCGCAATCCGCTGGCCGTAAGAGCAGCGGCGCTGACCCAGTCAGTCACCCAGTTGATGCATCGGATGGACCGACTGAATGGTGTCGGCCTCTCGCCTGCTGCTGCTGCGTCCCCTGACGCTGGATCCAGCTCCGCCCGCGCAGATGACAGGAAGGCGACGCAGTGGAGCGCGGAGGTGCTCTCTCACTGGGAGAGAAACGGGTCGCAGACAGGGCTGCCTCCTTTTCCATCAATCCCGGCAGTGCACCCACCAGCTTCTCCCCTTTTGAACCCCGCCACTGTTTTGGCGAGGAATATGGGTTTTTCTCACTCGACTCACCTGTGCCTCCCCGCTGGGGAAGAGTTGAAGTGCAGGCAGAGCCGCCTCCAATCACAGCTAGTCATCAGGCATATTTTCTGTGGAATCCTGTTGTGGCCCCCCCACTTCCTGCTGGTCCCAGACCGACTGAGCCTTCTGGTTTTTCCTGCGCAGTATCTGGGCAGGAGTGGTCCAGTCCAGACAAGCACGCTGCAGTCTCCACGTGTGTCTTGAGAACCCTGGGACCAACGGGCCCAGGGTTCTCCCTGACTTGGCACCTGCACCAGCCGAGCCAGCTCAGGTTCCTGCGCTAGCCAAGTTAGCTCCTGCTTCCGTACCTGCCAGGTAGGTATCTGCTCCCACACTAGCCCAGCCAGCTCCTTCCCCCGCTCCAGCCAAGCTAGCACCTGCTCCTGCATTAGCCATGTTAGGTTCTGCTTTCGCACCAGCCAGGTCAGTACCTGCTCCAGCACTAGCCCAGTCCGCGCCCGTACCAGCCAAGTTAGTCACTGCTCCCACGACAGCCAAGTCTGCCACCGCTCCAGCAAGGTCACCCTCTGTTCCTACCTCAGCCAGGTCTGAAGTCGTCAACAAAGCCGCCCCTGGAGAGGTTGAGGTTGACCCAGAGTCCCAGGCTGAGGCCTGTCCTGAGCCCGCGGCAGTAGCCACCCCCGTAGAAGCAGAAGCTGCTTCCAAGCCCGTGGCTGAAACAGCTCCTGCAGAAGCTGAAGCTGCCCCTGTAGAGACGGTAGCAGCCCCAGAGGCGACAAAAGCTGTCCCAGAGTCCCGGGCTGAACCTGCCATTGTAGAAGCTACAGTTGCCCCTGTAGAAGCAAAAGCGGATCTTGAGGCCCGCTGGTCCGACTCGGTCCCTCCGTCCGACACCCCTCCTCCCACCCTAGATGATGGATGCGGGGCCATCCAAAAGGACCAGGTAGGATGCCAGGAGGTGCCTATTGAGAGAAGGGTACTGTTAGGGTCTGGCTTGCTGGCCCTTTATTGTGTGTGCGGTTTGTCCTGTGTTCTCCCTGCAGAGGGCGCAATTTCCAGGGATGGTTTCGCTTTTGAAGCGCCTGCTGAGGACCTCAACACACCGTACCGTAACACCGTTAGCCAGACTCCAGGCATGTCTCAAAGACATAAAAGACTGGATGACTTCCAATTTCTTACTATCAGAGAAAACTGAAGTCATTGCTCTTGGACCTAAACATCTGGATCCTTGGATTATCTGACAGCATTCTCTCTTTGGATGGCATTACTTTGTCCTCCAGTATGACTGCAAGGAACCCGAGAGTTATCTTTGACCAGGACATGTCATATTATTAAACAGGTTTCTAGGACCGCCTTCTTTCACCTCCGTAACTTTGCCAAGATCAGGAGCATCCTGTCTCAGCTTGATGCTGAAAAACTTGTCCATGCCTTGTCTGTGTAGATTCTCACTCATCCAGGTCTTAGTTATCCAAAGTTAGATCTCTCTGTGTCAACTGGACTGAACGGTTTCCTTGAAAACGTTTTGCCCTCTCTCCAGAGAGCTTCTTCAGTTGCAAGCTTGCTGGGGGCAGAGCTTGAAAATATAGCCCTGTGGACCATCGGCATGTTAATGACCCAGATGGTCACCTGAGAGTTGTTGGCAGGGTTGTTCACCTAGTTTCAGTTTGGGTGCTTCCCCTTTGTCTGTTGGGTCACATGTTAATGAGTCACCAGGTCTCGTCAAACGGTGTGAACATTTGGATTGCTGACAAAAGGAGTGGAGGACTGCATTGTACGTGGGTACAATGTGTACAAAGTGCCTTAGTCCACCACTTCTGTTTAAAGATGTTTTTTTCAACTTGACATGAATGGCTTCCTTGGCACCCCTCTCAAACCAGTGATCTTCTCTGGCCAGCACACATACTTGACTGTCCTCAAAGGAATGTCCACTTTCTTTTAGGTGTAGGTGTACTGCTGAGTCCTGTCCTGAAGGAGTGGCACATCTGTGTGGGGCCATTTGTTGTCCATGCTTTTGTTACTTGTAGACTGGACTACTGCAAATCATTACTGTCAGGATGTCCAAATTATTCCATTAATAACCAACAGCTGATCCAGAACACTGCAGCCAGAGTTCTGACAGGAATCAGCAAGAGGGAGCATATCGGTTTTAGCGTCTCTTCATTGGCTCCTAGTAAAATTTAGAATAGAATTTAAGATTCTCCTACATATAAAGCTCTCAATGGACTATCTCCATCATACCTGCAGGATCTCAAAGTTCCTTATATTCCTAAAGGAGCACTCAGATCACAGAGTGCAGACTTACTTGTAGTTCCTAGAATTCTTAAAAGTAGAATGGGAGGATGAGCCATTAGCTATCAGGTAGCTTTACTATAGAACCAGTTACCAACCTGGGTCCGAGAGGCAGACACCACGTCTGCCTTTAAGATCAAGCTTAAAACCTTTCTGTTTAGTAAAGCACACAGTTAGGCTCAAAGTGTGTAGACTTGATAGGCCCAGTTATAGTCAGTTCTCACAGTTACAGGTAGAATAGGGTCATCAAACTTTTATTCTTCAATTTTTAGCATAGCTATGCTGCTATAGGCCTACGCTGCTGGGGACACAAACATGATCCACTGTGCAGTTCCCCACCTCCTCAACACCAACCACTATCTCTATTCTCTCACCTCCTCTCCTGCTTTTCTTCTCACCGGGATTATCACGGTGTCCAGTCATCCTTGCCGTTTTGTGTCTCTCTCCCCTTCTTCTCTCTGTCACTCTGTATCTTTCTGCAGGTCTCCTGTCTCCAGACCTTCATGCTGCATGGATCCCGGCCTCTGACAAATCCAGTGTCTACTATCAGCACCTGCCTATGCTGTTCCCTTTTTTATTAACAACCTGCCTATGCTGTATTATGTTTGCTACATTTGCATGTGTTTCTCTCTTTTTTATTCTCTCTGTCCTGTCTCCCTCTTCTTCTTCTCCTCCTTTACTCAACTGGCTTTCATCAGGATGGTTCCTCCTTGTAAACCTGGTCCTGCGCAATATTTCTTCCTGTTAAGAGTTTTTCCTTGTCAGTGTGCTTACCTGGGGCTTCAGGCTCTGGGTTTCTGCCTCTGTAAATCACCTAGAGACAATTTTTATTGTAAAAGATGCTATATAAAAATAAACTGAACTTGATATAAGAACATGGTCCTTAACTGGAAAAGGGTGGACTGTGCACTTCAGGTTGAAAAGGAGTTACTGTTTAGGGTGGCTGTGCTCAGCCTTAGACGTAGAGTGAGCAGCTGAGGCATCCAAGAGGAGCTTAATGTAGACCTGCTACTCGTCCACGTCTAGAGGAGCCAGCTGAGGCAGTTCGGGCATGCCTCCCAGATGCCTCAGGCACATTGTTTCAGGCACGTCCATCAGAGAAGAAACCCCAGGGCAGGCTTAGAACACTGGCCCAGGAATGCCTTGGAATTCCCTTTCAGGAGCTGGTGGGCTATCCCCTACTTTCACCAGGACCCAGACTCACATAAGAGGTTGGAAGATAAAAGACTCTTTGTTTGTTTATGATGGTTAAAAAAAAGCTGTGCTTGACCTTGAGACGTGACCCTTTTACCCACCTTGCCTCTGAACATGGTCTACAGCACTTTGTTAGCCAGTGGTTACAGATGTGATAAATTCCTCTCCAGCTGAACTGCCCTGGCTCCTGCCAAAATATAATCCAGCTGCTGGAATTGTTTTTTCCACACAGTCTCCTGAGGCCAGCCCCAGCACCACCCTGACAGGTTTAGTCTGAGAGTTCTGTAATTTGTGTATCAGCTTTTTTTTTTTTCAGTCCTCCAGAGAGATTTAGCCACTCACCTTATCCATGCTGTACGTGTGACATACAATCAGGAATTATTGTTTTTTTTGTTTGTTTTTGTTTATTTTTTTTGACAGTCAGTTATGTAGAAAATAAATCACATAAAATGCACAGTGGAATTAATTCAGACTAGCTTTTGAAGAGCTGCTAGTGCGGATGTAGCAACATGATACATTGAATTATGAAGTGAGATTGTGTATGTTTCAGCATACAAATGAAAACAATGTTTCCACATACAGAGCCATATAATGTAATAGCATGTAACCACAGTCTTTGTGGTGCTAAAATCCCAAGCGGCATGAATCAATATGCTCTCCTTTAAGTGTTGCTCAGAGAAATGAGTGCTGTGGTGATACTGCGAATGCAAATATGCAATTATATAAAGTACAAAGATGAAACTGAACAGAGAGTGGGTCATACATAAACATACCACTGCTTACGGTAAGTATGTAGTTAATTCTTTTAATACCTCAGTGAAAACTGTGGCAGTAATATTCTAACCCTGGATCATCAATATTCCAGTCTATAAAATCTAAAATAATTATAAGACAATTGTTTTATTTTGTTTTCTATAATTTTGCTGCCATCAGAGCTTCAAACGTAACTAATGATCCATCAGTAATGGCATAAATACACACTATACACACTATTCCCCTGTGTAGTTAGAAATTCTTATTTTTCCTTTGTATATACCATTCCTGTTCTAACAAATAAAAAGTCAAAATTTCCTCAAAGTGTTTTGATTAAGGCAGCTACATCACATCTATGACCCTGGCCAGTGGTAAAGGTCATTTCCGAGCTTTGTTGACAAACTTCCCAACCAGCTTCCTGTTTTCAGTTCATTGCCACATGTGAGTTTCCCAAAGACTGATCCCCTTGTATTCTTGGCCTCGTGTTCTTATGGGTCAGCTCAAAAGACAGGACCTCAAATACTACACTATGAAACATAACAATGAATATGACTAGTGTGAATGCAGCATTAAGGAGAGAACATGTTTAGAGGACTGAGAGCATCACGCATGTGAAATCCTCCTCAGTGTTCACGTCACTTGAGGCATCTGAGTCAACTCACTAGTGGAGAACAGTATTCCAAAACAAACATTTCCAGGAAGCATTTGAGAGCAAAAGCAATTTACACTGCTGCACAGTCACAAAGTGATTAATTAAACCAGTTTACCTCTCAGTGTAAAAATACACACATTGCATTGTTTCCCCAAAGCAAAGCTGATTGGTGGCACATTTGCTTTCTGCAACCAGACATCAACAACACACTAGCCATGTTTACACAGATGCAAATATTCAGAATAAAGTAGGAATTAACGCCCACCTGAATGAAAGTGTAAGGCAAATTTATTCTGATTAATTGCTTGACGCATGTACACACACACTTTAATTGGATCACTTTATTTCATATTTATGTGAACAGTGAAATTGTAATTTTAGATATCGCAATGATTATAATCAGAATCAGATAGAAAAAATACACATGTAAACATGTCTATTGATTCAAATAGTAACCACTTTTTTAGAGTAGGTGTAACTCAGAGCTTAAAGAAACACGCCAGATATGTCTCCGTCACGTGAATGCCTGTTTCCTCTGGCTTTGCCTGGGTTTCTGTCACTCTTGTTCAACTGGGGGTTTCTTTCCCCTGTAGACCATTAAATAATTATCCTATTTGTTCCACTGTTGCTACAGGTAACAGACCAGAAATCATCCTTCCTGGCTTTGATGTTACCCTGGTACCGCAAATGGAGTTTCCAACGATTCATGAAAATGCTTCTAACACTGGTCCCCATTTTGGTGCCAAAACAGTCCTGACTGTTGGGGAACGGACTCCACTACACCCTAAGATTTTAGCAGATCCTTCACAGGATGTATCAGCAGTTCTGAGCAAATAATAATAATTTACAGGAGATCTTTCCTCACAGACTGTAAGCAGCTTGTCTCATCAGAGGACAATGAAAAACTCTGGTCACTGTAGGCCAAGTACTCTCCATGAAAGCTCTGAGAATCATACATGAAGTGTTGTGAATCTACCATTCCCCCAAACAACAGTGTGTTCCAACCAATCAGAAGGCAGGAGTGGGGTTGTGCACCGGTTACATTTTAGGTTGGTAACGTGTTGGGACAGGACAGGTCTCTCTAAGTTTGAGAATGTTATTAATTTTTTTTTTTTTTTTTTTCTCAGAACCGCTGCTGTAACCATTGTTGGGGAGCCTTATACTGTAGTTGAACTACATAGATAGCTTAACTACAATTTGCTTTGACGTGCTGGTAGTTTAACTATATTCATATTTTGTGCTACATCCAGCATTTCTAATTTTAACTAATTTTTGTATGCACTCAATTTAAAAACTTGCATCAAATCATGCAACACATTAAAATATCCCAGGTGCCATGAGCAGATAATTAGCATTATTCATGTCACCTGTCAGTCTTTGAAAAGTTATAAATATAAATAAATATATGCAAATATAATATATTTACAAGTTACATAACACCAGTTACATCTAACAACTAGCCTGAGTAACTAACCTTCTTTCTTTATATTATTTTTTCAGCTTTCAAATTGTCTTTCTCATTCTTACATCATGTAATTAACACGGGTAGACGCCAAATAGTAAGTAGATATAAATGATAACCACCAACATTATTGACTACCAGACCAAGATTTGGACAGTTTTGAGCTCAGTTTAACTTTTATTTGAGCTCAGTGTAACATTTATTAACCTCAGTAACAGGTTAAATGAAAAATATTAATCAGTAAAATTTCATCATTGGTTTCAAAGAAGGAAAAAGTAATATTTATGTTTATGGCATAAAAGGAGTGTCTTTACTAAGTAGGTGGTAAACATGCCCAGGAACATTTGTGCTGAGTAAAAGACTCCTCCAAAGGAGAACGAAAAAGCCAGTGTCCTGTGAACTGACAGCTGGCATCATTATCCTCGGGATAATTGTTTCATTTTCACAGCAATAAAATGAAGGTTTGGAAAATGAATTTGCATCCCTTTAACATAGACTGATTTTCAATGCACCATTACCTTTCATCGGCTACGGTGATCTGGATGGATGCATTTTTGTAACGCAAAGCAAAGCAATGCTCATGTTTGTTTTTCCTCTCAGGTTGTTTCATTTGCAGCTACACGCAAGTTAATTAAGTGAAATTAATCGTTTGACAAATTCATGCACATTCAGTGAAAATTACTCATTTGCAAGATAATTATTCTGAGGGTTAATAAAATTGTCCTCCTGTCATGTTCCGGATTTGGATATAGATTTACACATTTTATCTGAAATGAAATATTTCCTTGGTTTTATTTGTTCATTTGCCGTCATATGCTGAAACAGCTGCTGCCTCATATTATGTAGCTGCTGGCATATGATTTTACAAGTGAATAATACAGCTTTGTTTCTGTTGTCATATTTGTCTGTTAAAATGAAGATAAAAATAAATATATTTAAGATCAAACTTAAAATCTTTCTGTTCAGTAAAGCGTACAGTGAGCCTCAAACAAAGAGTTGATAGATCTAGTTACAGTCAGTTCTCACAGCTACAGGTAGTATAGGGTCATCAAACTTTTACTCTTTAATTTTTAGCATAGCTATGCTGCTATAGGCCTATGCTGCTGGGGACACAAACATGATCCACTGAGGAGTTCCCCACTTCCTCAAGACCAACCACCATCTTTACTCCCTCACCTCCTCTCCTCCTTTTCTTTTCTTCTCACTGGGATTATCAGTGTGTCTAGTCTTCTTCGCTGTTTTGTGTCTCTCTCCTGTTAAAGTTCCGCATTTTTTGGTTTTCTGGTATTTGCTTGGTGTTCTTGTTTTGTCCACTAGGAAGCGTGGTAGCCTGGGTCTTCGCTGGTGATGAGGTGCACCTGTGGCTCATCGGTAATCAGAGAGGGAGATATAAGGCAGCTGCACCCGAGCATCAGCATTGGATCGTTGTCTCACCTGCAGAGTGGTACAGGCTTTCTCCGGCTGTGATTTCTGGACTGACTGATGTTCCCTGAGAAGTTTAGTCTGGTCTTTGGACACCCTGCAGTGGAGCCTCCCCATGAAGAGTTTTTGGATTTTAGTTTTGTGAGCACGATTTTTTTCCCTCCATTGGATCGCCTTCAGTTTTTCCCCTTTTGTATACCCAATAAAGGATTTTTGTTCTTTGAGCCCCTGCGTGTATCTGCGTTTGTGTCCTAAACAACTGTTCTGTAACATCTCCCCCTCTTTTCTCTCTCTCTTTCTACAGGTCTTCCATCTCCTGACCTTCATGCTGCACAGATCTTGGCCTTTGACATACCTAGTGTCCACTGTGAGGACCTGCCTATGCTGTTCCCTTTTTTATTAAAACATGCCTATGCTGTTCCTCTTTTTATAATAACATAACATGGTTCCTCCTTGTAAGCTGGGTCCTGCTCAAGGTTTCTTCCTGTTAAGGGAGTTTTTCCTTGCCACAGCGCTTACCTGGGGGTTCAGGCTCTGGATTTATGCCTCTGTAAAGCACCTAGAGACAATTTTTATTATAAAAGGTGCTATACAAATAAAATTGAATTGAATAAAAATATATATACAGTATATATATTAGTATTTTTCGGACTATAAGTCACTCTGGAGTGTACCTCAAAATCAGTCAAAAAATTGGTGTCATGAAGGAGAAAAAAACATGTTATTCAGATAACTATAGCATAAAGGACATGCTTACAAACTCTTGATCTCACTTCAAATCACTAAAAGCCATTGAATTCTTCATCCTCGGTGTTGCTTTTGAACAACTAGAAAAAGCCCCGCCTCTTTTTTCCGTTTTTGGCTGCATATTTCACTACTTGCAGCTTGTAATCTGTAGAATATGATTTTCTTTTTGGGGGTATTTTTGCGGGGTTGTCAGTGTGAAGTCGCACCTGAGTATAAATCGCATCCCGGCCAAACGATAAAAAAAAAGTGTGACTTATAGTCCGGTGTGTGTGTGTGTGTGTGTGTGTGTGTGTGTATATATATGCCTTTGTGAGTGTGTGCGTGTGTGTGTGTGTGTACGTGTTTACGCTGGTAAATACGGATTACTTGTAAAGCAGTACAATATATGTCTCCATTTGCAGTGATATAGAAAGATGTCTGTATTGCCTCTGTTTGCATGAATTGTAAAACCATGTAAGATTTTTTTAAACAATATTTAAGCTATTAGACAATGTAATAGTTTCCCATACTAAATATGGGCCATACTGCAAACTACTGCAGGCATGATAGGGGGAGTATTCTATTTCTTTTCTTTTCTTTTCAGCCAGAGTCCAAAACACCTACCAAATACTACAGGTTAAATGCTTGATTTCCGTTACATTAGTCGGATCTTGGGGAAATATTGGGATAAGATGGAATTATTAGAGCATCCACTGTTGCACAGGTTGTCTTGTTTTATGTCACTAGCCTCGTTAAATAATCATAATCGTGTGGGTTCAACATCCTTCCATCCATCCATCTGTCCATCCATCCACCCATCAATTTCCTGTGGGCGGCCACTTCCTAATCAGCATTACAGGGGAGCTGGAGTTTATCCCAACAGGCTCTGGGCGAGATGCAATACACCCTGGATAGGTCATCAACACTCACCTTTCACTCTCACACTCACACACCTGTTAAAAGCATCCAGTCATCCTGTTATGCATGTATTTGGATTGTGGGACCAAAACCCAGAGAGACGCAGGGAAACTCCATGCTGGAATCAAAGCAGAATTTTTGTTGCTTTGAGAAACCTGAGCTAACCAGAAACATGTTACCATCCTTTAAGTTTTGAAAGCTGGTTTTAGCTGGGGCAATCTCTGACATACTGGTCCTCTGTCAGCTACAGTGCACTTCCAGATTATCTCATGCAATTTATCCTGGGTCAAAATGGCTGAAAAGGTAGACTGAAATGTTGAGTCCACACAATTTTGCAGATTCTAATCAGTCAATTGTTTGCATACAAGTGTGACCAGGGCCAATCATCAGATAAGTCCAAGACTGTTTGCTTTCTGTGGTTAAAACCTTACTTAAATGGTAGGATACAGTGAAAATGACTAAATACATAATTAAAAATTAAAAAAAATCCTGCCTCCAAGTTATGATGAAGTTCCTCAGTGTAGCAGTACACTTTTAAAACAAATCAATATTTTCTTTGTTTTAGCAGAATTCAATTAAGATGGAAAATGCTGACTTAATAATAGTTGCGGTCCTCAGCTCTGGCCTTTTTATTCAATGTTTCATTTAAGCACTGCTATAGTGCTTTCTAAAAATACTAGTCCAGAACCTGGAAACAAAATTGGCAGCCCCCATGTCCCTTCCAATATATTCCCTGGAAGGAACCAGGCATATGAAGAAGAAGGCGGTTACACCAGAAATATGTGCTGTAGGGAAGAAACCACAAGCTAAAACCACAGCAGATACAGGCGAAGCCTCACACGCCTAGATAAAACGGTACATTTACGCATCAGCGTAATTCATTGTCTTTATTTTTGTAGTCTTATGCTATAACCCTGCAATGAAATTTGACACAACTTCAGGCAATGGAATAGAAGAAATATGAATGAGGGATTGAAAAACACCTGAAATTCAGAGGTAAACATTCAGGAAGCCAATCAGAGCAAAGAAGAAAACCTCTGAGCTCTTCTATTCATCTCGCTATGATGTACACAGAGAAGGGTTCTCTAAGCGGAGGCTTATTTACTGAATATCTGTCTATTCTGTTTCACAACCAGTTACACAGAACACCAATGTGAAACACATCACAGACAGAGTGGAAAATGTAACCGTTTATTACGTTTTTGCCAGTAAGTCAAAAGCAAAGGCAAACAAATACAAAGCAGCCGACAGAATCAGGCCGATGATTCAAGCAGTAATAATCCACTACAATATAATCCAAACTCAAAGACAAGACATGAGGGGAACACTGGACTCTTTTACAAAAGAAGTGTGGCACCAGAGGGAAGGAGAGGCCTGTTTAAATACACGAGAAGGAGAGTGGGGACAATCAGACGTCTCATCAATGTGTCTCATCAATCATAGATGAGACACGTTAGGGAGGTACGGTTGAGAGGAAGAGAGACAGGAGGAGAAAGACGGAGGGAAGACAGAGGGACAAAACTGGGGGAAAAAACCCTCAAAGATAAACATACGCAACAGACAATACCCAATATAGCGCTGACAGCAAAATGAACACCATGATGTAAAAGTAGTGCTGGCATTACCCACAGGTTTACGTGCTGGGAGAAGGGCGCAATCGTCCTCATTTCCTCCAGCTTCTAAAACTGAGCGACAGCAGCAGGCCGTTTCTTACTCTGGGCCTTCTGACATTTAGTACTATTTACTGTTAAGCAAAAAGCTATAGAGGAGGTAATCAAAGGAACAATTTAGGGGATTCACTAAATAAAAGTTTGTTGTTTAAGTTGCGTTGCTGTGATTTGACAAAACATATTTTTTTGGGACAATGTGGTCATTGATTCATAATTTTCATCAGTAACTCATGAGGGAAATAGCTTCACAAACCAAAAGGTAGATTGCTGAAAAACACATAAAACGCTGAGCACAGAGTCAATTAGCTGAACCTCTCAGGATCACACAAATGCATGGATGCACACTAAATTGTAATTTCCAAGAAAGGATGATGTAAAAAACAAAAATCACATATATGGTTGGGGGTTGTTGATGGTCCTGACAGATAATATTGGCAGTGACATCAGCTCTGACTCATCTATGGCCGCCAGTACAGTCTGGAGACAGCAGTGAGGTGAGAGGGAGGTTATCGCACACACACACACACACACACACGAAACCTTCATTACATCACCAGGCACTGAAAATCTGACTTTTTTTTTGCTTTTTGCTTTTTCTTTGCTCTGCAGTGTCCAACAAAAGAATGAATATGTCTACATATTGTAAAGAGTTTTCAGTTTAAAAAAAAAGGAGGGAGGGTTCTTTTTTTTTTTTAAATGTGAGAGCGTTGTTTTTCTTGAAATTAGATTATATTTTACTGAACACTACAATTTGGTTGAGTGCCTGGGTGGCAGAGACGGAAACCGCGTGGCCACCATCACAGCGACCCACAGCGGGATTTGGAATCCACCGCTCCAAGTTTTAAGAAAGAAGGACAGGAAAGCCTAGCATGTGCACGGTACATTCAGTTAGCAGGCTGAAAGAAAGACTACAACTCACACTTAAAATTTTATTCTTCATGTTACTCCCTCATTTTGCTTGAGTGGTAATTCATACACAGAGGCTGGATGATGCAGAACACAGTTATGCACAGCTCTTTAATAGGTATAGTGTGCATCTAGTCATTCGTTTTAAAAGATAAAAAAAAGACAATTTTAAAAAATGTAAGTCTTTTGAATAAGAAATTCAAACAAAGTGGTCACTTTCCCTCCAACCTGTGCACATGTATAGCACCGCTGAGCCACATATAAAGGAAAAAGTCAAAACATAACGGCTCTTGCTCATTTCACAGATTTTCCAGACAAATAATTTCAGGTTTGCACCCACTAGCGCCAACCCTCTGTCCGTTCTTCACTCCCTGCTCTATAATTACATGCCATTCATTTGACTTGTTCATTAGTTGAAGCCTCGGCTGGGCTGAAGCAAAAAGGAACCCTATCATTAGTGGTTCATGACTCTGCTCTCTCCATGGTGAGCTGGAGTGGAAAACAGCACTGGAGCGATGGGAGAGGGGAAACTGGCAGGAAGACCCAATTCTGACCCACCGTGCAATTCATGCCTGTACGTAAATTGTACATTTGTAGTTCCCCCGTCAACAAAGTCATGATGATCTAAAAAAATAAAATAAAAAATAAATAAATAAAAAGTGGCCGCCAAAAATATCCATCTTAAATCCTGATGTTCTTCTCAACATTCCATCTAATGGAATGTAACTTGCTGTGCTCCGTGTAGCTACTGTAGATCAGGAATCTGACAGCAACAAAAAGACGATGGACCTGGAGAAGAACTTGACCACCAATGACTTGTAACATCGGACTAGTACACAAAAGCATAACCTTAAACACGGTACAGCACAAATTCTGGCCTGATTATGAATGAACAACCTTGGCAGGTATTTGACAGTTTTCTTAAAAAAGACTGATGCAGAAGCTAGCCCCTAAAATTTTTAAATAAAGTTTTTTTCATAACCTGTAATCGCGATTATAAATACATCATTTTAAAGTGATGACGCATCATAGAAAACTGAAAGGAGGCATTACATTATTGAGACGGTATCAGTCTGTTCAAGATTTTTTTTGAATGGTGATGATAAATCAAACAGACTGGACATGCTTATCAATTAATATTATTTTAAGATCATTCTTTCCAGGTTTTCAGCACTTATTCAGCAAACTCAGAACTCAGGAAGGTTTTTGGTTGGCATAGCTGCTATTCTAAGTACACGTGTGCATTATCTTGGGTATTTCAATGTTGCTGAGGTTCTATCAGGGTTTCTCTGATTCTTTTCAACCAGAAATAATTGCTACCTTTGGGATGTAGATAGCCAGAATGGTCATTGGACATCATAATATACCATGAAGAATATTTTATGTTTCGCTGCCCCTCTGGGCTCAAGTATTAAAACAGCAAAAGTGGCCAGCAAAATGTCAAACATAAACAATTCAGATGGCAAAAGGACAAAGAAACACACTTTATTCCCATCCTACATGAGATCAGCTGATAGCTGCTTTGACAGAGTGTCGATCTAACAGGGGATGATGTCAGTTCACATGAGCTGCTTTTTTTCCACTTTTTCTTTCTTTTCAGTAAACAGCAAAAATCATCAACCAGCACTCTGGGAGAAAGTAAGCTTCAGGTGCCATTCCAGTGCCCAGCCCAACCCTTTTACAGTTGTTGGATGTGCTGTAATTAATGTCCTTTGTCAGTTCTCCACTGACATTTTCCAAAGCACTCATTGTCTCCCAAATAGAAACCATTAGGTCTGTTCATTTGGACAGTTTTATGATTACAATGGGGAAAGAATGTGCCTTGGCTACAGCTTGATGAGTCTGAGCCATCATCGTGAGAATGCCACTGCAACTTCAGCAATAAATATTATAGGGGTGATACAATATCCTCAATAGACGCCATCATAACATATAATCACAAGATATGCAAATGACAGAGATGTGTCCTCTGACACTGCTGTGCCAGTCCTCTTCTGATTCCCTGGAAAGTCTCCTGTCAGCGTTCACTCAGAAGAATTGGAGTGATCGCAAAAAGGGCTGTTTAACATGTCAGACTGGGGACTAGAACAGATGGCGGCTCTATCCAGAGACTCAGTGGTCTCCTCATTCACTTGTAGAAGCTTAAGAAGCGCAATAGTGCAACAGACGATCTTAAAATACATGTTATATGTTTTTACTACTACAAAATGGTTAATCACAGCATTTTTAAAAAGTGTTACAAATTTCACTTCTCCCCTTCATACAAAAAGTTTAAGTTTTCCTGTCAATTTAGTGGTCTTTAAAGGAACTACAGGAAGTGATGTCTTCTAATTAAGACTTGTTTTCTGGAAGAAAAAGGAAGATTAAGAATAAAGGGACCATCAAGACCAGTGTTCTGCGTCAACATTGTATTGTGCAGTTCTATTCCTTCCCACTGGGGAGTGACAAATATTGTAAAGATTGTAAAAATACAAGTTTGGAAATTAACCATGCACTTCAAAACAGTTCTCCCATTTTCCCTTCCAGACAGTGACACAATAAGAATAGACATGCACAAGTCTTCTGTTCTCATTTGTGCATTTTTATATTCAGCCTAGGGTGAAATTTGAAGGGCCTAAAACCGACCTGGTTCATTAAATTGCACATTTACTTCAGAAAAAGCTGACACTGTAGACCAGCTGTCCCCAACCCCCGGGCCGCGGACCGGTACCAGTCCATGGATCATTTGGTACCGGGCCGCACATACAGAATAAATAACTTTCATTACTTCGTTTTATTTATTATCTGAAACTGAACAATGTTTTATTTTGAAAAATTATCACATTCTCTTTGTTACATCCGTCTATGGCTCATTTTATTATATTATTATTTATTATTATATTTAGAAAATACCACAGTTTTCGTATCGGTCATACATCACATCGCATCTTAACGGCCGGTCCCTGAAAATACTGTCTGACATTAAACCGGTCCATGGCGCAAAAAAGGTTGGTGACCGCTGCTGCAGACAATGGGTTGGGTGTTGTTCCTGGTGCTAATGGTGGGGATCCTTCACAGGCTTCCTGGCAGACTTACAGAGGGTAAGCTGCTCACTGGTGCTTGGGGCACAAAACCACGCCTGTCAAGATTTGACAGGCCAATTCAGCAGCAGTCTTGTGTTATGATTGGTGGCATTATGTTCTCACACAGGATCTGAATGCCAGCACGCTCCTGTGGTTTAATCCCTGTTCCTCCATCAAACGTTCAGGCGCAGCAGATGGACTGTACTGCACCAAGCCTCCATTTCCCCAAGGCTGCCTGTGTCAACACGGCCATTACTAATCAGTTCTTTGTGGGAGCAACTGCTGAACACAACATATAGGATGTGAAATAAATGATTATTTAAATCCACTCTAAATCTGCTTTTATCAACGAATTAAAGCTTTGTGCGAGTTTTCACTGGCTCCAGCAATAAACTCGAACACTCCTTCCTTCTCCATGGCGACTGCTGCCCCATATGCTTTATTAAGGTCAGATATAATGCATCTTACAACAGCCCTTTGAATGCTGAAAGAGAAAGAGTATTGTACAACAGAATCCAGTGTTGTTCCGCTCACACAAACACGTTCAACGTCCTGCCTGTTTGACAGGACTGACCCCAAGTGGTGAGTGAAGAAACTTCATTTAAGAGTGAGTGTGCGTTAAATCCTTTACATAAATACAGCCATGCCATCAGTGGATTTTTCTCCAATTACAATGCAAAAAAATAAAATCAAAAAAATTATCATTACCAAGTTTGTTCAGAGACAAATAGTCAAAGTTAAAGGGTAATAAATCTGAAAATACATACAGCTGCAGTTCTTTGACCAAATCGATGATCCCATCACAGTTTACTGTAAAGCAATTTTTATGTGGAAAAGAATATTTTTTCTGCCGCCGCCATTTTTTTTACAAGACATTTACCCTTTTAATATGTTTGAGTAAGCCTGCCTCACCCTTGCATAAGTAGACAAACCTGCCAAACCTGCCTGCAACATCCCAAAATACACAGATTGAAGACATTGCCCATGATGCATCATTGGATGCGACAAATACTCATCAATTGCACTCTACTACATCACCATCTGTCTCTCTCTGGAAAGACACAAGTATCTCTCTGTGATATATCACCAAATCAATACATTTCTCTTGGTCTCCAAGTGATCTGCAGCTGAGTAATGTGAAATCTATCACAGGTTAGTCAGCATGACAAGATCAACAACCAGACCCCACAAAAACTTTTTATTGATCAGCGGCCACAAGAACACAACACAGAAGTGAAAGTCTGAGCTAAATACAGACCACTCTGAGCTGAAAATAAACAGTAAGACAAATACATGACAGTTAATACTAGCGAGGCTGCTGGGACAAGTCAATTTCCCATGTCTGGGATTAATAAAGTATTTCTATTCTATTCTATTCTATTCTATTCTATTCATTGCCTGCATGACAATCTAAAATCTCAGCACAACCCCAGCGTAATCTTCAAGATGAATCCAATCTCAATTTATTCATAAAACTGCTAAACATCTGTGAACACGTTGTTGGTTTACTACAATTCAATGGAAGCAAACTCACCTTCGGCCACTTGGGGTTTAGCTCACAAGCTTGACCAGCATCGTCCAGCGCCTTCTGGTGCAGTTCCAGTTTAAGGGGCGCTGCTGAACGGTTGCTGTACAGGATGCAGCTCTGTGGATCTGCCTGCAAGGCTTCTGTGTACAACTCAACCGCCGTCTGAAAGTCGCCACGCTGGCAGGCCTCATTGCTCTGTTGCACCTTCTCCATGAACTCTGCTTTGCTGAGACCATAACTGTTCCTCCCGTGTCTGGAAAAACACCCAACAGGTCTGCCTGCTGTCCAGGAACTGAAGAATGAAAACTGGACAAATGGAGAGAAAGGACTGTAATACCCCAGCAAGCATAACAAAAATACAATCAATAAAAAAACATTCAGTCAAACAGTGACACTTTGGTGGCACCAAAACACTATCAAAAATCATTAAGAAAAAATAAGTTAGAATCCCAGTCAGAATAAATGTCTTAAAACAAAGTGTTGAATATGTCAGAAAATCTGATTCCAAGCACTGACCCCTGTTAGGTATAATGCTATATGATGGCTTTTATTTCCATCTGTTAGCTTTTGCTTGTCCACTTCATTCAGAAGCCAAAACTGTGGACAATAGCTGCTCCAGGCAATCTTTATCTCCATCCTCCATGATCATGTTTCTGTGACAGCTCGCCAACTTTACCATGGACTGTTAAATCTGCCTAACTAGCAAACTGGTAGCACAAGTCATGGCAGACTGGGGTACACAGATGAAGCAAAAAAATAGTTGAATTAATGGGATTATATTTACAATGAAATAAATAATTGGGACTGAATGGTTAGCGTTCAAAATAGTAAAAAGAATTAACTGTCAAGATCTTACACCTAAGGAGGGTGTGTAGATGTTAGAGATGTCTCTCCTCCTGCCTCCCCTCTTCTCTGTCTAATCTCCTCATCTGGACGAGACTATCAGGCCTGTAAACCTGTTTGTTCAGATGATGTATCAGGATAGGTGACCCCCACCTAAACAAAAAATCCACTGAGATTGATATAATGACTGTGGGCTACATCAATAAAAATGACTAAATTTGGTTTGAGTTTGGTTTGAAATGCATTTACAGATTATCTGAATGAAAATTGCTGTCCATCTGAGAACTAACTGTATATCTGTAAAACGTGTAGTATTTTCAGCTGAAAGCTTCAGATTTCAAGCTTAAACTATTTTTAGAGTCTCAGCAATGTTCATTTAATAATTCTGTACATGCAAAGTTATTAATTGAAGAGGCTGGTTCATCGTGTGGCTCTACATTAGTGCAGAGTTCAGGTTAATAAAGACACCAAGAAAACAAGGTCATTCAATACTGACTGGTGGATTCCAAACCGCCTGGGTGATGAGGTAAACCAGTTCCATGTACATTTAACAGGGATGTTTTTCTGAAAATCACCAAATACCAAACTTCATTTCAACTCGCGTGTTTTCAGGGCCATCTTGCATTTGATCTCTTCCTCACCCTGACTGCTCAAATCAAAATCCGGGAGAGGGCAGGCTGGGTAATCACTTCCAGATGGTCAGGGAGAAGACCAAGCAGACCGAGGGCCTTGGGTATCAGGTAGATTTAACAGCAGGTCAGAGAAGTACTAATCAGTGGCTTTTCTGCACACAGTGGCTTTCATTGTTTCTAACTCCCCTTGCAAGACAACCATTGAATTATCTGCTATTTATTGACATTCTTTTTAGTTTTACACGACTTCAACCGTCAGACAGCGGCTTTTCTACGCTGCAGCTGGAGACAAACAGAGCAGACCTTCCGTGATGAGACTGATACAGATCTTTTACATGTACACTGATTTCCTAAATTAATCCTTTTTGTAAAAATATTTCATAAATCCAGAATATAAGCACAGAGAGTCAGAGCCTGCAGCAACAGTTGATGCTGATTAAGGATTAAAGATCAAGGAGAAATATTCCAAGGCAATGTTGGCATGGAGAGGCAATGAATTTGCAGCGTATACAAAAGGCAGTGGAAACCAGAAGTTTACATACACTATATAAAAAGGCACATAACCTTTTTTTCTCAATATCTTAGATTAAATCAGATTAAACCTTTTTCTGTTTTTGGTCATTTAGGATTACAAAAATTATTTCTATTTGTTAAATGCCAGAATAATGAAAGGGAGAATTTTTTAGACAATTTTTTCTTACTTTCCTGAGAGTCAGAAGTCTGCATACACTGAGATTACTATGCCTTTAAACAATTTGGGAAAGCCCAGGTGATGATGCCATCACCTTGGAATATCACTGGAATCCTCTAATAGATTTGTTGACAACATTTGTTCATTTGATCTGTTCAAACAATCATCCGCAAGTATAAACACCACAGGAATGTCCAGCCATCAAACCACTCATGAAGGAGACAGGTTCTGTCCCAGAGATGAACCTGCTTTGGTCCAAAATGGGCATATCAGCCCAGAAGCAAAAGCAAAAGCAAAAGACCTTGTGAAGATGCTAGCTGAAGCTGGAGAGAGTGTGTCATTATCTACAGTAAAACAAGTTCTGTACCGACATGGGCTGAAAGGCCACTTTCCCAGGAAGAACGATTACTCCAAAAGAAACAAAAAAAGCCAGTTTACAGTTTGCAGATGCACACAGGGACAAAGACCCTTATTTTTGGGGACTTGCCCTGTGGGGTCTGAAACTAAAATTTAACTTTTTGGCTATAAAGATCATCGTTACATTTGGACTATAAAGGGAGAAGCTGGCAAGCCTGAGAACACCATCCCTAATGAGAAATATTGGGGTGGCAGCATTATGTTGTAGGGTTGTTTTGCTGCAGGAGGGACTGGTGCACTTCACAAAATAGATGGCATCATGAGAAAAGAAGATTATGTGGAAATACTGAAGCAACATCTCAAGACATCAGCCAGGAAGTAAAAGCATGGGTGCAAAAGGGTTTTCCAAATGGACAATGACCATAAGCAGACTACCAACATAGTTACAAAGTCAGTGTTTTGGAGTGGCCATCACAAAGACCTGATCTCAATCCAATGGGCAGAGCTGAAAAGGCTTGTGCAAATAGGCGGCCTACAAACGTGGCTCAGTTACACCAGTTCTGTCAGGAGGAATGGGCTCAAATTCCTGCAAACTATTGTGAGAAGCTTGCTGAAGCACATCCAAAATGTTTGACCCAAGTCTTCTGGCTCTGAGGAAAGTAATAAAAAAATTGTCTAAAAAATTTTCCCTTTCATTATTCTGGCATTTAGCAAATAGAAATATTTTTTTTAATCCTAAATGACCAAGTTTAATCTGATTTAATCTTAAACATTGGGAAAAAAAAAAGGTTTGGTGACTTTTATATAGTGTATGTAAACTTCTGGTTTCAACTGTACATAAGAGTGCCTATGTAGATGTATACAGATTCATATTGATCAAGTTCTCTTCCTGCTTTCACTTACAGAAAGTAAAGTACTTGAATTATTGTTACTAAGAGAAATCTTCAGTTCATGGGAATTATCCACTTTGGCCAAGTCTGCACTCGTGTTCCAGGTTGTTTCTGCCCTGGATTACATGCCTGTGCTGGTCAGGAATTTGAATTATGGCATAAAAACATAATTGAGTAAAATGAGAACAAAAAACAAGGATAAAATGAAGAATTCAGTAGAACAGATCAGCCCAGGGGACAGTATGTGCACCAGTATCAAACTCCTGTTGGTTCACTATCAATTTCTGCCTGTGTGCATCATCAGCAGAAGACTTAAACTGGACTTTAGTGTCTCCTGTGACATTTAAAAACTTCTGGTCAGACAAATGTCAGAGGAAGAATCCTAAATAGATTAGTTCTTCTGGGGGCCCGCAGCCAGAAGGCTTCTGCCTGAGCGCTCAGCCCTGATAAGCGGCAGCAGTATGAGGAGTGATTTTCCAGGGAAAGGTCAACCCAGCAGCTGCCTCCTGTTGTCCGGTCCAGGGGGCCGCCTCATGTACAGGGGCAAACAATGATAAAGTCCACCGAAGACGATAGCTTAATTTAATCATAAAGAATCAGCAACGAGCCCACAAGTCAAGTGTAAAGTTCATGTTTCTCTGTGGATTTATGCGCTAAACATCGCAGGCTGCACGAAAAACAACGGGGGAATACTTTGGGCTTTACAGCCTATCTTGACAATTTTATGACGCTACATTGACATTTAAGTCAGATTAATGTTGACGTTGTCTGGGAAGAGCACAGATCCAGCGTGCAGCGAGTGTCTGGGAAATCGATACCAGCCGTTGGCGAGCAGGAACGGTCACTCGGCGTTTCCAGTTTAACACGCGGACAGAAAACCGGGATTCTTGGCAACATTTAAATGCCAACAGCTAAAAATGGCAGCTCGGCTGCTTGTGAACACTTCTAACGTGTTTACCTTTCCCTTCAGAGCGGCTTGTTTCTCCATCCTGGCTGACTCGTCCTCGGCTTTATATCCGATATTTGTGCCCCAGGACGCCTTCAGAAATCAGCCCAAAAGGTCCATTTTATACGGCCACTCTGGAGCGACATAGAGGACCGTCCACGAAGGCTGCAGCTGTGCGGCGTCCACAGGAAAGTTTTTCTTTGAGAAACGTGCGCCATGTTGTGCATCTGTTCCGTTATTTCCTCCTCTTTTCGCTTCTTGTTCCAGCGCATTTCAGACCGCAGGCTGCGGGAGCCCGGAGGGCCACCCTTCCCAGCACCAAAATGCCCTTATTACCTGCCAATTCCGGTGGAGTAGTGGCCTGTTATTTCACTAGGCCATATAACGTGACAACTTAACCAGTAAAGTGAAGCCTCTTAAAGGCATTCTATTAAAGAAAGACACTCAAAGTTCTGGGAGCTCTGGGACAAGGCTGACAGGCTCACAGAGCACCAAATGTCAAAATGCCCTCATAACCAGCACTCACTGAGATTTTACAAGATAGTATACTAGAAATTGTGTTAAACCATTAATTTCCTCCGAACTATCACCTGTGGTTGTTGACAGAGCTTCTGGCCCAATGAAGTTTTCATCTTTAATTTCAGTTTCACAAAAAAAGTGCTATTTACCACTCCACAGTCTGAGATATTCTATGCAACACTTCTGTTTCAAGTCCTCCAGTGCATTTGGAGAAATTAGCATCATAAATATGGAGAAAGAATACAATACTCCATCCATCCATTTTCTATACCTGCTTTATCCACACTTGTTCGCAGGGGTCTGCTGGAGCCTATCCCAGCTGTCAAGGGGCGAAAGGCAGGCTACACCCTGGATAGGTCACTAGTCTATTGCAGGGCTAACACAAAGATGGACAACCATTCACACTCGCGCTCACATCTATGGTCAATTTAGACTGATCAATTCACCTAAAGAGCATGTTTTTGGACTGTGGGAAGATTAGGTTTAAATTAACAAAAACAGCCATTGTCATGAATAAAACTGACTCGGTTGGTGTAATATGTGCAAAGTGGATTCAGGTGTCCCAACTAATTTTTCTTCTCATATTTTATTTGGGTATAGGTTTTACCTTTATGGCTCTCATGTGGTTAAGGAATTAACCTTAAATTATGTTAAACATTTTTTAGAGATCAAATTTCATAATAAATTGTAAAAGAATAAAGTCATTTAAAGAGCATGGCCACACTTATTTATTAAACATGTAACCAAGTAAGACAAGAATGAATAAGAAACTAGAGGAAACTGCTGTAAATCTTACATTTGAATTTCCCTCATTTACCCGTACAGTTTTATAAATCAGACCTTGTTCAGTCTTTGTCTGTGCAGATTTTTATTATTTTAAAACATATGTTTGGAAAATTATAGTTACAGTGGCAAAAGGGAGTGGGAAAGTCAAAGATGAATCTTAATGTTTTCTCAGCAGCCAACACACTGCTGGGTCTCCCCACAGCCAAACACTAAATGATACACTCATCTTAATAAATGGTCAGCATCAGTTTTGTTGTGTTTGTGTAGTAGTTGTGAAGAATGTCATGAAGCCTTAGAAATGAAGATAGGACGATGTAAGGGATTTAAAAAAAAAAAAAGCATTCCTCTAACTGTCCAAAGATGTTATTTATTTTACATGTAAATGTGGAATGATGTGAGTTGACCACAAAAACACCTTGAAAAGTTGCTACAGGATCAAACAATGTGTTGTTTTCAGCATGATGGGAAATTTTTCTAACCCTAACCCTAACAGAAAGCATTTCATAAAAGCCAGTTGCCTAATTGTTATGCTGGACAAGGCTGCAGCAGTGCAGCAGTGCAGCAGTGGTCAACACCCCTGCAGGTGCAGACTTTTTACAGGTGGCAGGTGGCGCAATAAGCCTGTACTTTGCCTTGAAGCGAGAGAAATTCAGTTCATTATGTACTATATATATAGTTTCTACTTCAAAAACAATGAGAACTACAAAGTCATTGGAAATTTATATTATTAAGTAGGCTATTACAGGCTAGTAGAGGAATTTTAATTTATGATTTTAATTTATGAAATATCACATAAACTAAAATTCTTAAACTGGATTTTATTTGGAGTAAATGAAATATGACACTTTTTGTTATTTGGAATTATATAATAATTTATGTTAGTATTATTCGACTAGTTTTGTGATCTGAAATAATAAGAACGGCTAAAGCATTCTTTAAATACGCAAGTCTAACTGATGAACAAACGTCAGGGTTAAGCATTCATTTTCACATAAGGGCTGAACTTCATGCTCAGTGTCACAGCAGCACTGGCTCATTCAGGTTTGACCTCTTTCAGTCGTCAGGCGGTAGAGCGAAAATAGGAGCGACTCTTTTAGTAAGAGTTCCTTTCCTTTAGAGTGGAGAGCAGAGTGAGTAGGACAGTATGTGAAAATGTCATGACCATTCACAGGGTAGGACAGAGAAAGGAGGGTAAATGTATGTAATGATGACAGCACAACATGTTTTCAGGTCAGGGAGAACATGTTTATACACCATGTACTGTAAATAGAATTAGAGACTCAAAGATAAAGATTGATGCTTCTGCAGCTTCTTCTAAGTCCTTTCGAATGAATGTAAAACAGTATCTAAAAAAAGTAACTGTATTGTTGTAATTATGTCTCTGTAAGTCAAATATATTCTGTCTTCATTTGCTCCAAATGAATAAATAAATGAAATGAATTCAATGAAATGAAGTATGCAGAGTATGACGTCATTTCATTTTCCTCCCTCATCAGCACTCTTTCTTTGCACTCTGTCTAAATGCCTGAAGCTGACTGGTCTGCAGGCACACCCTCCTTGGACAGGCCTCCAGTATATGGAGGTATATAAACAGTGTACACTTGAGAGGAACCAGGGAAACTTGATCATCAGTGTTCAGTTTGGACTCCTGTCAGACGTCTATAGCTGGTAGATCTGAAAGTTTCTTAAAGTAACTGCTGTTTTGTTTCGATGTTTTGATGGCACCTGTGTTTTCTGTGTGATTGATAGTGAGATGCAGAGCCAGCAGCCTCTTCACATGGCCACTCCACTGAGGCAGAGCCTCCCCCTGACCAAAGAAGCTGGGACATCAGTTTACCTGAAATTAGACTCATCTCAGCCCACTGGATCCTTCATGATCAGAGGCATTGGCCACCTCTGCAAAACTGTACGTCATTAAAGAATACCTGTGTGGACAGTGATGTTTCAAATCCTGTGTAAATGTATATACATTTATTTTGTCTAACTGGGCTGTACTGAGGCAGCATGACATTTTTTTCATTGTTTTAGGCGCTGTTTTGCTTGTTGCATAACACAATGTTTAAAACTGGCAAGGGAACCTTTTGTTTTCTCTCGAGCTGTACGGTTGGTGTCCTCATTTGGAAGAAAGTTATTATATTGTCTGTTCTGTTAAAGCTATTAAAAAATCATTATAGTACAATGAATACAGGTAGAGATCTATATTTAGATTTTATAATTTAAAGTGTATTTCTCCATAACCATATTAAGGGAGAATCATCAGTATATGGATGGATGGATGGATGGATGGGCAGATGATGGACAAATGGATATGCTTTTCTTTATTGTTGTCAAATTGTCCTCCATTATTTTATCATTGTAGTGGGGTGAGAGGGGATGCAAACGGCTTGTCTGCTGTTCAGGTGAATACACCCACCTGCACGCCCACTCACACACACACACACACACACAAACACACTCACACACACACACACACACACACACACACACACACACACACACTGTATTTAACTGATTCAAACTTTCAAACAGGGAAATGCTAGGATGGCCGCAGCTTATTCTGCCCGTCAGCTGGGAGTACCTGCAACCACAGTTGTTCCCAGTGTCACACCAGTTATGACAGTGGAGCGGTTGAGGGATGAGGGTGCCACAGTTATTATTCATGGCAAGGTTTGTGTGTTTCTTGTTTACTGGTACTTGTCCTTTAATCTATAAATATCTTAAATCAACTGATGTTTTAAGATATTACCACAACTACTGTATATTTATATTTTGATTTTACTTTTGATTTTAAAGATTTGTTTGAAGATTTTGCTTCTTATGGTTTTCAATCCCTGACATTAATAATAATTTCAAAAATGGTGTGCTTCACAGGCACTAAATTAAAGCATTGATTGTGGGCAGCAGCTCGTGGCCAATAACGCTGGCTGGATCTTCATCTCACCATTTGATGATCCCCTCATCTGGTAAAATAATTTCTGTCTTTTAGCAGCCATCACAATTTAAATGTAGCAAAGAAAACTAGGTGAAGAGTTGATAGTAACAACAAGCTCAGAGAAAACTGCCAGCATGGCAGCAAGCTGCTGCAGGAATATTTACAAATGATTCTGATGAAAATGTGCTTCTGCTCTGGTGAAGCTAGTTTTTATTTGAGATACTTTTGTAAGAATCTACAAACTCAAACAGGTTGCACTTGTATCCAAAATACTAGCTTTTACAAATGTTTAGGTTTGTTTGAACTGTTTTTTGTATGTAAGGATATATGTAAAATTAATAAATTATATTTACAAATGTTTTCTTAGTATACTATAAATAAAGCTATAAATTAAATTAACCTAACAAATGTGTCTATTACATAAGTTATATTATTATTACTATTGTTTAAGTAGGATTTCCATGATCCCGTTAAGGGAAAATTGATTAATCATATTATACGGTATATATACACACACAAAACAGTCACACACACGCATACACACACATACACACGCTAGCCTATGTATCTGTGTATGCCTCCTGGAAACACATGGCACATATCACATACGAAGTTTGTTTAACGCAGTAGCACACAATCTACCTCAAGTACAATATCTGCCTTCATCATGTGAAATACCTCACTCATGGGAAATGGTCATGCCATTTATGTACATCACCGTACTGTAAATATATAGGGTTAGCCATATATTTATTTATTTTTATTTTATTTTTTATATTTTCTCAAAGTTCTGTATATTATTTACTTATAATTTTTTCTTCTTATTTTCTGCTCTGTATGCTGCTTCTGAGATACCGCAATTTCCCGATTGCGGGATAATAAACATATATTCTATTCTATTCTATTCTATGCTGGTATTCCATTGGCTGGACTGTATGGGAAGGGGCACTTTTTTTTTCGAGCTGTACTTTAATCAGGAGGCAATGAAATACATGGTGTCAGGAGGAAAGCAGACAGCTGCATACCCAGCCATCAATGTCTCAAGACAACTAAAGATGTCTTAATAACTGAAATCAAGACGTCTCAAGACATTTTTGTAAATCAAGATGTCTTACGACATCTTAAGGGAAACATTTGAAGACACCAGAGCAGAACATGGAATGAGGCTCAGACAGGTTTTTGTGTCTTGAGGACATTGAGTGTCTTAAGAGATCTTAAGACATATTTCCTTTGTCTGAAGACATTCACATCTTCAGATGGCTTCAGACATGGTGTGTGTCTCAAAGACATGGTCAAGTTATTATTGATGATAATATTATGACAATAGTCTATTTATATTTTACTGTAAAATTGTATAACATTATTGGAGTGTTAAATGCTAATTATTTATTTTTTCAATATTTAAATTGCATTATTTTTAATTTCTTTGAGAGCCCTGCCTATTGGGATTAATAAGATAAAAACAAACAAACATAACTGAATGAACAAGTTAAAAATGCAAAATATTGCTTTAGATGAAGAAAGATATGGCAATGTAATATGATTATTAATTTTTTTTAGAAATGTTTTCAACAGAAGATGAACATAAACAGAAAGTAAAATTAAGTTTAAAAAAATGTTTAATAAATAAATTGTTGAATTAAATGAATATCACTGAAAAAACTATAACCAATTTTAAATACAGAATAACAATAAAATTATAATAGCTATACAACAATATGTAATAAATAAGGAGTAATATAGACAGTGTAGGTGTAGGTTCTCATTCAGGTCATTGTTGATCTCTGTGGGCAACTGGACGATTTGCCTTCCAGGAGGTCCCAAGTCCCGTAAAGATCATCTTTATTAGTATCTAATTGAACCATATCAGCCCTTTAGGATGCTACGTTCCTTATATTCAGGTTTACTAGTTATACCACCAATCTCCAAATGTAGATATGGAGCCAGTTATCAAGCTCCTCTGCTGTGGAACCACTTATCAGCATCGGTCCGGGCGGCAGACACCCCTCTCTATTTAGGAATAGACTTAAAACCCTGCTTTTTGCCCTAACCCACCCTCTCCCCCAGAGCTCTTGCGCTCCATCTTTCACTTCCAATTCAATTCAATTCAATTGAATAAATTTCAATTTATTTATATAGCACCTTTTACAATAAAATTGTCTCTAGGTGCTTTACAGAGGTAGAAACCCAGAGCCTGAACCCCCAGGTAAGCACAGTGGCAAGGAAAAACTCCCTTTTAACAGGAAGAAACCTTGAGCAGGACCAGGCTTACAAGGAGGAACCATCCTGCTGAAAGTCGGCTGGGTAAAGGAGGAAAAGAAGAGGGGGACAGGACAGAGAATAAAAGAGAGAGAGGGAGAACAGATACAATCATAGAACCATAGAAATACAAACAAAATACAATCATAGAAATACAAACATATCAGACAATATATATACATAATACAGCATAGCAGGTTGTTATAAAAAGAGGAACAGTGTAGGCAGGTTTTAAAGGGAATAGCATAGGCACGTGCTGACAGTGGACCCTGAGTTTGTCAGAGGCCGAGGTCCGTGCAGCATGAAGGCCTGGATGAAGATGGAAGACCTGCAGAGAGAGAGAGAAGAAAAGGTGAGAAGAAAAGAAAAGGAGGAGAGGAGGTGAGGGAGTGGTTGGTGTTGAGGAAGTGGGGAACTGCTCAATGGATCATATTTGTGTCCCCAGCACCGTAGGCCTATAGCAGCATAGCTGTGCTAAAAATTGAGGAATAAGAGTTTGATGGCCCTATTCTACCTGTAACTGTGAGAACTGACTGTAACTAGATCTATCAACCCTACACACTTTGTTTCAGGCTAACTGTACGCTTTACTGAACAGAAAGGGTTTAAGTTTGATCTTAAAGGCAGACGTGGTGTCTGCCTCTCGGACCCAGGTTGGTAACTGGTTCCACAGTAAAGCTGCCTGATAAAGTAAAGCCCCTCCTGAGCTGCCACCTTATCATGGTGGAGGGGTTTGCGTGTCCCTATGATCCTGGGAGCTCAGTTGTCTGGAGCTTTATGCCCCTGGTAGGGCCTCCCATGGCAAACAGGTCCTAGGTGAGGGACCAGACAAAGCGCAGCCCACAAAAACCCCCTTATGATGAATAAAATATTTGGTACCAAGTCTCCCTTGCCCGGACGCGGGTCACCGGGGCCCCCCCCTGGAGCCAGGCCTGGGGGTGGGGCACGCTGGCGAGCGCCTGGTGGCCGGGCCTTTGCCCATGGGGCCCGGCGGGGCATAGCCCGAAGGAATGACGTGGGACCCCCTTCCAGTGGGCTCACCAGCTGCAGGAGGGGCCAAAGGAGTCGGGTGCTGTGTGACAGCCGAAGGCGGGGACCTTGGCGGTCCGATCGCCGGCTGCAGAAGCTAGCTCTAGAGACGTGGAACGTCACCGCTCTAATGGGGAAGGAGCCTGAGCTGGTGCGCGAGGTCGAGAAGTTCCAATTAGATATAGTCGGCCTCACCTCAACGCATAGCAAGGGCTCTGGAACCAGCCTTCTCGAGAGGGGTTGGACTCTCTTCCACTCTGGAGTTGCCGACGGGGAGAGGCGGCGGGCAGGGGTGGCGATTCTTGTTGCCCCCCGGCTTGGTGCCTGTACGTTGGGGTTTACCCCGTTGAACGAGAGGGTAGCCTCCCTCCGCCTTCGCGGGGGGGAGGATCCTGACTGTTGTTTGTGCCTATGGCCCCAACGGCAGTTCAGAGTATCCACCCTTTTTGGAGTCCCTAGAGGGAGTACTAGAGAGTGCTCCTTCTGGGGGTTCCCTCGTCCTCCTGGGTGACTTCAATGCTCACGTCGGCAGTGACAGTGAGACCTGGAGGGGTGTGATTGGGAGGAATGGCCCCCCTGATCTGAACCCGAGTGGTGTTCTGTTGTTGGACTGGGGTGAAGAGAGGTTGCGAAGCTGTCAACTGATCACCACCTGGTGGTGAGTTGGCTCCGTTGGTGGGGGAGGATGCCGGACAGACCCAACAGGCCCAAACGTATTGTGAGGGTCTGCTGGGAACGCCTGGCGGAGTCTCCTGTCAGACGGAGCTTCAACGCCCACCTCCGGGAGAGCTTTACCCATGTCCCGGAGGAGGTGGGGGACATTGAGTCCGAGTGGACCATGTTCCGTGCCTCCATTGTTGAGGCGGCTGACCGGTGCTGTGGCCGCAAGGTGGTCGGTGCCTGTCGTGGCAGCAATACCCGAACCCGCTGGTGGACACCGATGGTGAAGGATGCCGTCAAGCTGAAGAAGGAGTCGTACCGGGCCTTTTTGGCCTGTGGGACTCCCGAGGCAGCAGACGGGTACCGGCGAGCCAAGCGGGGTGCAGCTGCGGCGGTCGCTGAGGCAAAGATCCGGGCGTGGGAAGAGTTCGGGGAGGCCATGGAGAACGACTTCCGGACGGCTTCGAAAAGGTTCTGGACCACCATCCGGCACCTGAGGAGAGGGAAGCAGTGCATTGTCAACACTGTGTACGGTGGGGATGGTGTGCTGCTGACCTCGACTTGGGATGTTGTGGATCGGTGGAAGGAATACTTCGAAGACCTTCTCAATCCCACCGACACGCCTTCCAGTGAGGAAGCAGGGCCTGGGGAATTGGAGGTGGGTTCTCTTATCTCCGGGGCTGAGGTAGCCGAGGTTGTTGAGAAACTCCTTGGTGGTAGGGCCCCGGGGGTGGATGAGATCCGTCCGGAGTTCCTTAGGGCTCTGGACGTTGTAGGGCTGTCGTGGTTGACACGACTCTGCAACGTCGCGTGGACATCGGGGGAGGTACCACCTGATTGGCAGACCGGGGTGGTGGTCCCTCTTTTTAAGAAGGGGGACCGGAGGGTGCGTTCCAACTATACGGGGATCACACTCCTCAGCCTCCCTGGCAAGGTCTATTCGGGGGTACTGGAGAGGAGGGTCCGTCGGATAGTCGAACCTCGGATTCAGGAGGAGCAGTGTGGTTTTCGTCCTGGATGTGGAACTGTGGACCAGCTCTATACCCTCAGCAGGATCCTTCAGGGTGCGTGGGAGTTTGCCCAACCAGTCTACATGTGTTTTGTGGATCTGGAGAAGGCATTCGACCTTGTGCCTCGGGGAGTCCTGTGGGGGGTTCTCCGGGAGTATGGGGTGTTGGGCCCCCTGATACGGGCCGTCTGCTCCCTGTATGACCAGTGTCAGAGTTTGGTCCGCATTGCCGGTAGTAAGTCGAACTCGTTTCCGGTGAGGGTTGGACTCCGCCAGGGCTGCCCTTTGTCACCGATTCTGTTCATAACTTTTATGAACAGAATTTCTAGGCGCAGCCATGGTGTTGAGGGGGTCCGGTTTGGTGGCTTTTTGCAGATGATGTGGTCCTGTTGGCTTCATCAGTCCGTGACCTCCAGCTCTCGCTGGACCGGGTCGCAACCGAGTGCGAAGCGGCCGGGATGAAAATCAGCTCCTCCAAATCTGAGGCCATGGTTCTCAGCTGGAAAAAGGTGGAGTGCCTTCTCCGGGTCGGGGAGGAGATCCTCCCCCAAGTGGAGGAGTTCAAGTACCTCGGGGTCTTGTTTACAAGTGGGGGAAGAATGGAGCGGGAGATTGACAGGCGGATCGGTGCGGCGTCTGCAGTAATGCGGACTCTGCACCGGTCCGTTGTGGTGAAGAGAGAGCTGAGCCGAAAGGCGAAGCTCTCGATTTACCGGTCGATCTTCGTTCCTACCCTCACTTATGGTCATGAGCTTTGGGTAGTGACCAAAAGAACGAGATCGCGGGTACAAGCGGCCGAAATGAGTTTCCTTTGCAGGGTGGCTGGGCTCTCCCTTAGAGATAGGGTGAGAAGCTCTGCCATCTGGGGGGAGCTCGGAGTAGAGCCGCTGCTCCTCCGCATTGAGAGGAGTCAGATGAGGTGGCTCGGGCACCTAGTAAGGATGCCTCCCAGACGCCTCCCTGGTGAGGTGTTCAGGGCACATCCTTCCGGTAGGAGGCCCCCGGGAAGACCCAGGACACGCTGGAGGGACTATGTCTCTCGGCTGGCCTGGGAACGCCTCAAGATCCCCCCAGAAGAGCTGGACGAAGTAGCTGGGGAGAGGGAAGTCTGGGCTTCCCTGCTTAGGCTGCTGCCCCCACGACCTGACCCCGGATAAGCGGAAGAAGATGGATGGATGGAGCTGCCTGATAGCTAAAGCTCCCAGTCCATTTTGATGAATTCTAGGAACTACAAGTAAACCTGCACTCTGTGATCTGAGGGTTCTTTTAGGAATATACGGAACTATGAGATCCTGCAAGTATGATGGTGATAGTCGTCTGTGTAGATTCTCACTCATCCAGGTCATGGTTATCCAAAGTAGATCTCTCTGTATCAACTGGACTGAAAGGTTTCCTTGAAAACGTTTCGCCCTCTCTCCAGAGAGCTTCTTCAGTTCT
>CM027081.1:21209744-21486619 GCA_015343265.1 Pao palembangensis
CCCAGCAAACTTAGAACTGAAGAAGCTCTCTGGAGAGAGGGCGAAACGTTTTCAAGGAAACCTTTCAGTCCAGTTGATACAGAGAGATCTACTTTGGATGGTGATAGTCCATTGAGAGCTTTATATGTTAGAAGGAGAATATTAAAATCTATTTTAGATTTCACCGGAAGCCAGTGAAGAGAAGCTAAAACTGGAGAGATATGCTCCCTGGTGCATATCCTTGTCAGAACTCTGGCTGCAGCGTTCTGGATCAGCTGCAGGTTTTTAATGGAATAATTTGGACATCCTGACAGTAATGAGTTGCAGTACTCCAGTCTAGACGTAACAAAAGCATGGACGGGTTTTTCAGCATCACTCTGTGACAGGATGCTCCTGATCTTGGCAATATTACGGAGGTGAAAGAAGGCGGTCCTAGAAACCTGTTTAATATGAGGGAGAAATGACATGTCCTGGTCAAGGATAACTCCCAGGTTCCTTGCAGCCGTACTGGAGGACAAAGTAATGCCATCCAAAGAGAGAATGCTATCTGATAATCTAGTCCTCAGATGTTTAGCTCCAAGAACAATGACTTCTGTTTTGTCTGAGTTTAAAAGTAAGAAATTGGAGGTCATCCAGTCTTTTATGTGTTTCAGACATGCCTGGAGTCTGGCTAATGACTCTCTTTCATCAGGTTTCATGGATAAATACAGCTGCGTATCGTCGGCATAGCAATGAAAATTTATTCTGTGTCTTTGAATAATATTTCCTAGAGGGAGCATGTAAAGAGTGAACAGGATTGGCCCAAGCACTGAACCCTGTGGAACACCATGATGAACCTTTGTACACTCAGAGGAAACATAATTAACATGAACAAAATAAAATCGATCTGATAGATAAGATTTAAACCAGTCTAGAGCTGTCCCTGTGACCATAATGTCATGTTGTAGTCTTTGTAATAAAATGCCGTGATCTACAGTATCAAAGGCAGCACTGAGGTCCAGTAAAACGAGTATGGAGATAAATCCATGGTCTGACGCCATGAGGAGGTCATTAGTGACTTTAACCAGTGCTGTTTGTGTGCTATGATGAGCTCTGAAACCAGATTGAAACACTTCAAATAGACTATTCCTGTTTAGGTGATCGGTTAGCTGACTGACAACCAACCTCTCAAGTATCTTAGAGATGAATGGGAGGTTGGATATTGGTCTATAGTTTGCTAAGACGCCTGGGTCAAGTGAAGGTTTTTTAAGTAAAGGTCTGATAACAGCAGTTTTAAACACCTGAGGTACATAACCTGTTGTCAAAGATAAATGGATCTGATCTAATACTGACGCCCCGATCAGAGGAAAAACATCCTTGAAAAGCTTAGTTGGGATGGGGTCCAGGAGACATGTGGTTGGTTTAGATCCATTAATGGTGGAGGTCAGCTCAGGGAGGTCTATGGGCAGGAAGCTGTCCAGAGGTGGATCAGGACTAGATGGGGTTGCTAACAAGGGCAGCTCATCAGTTGTCATGGAGCAACCTTGATCGATCTTTTCTCTAATGTTAGTGATTTTATTGGTGAAGAAACTCATAAAGTCTTCACTGCTAAGAGCTGCAGGAATAGAAGGCTCAACCGAGCTGTGACTCTTTGTCAACCTGGCTATGGTGTTAAACAGAAAACGCGGGTTGTTCTTGTTTACATCTATTAATGAAGTGTAGTAAGCTGTTCTGGCTTTACGGAGGGCCTTCTTATATGTTAATAAGCTGTCTTTACAAGTGCTTTGGGAATCAGCTGATCTGGATGAATACCACTTCCTCTCCATCCGTCTTGATGCCTGTTTAAGTGTTCGGATATGTGCATTGTACCACGGAGCCAGTCTTCTATGGTGTGTGAACCTCTTCTTCAGTGTGGCAACCGAATCTAAAACTATACGCAGTGTGGCTGCAGTGTCATTGACAAAGCAATCAATATCTGCAGAAGTAACATTTAGATCAGAATGATCTGTTGCACCAGTAGGAGGTGCTAGAGGGAGCAGCGCTGCAATTTCAGCTACAAATCTGTCTCTGGTATCTTCAGAGAGACAGCTGCTGTAGTGAACCTTCCTGTCATGTGCTGCTTGGTCTGCTAGAGTGAAATCAAAGGTTATAAGTGAGTGGTCTGAGAGGAGGGGGTTTTGGGGAACAACTACCAGGTTGTCAGTTTCTAGACCATAGGTGAGAACCAGATCCAGAGTGTGATTATGATCCAGAGTGCGTCGGTTCATTTACTAACTGAGAGAAACCTACTGCATCTATCAGTGAGTTAAACGCCGTCTTAAGACTGTCAGTATCATCATCCATATGGATGTTAAAATCACCCACTATAATGACTTTATCTGTACTGACCATTAAACTAGATAGGAAATCTGAAAACTCAGCCAGGAACTGTGTGTAAGCAGTGGTGACCGATACACCACAACTAATAAAACTGGCTTTTCTGACTTCCAGTTGTGGTGAGAGAGGCTGAGAGTGAGACTCTCGAAAGAGCTACAGGTAGCTTTAGGTTTGGGATTGACTTGAAGGCTGGTTTAAATAGTGGTATAATAGTGGCACTTGTTCCAGGGTGTCTTTATTCTGAGCAGTTCTTCTGCTTTTGCTAGTATGTGATCATCAGAGCAACATTCTCAAAGTTAATGACCCAAAGGAACTAAAGGAACACTGGAAATGTTTGGGGAACCAACCGGAATTTGCCTGGCCCAGGACTCAAAAGTGTCTGGTTTCACAGACAATGATGTGTTGCCCCAGAGATAAAAACCTGATTTACGCACACTATCCCCATCGACAGTACAGTCAGTAGTATGTGCTTGAGTGACAACAGGAGCGTCATCGTTGCTTGTTTCCTGTATAGATAATTGTACATAACCTATTTTGGGGATGGAGAAAATTCTACCTTGTTTTTCATGCAGACTTAAGGGAATCATTTGAGAAAAGCATGAATAAACAAAGTGTACATGAGGACATTTCTTTATTGTGACAAAGAAATTACATATGTATTCTTTACATCTGTATAATCCATTTAGATATGTTATTTCTCATGTGCAGAGGTAACAGTAAAAGTTAAGTTAATGCAACCATAAATAATTGTAATAAATATCAAGTCAATGTACAGCACACATTGTTATCGCAACACTTCTGTGTATGGATATGTCCATCTAATTACTTGATCTAATCTTCCTGCCAGAGTGCCAGAGAAGGAACCAGATAATAGAATGTGCCTGTTAGCAGCAGTATAATCACCAAACTGATCGAGCACTCCAAACGGTTCCATAGACGTCATCATACCTTATGTTTTCAATTCCAATCTAATTGCGAGATGACTCGCATGACAAAATATGTTCACCATGATTAGGAGAAAGTGAAATCCATCCCAGTAAGAGAAAAAAATGTGAGAAGATTATTGGTATTTTTCAAGTCCATTAAAAAAGAAAAACAGCACAACAAACCAGATATCAAACTGATATCAGCTTGTAAGTAGTTTCAGAATATTTTACTGGAAGAGCAGTGCAACCTAAAATTAAGATAAATTAAGATAAAAAAAAAACAGATGAAATAATCAATAAAAAATATCAAATGGCTTATTTACATTATTTTTTTACAGCTTTTTCCTCTTTTTTTTTTTTTTTTTTACACTTTTACAGCTAAACATTTGGTTGAAGGGTGTTGTAGAGTAAAGGAGAAGGGGCTGTTGTCAAGCACATTTAGCAGCGGTTGTGCACACTGTGGGATCCTATTTTTTTTCTTTTACAAAGCAATACAGGCTTAACACACCAGCAGTACATCACAACCTGCATCTCCAATATCACCCATGATGTTACCATTTAAAAGAAAATCAGATAATTTATAAATTAATAGATTATTTTGACTTTTTACATTACCTCAATACCATCTCTTGGGGAGACTTTGTATTGGGTTTATATAAGCACATATTTTGCCGAACACAGAACATTTTGCCCTCTAGAAAGAGAGTCTTCAAAAGAAAAGGCATGTTTCAAAACATCACAACCCAAAGATGAGAGGTGAAGGGAGGCAGAAAAAATGAAAAAGCAAATTTTTTTTTCCATCAGCAACACTATCAGTTGGTTTAATAATGCAAAGAAAGGACTGATCAGATCCTTCAAAGTTCACATGCCAAAACCCTCGGGCCATTTTGGAGAGGAAAAAAAAAAAAATCCAAGTCAGTCGCTTTCAATTTGTTACTAAACTTAGTGCAACCAGAACAGTGCTGTTCAAATAGCATTCCCTGAATACTTCAAAATATATGCATTAACATAAATCAAGAAAACATAAAAAGTAGCATGTGTGCAAAAGGTGATTTTAAAGAAACATCAGCCACTGCAAAGAAAAATTAAATAAAACAAAACTGAAGAGTTCTGTTAGAGCAGCAGAGCAATGTCAAAATTAAGTTTTTCGGAGGTGTGTATGAGCGTGTGTGTTTTTTTTTTTTTTTTTAAGGATTGTCAAGTCTTTTATCCACTGAGAGGGTCCTCGCGGTAGTGAATGGCGTATCGCAGTTTCTCCAGCATCACGTCCAAAGAGGTGTACTGTGGCAGTTTGACCATGAACATACAGGTCTCCACACGGATGTATCGTGAATCTGGCTGCCCTGCAAAGGACAGAAATTTGAGGACGTGAATGCTTCATCTTATCTTATCTGTTTCTGCTTTGGATATTAAAAGATTGATGCAGACACATTGTAACCTCTTTCAACTGTACATTTTGATGATTTAATACTAAAATAAAATTAAAATATTAAGTTTTCAAATCATAACACTATACTTATGGTGCTATAGTAACCGCCCATCTGCCAATTTAACTCTGCCCCTGGTTTGCATCTTGCCTGCAGCTCCATCAGGAGGGGCGATCTTCATGGGATATGGGGGAACATGGGCAGTGTCTGGTCCCCCGTCCTTGCAGGGGCAGGTGAAAGGTATGCGCTCTTGGTTGCACGCAAATTTGATGAATCTGCAGAGTTCCTCCTGAGTGAACATCTCCAGGGCAGTCCAGAAGAACTCAATGTGCTGATCCGTCTCCATCAGGCCCACCTGATACATGGTGTGAGCCTGCAGATGGTTAGAGGTAAAAGTCACATTTGAGGAATAATGTAGCAGTGTAGTGCACCATTCCTTTGTGTCTAGATAAAATAAATAAGCCAAAGTGTAAAAATAGCACAATGCTGAAACTGAGCGCATTTTTACAATTTTGTAAAATATTTTAAAAGGTTAAAGTCTAGTATACTGTAATGAACTTAATGAATAAAAAAATTCAAAAGTTATAGTAGGATGTGTATGCACTGACACAAGAAAAATAAAAGACTTCACAGTATAATCTGACTACACTATATAATTTGTTATTATCAACCTGAAAAAGATAAGAATATTTGCACATACTTTAAGAAACTCCAGGTTGATGTGTGGCAAGCCACATGTGCGCAACTCCATCTCAAGAGGGGTCAGCATGGTGAGCAACTGCAGGGGAATAATTGAGCTGAGACCAGCACGCACTGCTGTCATACACTCCGTGTTCTGCAGTTCCTTCAGGCGGAGGCTGCGCACTGCCCGTGCATACATATCCTTATTCTCCCAGCTTAACACACAAATACCAAAAATATAAAAGTGGGAAATGTGGACTCTTCACAAAGACAACATAAGACTGAACTGAACAACATAACACCTCACCTGACTGTAAGACTGCGACCTCCCTGACAAAGTTCTACTTCCTCTCCTGTCATAGTCACATACGTGAAGGTGCAGCAGGGCCGACTGGGAGAATCAGGACTTTCTCCAGAATAGTGCTGAGAGGAGATCTCAGCACAGAGGGCCTCCAGCTCTGTATCATCAGTCACCTGCAGCATTATAGAAGAGAATGTTGTTTTAGCTTTCTTCCAATCGTAAAAGTTTTGAGAACTTAGGCCTAATAAAACCACTGTCTCAGGAAGACTAACTTACATTTTCAAACTTCTTCACATAATTGTAGGTGAGCACATCAGCTTCCTGCAAATCCTGATCTGTGTCAAGTGAATCACCCACCAGACCCTTCCAAAAGGAACCCAGGAGGTCCAAAGGAAGTGGCACATCAGCACGGATTGCTATGCCCAGAAGCTGACCAAAAAAGTGGAGCAGCTGTTCTTCTGCATAACTTATAGGGCAGGGTGTCAGGATGTACTTTCCCTAAAGAAAGCGATACAGAATTCTGATTAATGTGGAGTACTGTCACTCCCCAATAATGATTTCACCTAATGCTTGAGCAAAAAAAAAAAGGGTTTTAGGAGACAGTGACAAAATGGCAAATGCAGAAATCTGTTACCTTGTTACGGTTGGCTGCAGCACTGGGGCAGGGAAGCAGCAGAGAGAGAACAGAACTCTGCAACTCTTTACATACCTGCCACAGAAAGTGCCTGAAGGAGCCACCTAAGAACAGACAGGTCAAGCAGGTTCCAGTTAGACAAAGCTTTTAAAAATAGGCTATTTACCAAGTTCTCTCAGATTACTGAAAAAATGGCTCAACATACATTATATTACAGAAGATTTGGAGTTTAACAGATCCTGAGATATTTAAACAAACAAACAGGAAACACTTTATCAAAATCAGCGAACTGCATACTCTTCAATGTTCCGAATATAAACTGTTGGAAACCCCATCATATGAATATTAGTCCAAAATAATTTATCAATAAATTGCTTTCAGCAATTTTTTTCACTTTCTCAACAATATAGTTTATGTATTTCATTTGTTCTATTCTTTAATCTTGTTAATCTCTAAATATATTATATTCCTACTTGTGCCATGAACTTCCTCTCCAGTGAAACGTATGTTAAAAGCATAGGTTGGGTCACCCCCACTGGCCAGTTTGACACACAGCTGTGATGAAGGCACACCGGACAGCTGACGTGCTGCCTGGCAGAAATATGTGTTCTCAGATGATCTGATCTCACCTGAAAAACAGATTAAAACATTTAATCAAACAAGTGGAAAATGTAATACAGAAAGAGAGACTAAAAGGATAAAAATAGATAAACTATGAAACGTCTTCTATCTGCTTAAGTTAAAAAAGTGCCCAAGATAAATGAGTCATTATCCAGAAGTTGTGGCCTTAAAACAAATATTTGGACAAAGTGAAATAAATGCATACCTCCCACGATCTCAAGTGGGTCCAGGGTTATCTCAGGAGCAGCATGATCAGCTGTCCTCTGTACTGTGGCGTTCAACACTCTGTTCATTACTGTGATTTTGGTGTCATAAAAGATAAAGCCTGTACACCACAGAAAAAGAAAAAAACTTTAAGTGGTAAAAGCAGATTTTGATAGGATGCACTACTCAGACGTTCAACTAAATTTGGACTGGGATTGAAGATACGTTCTTTGCTGTGAGCATTTTCAGTATATCGTACAGCAACCTTCCTGTACGAAATGATTCTTTGCTCAAAGTAATTGTTACTGAAAAGTAGATCACTAAGCACAGTAATATATCTGGTAATTTAGTACAGTCAATTTCCTTGCTGTGACCTTGCTCACCTTTGGCCTCACACAACAGTGCTGCAATGCTGTTGCGATATGTCTGTGTCTGTCTAAGCTCCACGAGTGGCAAAAAGAAATTTTCCAGTGTGTTGTTAATGGACTGCAAAAGAGCAAAGCGCAAGCGCAGACTCTCCACCGGCACATCTGTCAATGGAAAACAAATTTCTGTTCACAATGGTGCAATATCTAACGCCAAAAATACACCGGGTGCAGTGCGACTTTTACACGACCGCACGAATTCGTTTCCATTCAAGTTAATGCGTGAATGTACACCAGCTGCAGCTGCGGCTCCGACGCAGCTGCATGCTCCGCTCACCCTCAGACAAAATACACACCACTTCTAGAGCACGCCGCAACAATCTGGCACAATGCATCACGACAGGAAGTCGGGAAGTCGGGTGTAAAGGGAAAATAAAGAATCCGGGAAATTGTTAAAAAGTCCCGTATTTAGAGCAATCGTTTTCAACTGTGCCAAAGGGTTCCCCCTGAAGTCAACAGATCCCATCTCCTGTGGGGGGTCATCTCGCAATCAGTTTAGACAAGGGCGAAGAAACCATATCAGTATTTATGACGCGTCACATCCTCTTTTATAAGGATAGTTTAAAAAAGACATGGCATGGAAAGAAATTTCAGAAGCAATGGGAGTGAATGCTTACTCACTTAAATTACTGAAATTAATGCTTACAGTGTTTAATGTGCTTTTCATCTACATAACTACAAAGTGGTAATATCGTGCGTCCGTACATGATTTCGTTTTCAGCTTTCTGTCAGAGCCGCACCGCGCTGACGCACCCGGTGTATTATGGCAGAGACGGCGTATTTCACTATGGTGAAACAACATTTTATTACCGATGACAGTCTCTGCACCAAATTGAACCTATTTGAAACTCTTATTCATCACACAGACTTACTGAGGAGGCAAGCCACACGAGGATCAGCGATGTCACTGGGGTCTAGGTAGACTTCATGTGGATGCAACCTGGCTGGTGTGATAGCCAGGTGACGACAGAGCCTGTTTATATATTGAACCAAGGCTACATCCATCTCCAAGCTCCACTTCCGACAGGCATTTTGGGCATGACGTGTATCTATACAGGTGCACCTGCACAGCACACAATAGTTTTCTCACATTAATACTGACAAATCTAAAAATGATCAAGTTTCTAAAAGTAACAATGACTGAAATATTCTTGCTGAATTATTAGTACCTTATACTCCGGAGCGACTTATAGTCCGTAAAATACGGACTATAAGTCGCTCCGGAGTATAAGTCACATCAGCCAAAAAATGCTGAGGTAAAAATGAGGAGGTATTGTCCTCATTGCTTCCCCCGAAGTCATGGAAGAAGTATCTAAACTGGTTTCTAGGACACAGTCAATACAACACACCAAGGTAAAAGGACATCAGACACGCAAATTTAACACCCTGCTGGTAAAGCACACCTTGAACGGAACCAAGCCCCTCTCCTGGACAGGAAAATACATCACACTCTCGTCAGATTTGCAGCGGGAGAAATGGGTGAAAAACCTCTCAGACAGGAAGTTAACACAACCCGAAGAGGACATGCTAGCCAAAGGACTGAATTTCGCAGCAACCCCAGAAGAGGTACCAGTTGTTGATCTCATCACAGCCACGGAAACAGTCATTAGAAACAAGAAACTCCCTGAAGCTGAAGCAGAACAGCTTAGACTGAAGGTATCTGCTGCTTTATCCAATGCCAAAGCTCCAGCCTCCAACATCACCATTGAAGAAAAAAGAGCCCTCGCATCATTAGCAAAATTCAATTCAATTCAATTTTATTTATATAGCACCTTTTACAATAAAATTGTCTCTAGGTGCTTTACAGAGGTAGAAACCCAGAGCCTGAACCCCCAGGTAAGCACAGTGGCAAGGAAAAACTCCCTTTTAACAGGAAGAAACCTTGAGCAGGACCAGGCTTACAAGGGGGAACCATCCTGCTGAAAGTCAGCTGGGTAAAGGAGGAATAAAAGAGGGAGACAGGACAGAGAGAATAAAGAGAAAGAGAGAGGGAGAACAGATACAATCATAAAACCAAAGAAATACAAACAAAATACAATCATAGAAATACAAACATATCAGACATAATATATATACACATAATACAGCATAGCAGGTTGTTATAAAGAGATGAACAGTATAGGCAGGTGCCGACAGCGGACCCTGAGTTTGCCAGAGGCCGAGGTCCGTACAGCACGAAGGCCTGGAGACGGAAGACCTGCAAAGAGAGAGAGAGAGAGAGAGAGAGAGAGAGAGAGAGAGAAAGAGAGAGAGAAGGGGGGAGAGACACACAGAACGGCAAGGAAGACTGGACCCAGATAATCCCGCTGAAAATAAAAGGAGGAGAAAGAAGAAGAAAAGGAGAAGAGGACGTGAGGGAGTGGTTGGTGTTGAGGAAGTGGGGAACTGCTCAGTGGATCATGTGTTTGTCCCCAGCAGCGTAGGCCTATAGCAGCATAGCTGTGCTAAAAATTGAAGAATAAGGCACTAAGGCACTTTCTGTCACCCACGTACAATGCAGTCCTCCACTCTTTTCGTCAGCATTCCAAACATTCACACTGTTTGACGAGACCTGGTGACTCATTACCATGTGACCCAACAGACAAAGGGGAAGCACCCCAACTGAAACTAGGTGAACGACCCTGCTAACCACCCTGCCAACAACTCTCAGGTGACCACCCAGGCCATTAACATGCCGATGGTCCACAGGCCTATATTTTCAAGCTCTGCCCCCAGCAAGCTTAGAACTGAAGAAGCTCTCTGGAGAGAGGGCGAAATGTTTTCAAGGAAACCTTTCAGTCCAGTTGACACAGAGAGATCTAATTTTGGATAAAAAAAAAAAAAAAACATATATAAGTCACACCGTACTATTAGTTGCATTTTTGACGCAAGTTATACGATAGAATAGAGAACAGGCTGAATAGGTGTCTGGTATGCGAATGTAACATATTAACAGTTACCGTATTCAGCACAAACAACATAAGTTTACCAAACTCTCGATCTCACTACAACTAACTAAACCCATTAAATTCTACGTCCTCGGTGTCACTTCTGAGCAACTCCAGAGGTAGAGGGAGCGCCACTTCCTCTTCGGCGTGGCTGTCGTCAGATCAACATCAGTTCCAGTTAGAATTATTCTGGCCTTTCTGAATCCCGACAGGATGGTTTCACTGAAGTCCAAGCTTTCTCCATCCATCCAATGACTTCCAGGAAAGTTGAATGGCGCATCCTCCTGGTTGCCGTAAAGCTGGGTTCTCTATCCATCATTCACTCCTCCCACAGGTGATGCAAGACTGTCTTAAAGCTCCGGTTTGCCGAGATATCAATTGGCTGGAGTACTTTGGTTAAGCCTCCAGGGATGATGGCAGGCACAGTTGTGTCGTGATATGCGCTTGCATACTGTCCATCACAAGCAGGGGGCTGTGTGTTCTACACAAGCCATCTGGATGCTTAGTGTAGCACTTTGTAAGCCAAAAGTTCATCATTTCTTGATCCATCCACCCTTTCTCATTCATGGCCACGACAACTGAGGGGGATTGGATTTTTGGCATGGTTTTCCTTTTAAAAATGACCATTTGTGGCAATTTTGATCCATCTCCACAACATGCCAGCACCACTGTGAATCATAACCAGATGTCACTATATTCACACTCTTTTGCCCTTTCTCAAGAAACTCACGGAAAAGGTCGACCTTGGCTTGGAAGTCTGCTGGCAGTTTTTGGGACGTCGTTATCCATGCTCTGATAAAGAGGCAGTTGCGTTGCATGAAGCAGTAACACCAAGAAGGTCCTCCCGCAAAGTCATTTATATTAATCACCTTGGCAACTACCTGGGCGTGGAGACGTAACGGCACCCATACCCAGCCATCAAAGTGTCTCAAGACAACTAAAGATGTCTTAGTAACTGAAATCAAGACATCTCAATACATTTTTGTAAATCCAGATGCCAATTTATTTTTTCAATATGTAACTTGCATTATTTTTTTAGTTCTTTGAGAGCCCTGCCTAATGGGATTAATAAGATAAAAACAAACATAACTGAATGAACAAGTTAAAAATGCAAAATATTGCTTCAGATGAAGAAGGATATGGCAGTGTAATGTGATTTTTATTTTTTTTAGAACAGAAGATAAAAATAAACTATTAAAAAAAATAATTTGTGAACAAAGCAACTAGTTTACCATCTCAGGTAAAGTAGTTAAAAGATCTTGAATTCAATATGTAAAAAAGATTACAGAAGAACCAGGCAACCTATAACATAATGTTTAATGGTATCGTGTTAGGTTAAGTAGTTTTACTAAAGACATAGCTGTAACCCATAGCTAAGTGCATGATGTTTGTTCCCCAGATAATCTGCTGGTCCTGTTTGAGGGGACCATCTTTCTGCCACAACACAAAGAAGATCCCCTGACAGGCTGCAAAGCATCACCAACACCCTCCTGTTCCTCCAAAGGCTTCCTGGAACCAAATGAACACTGAGGGATCGGGACAAAGTCCACTGCCACCAATGGACAGAACTTGACAAAAAAATCATCCACAATCCATGGAACAAATGGTACCTGAAGAACACATTCCTACGCTCTCATACATGGAATGGATGGAATTATGGGGAAGGGTACCTGTATAAATGTAATCATTTTGTAAACATAATCATTCTGTACATACTATGTTTTATTATTAAATGCTGAGTATGGCATATAGTTTGTCATTCTTTTTTGATATTAGTAATGAAAGGTTTAATAAAAAAATGATAAAATATTAATTTAAATGTATAAAAAAGGAAAAGTAAATAGTGAAACCTTAAGACATCATGAGACAGAAATATTTCTAAGACATCTTGAGACACCTTGAGATGTCTTCGTATTTTCAAGACATCTTAATCCATCTCAAGACAACTAAAGACATCTTAAGAGTCATGTATATAGACTAAACTTATAGACATGTCTTGACTGGCCAAGACATCTCAAGAAATTTGTCTATGATAATCTTCAGATGTCTTAAGGCACTTTGATGGCTGGGTGTGAAGTTGAGTAGCAGCAGATACTGACACACAAGTCTAGAGCGCCCCCTCGCGGCTGTCAGTGTGAAAATAACGAACATGTGAAATTACTCTGTGTGTGTGTGTGTGTGTGTGTATATATATATATATATATATATATATATATATATATATATATATATATATATATAAATCACACCTGAGTATAAGTCGCAGGACCAGCCAAACCATGTAAAAAAGTGTGACTTATGGTCCTGAAAATAAGGTAATAATAAAAAATAATAATAAAAAAACATTCAGTGAAAATTATTCAGTTTAGATAGTTATTATATGTTTAACTTGTGATGAGCCTTTTTGATTTCATGAAGCCAAAAGAAATATTTGAGATCAAATATGAGGACTCATCTATATCTTTTTAAAAACATTAAATGTTAAACCACCAGACACAAAGCAGATATAGTGTAAACTCCAAACTTTCATGATTAATGTAACTTAGAAAAATAACAGCTTCATTATTATTATTATTAGAATTTCATATGTGACAGACTCACCTTTCAAAATGAAGATCATAACCACAAGCCAATATTGCCCTCCATATACTACGGATGTCCTGCTTGGCACGGTCAACTGCAAACTTATGGAAGCCCTCCAGGGTTAGATACTTCTCTTCTGGGACTAAAAAAAGAAAACAAATACAGAAATATGAAAAACAGCTTTAGAGAAGGGTTTCCTAAGTACAAACAAAAGAAAACATAATTTATATTATTTTGTCTAGCTGAAACATTCCAAAATAGTCCTTGAGTATCCAAAAACTATTTCCACCAAAAAAACTGCCAGAATTTTATGGAGTTTTGACTTTCCTTCTTCTTCTTCTTAGACATATTTTATATATAAAAATATTTATATATGGTCAACATTAAAAGTGATGTGTGCGATCAACCTTCAGCTTTCTTTGGAGGAGATTTTTCCAGATCCTTCTCATCAGATCTCGACTTCTCAGGAGATTTTGACTTTAGGACAGCCTTCTTTTCACTTAGTGCAGTCCTGGAAGGAGCAAATTTCATTAAGTTCTCTAAACATGTATCTTTAAACTTTTATGGGTGGCTTACCTGACGCTGTTGAGCACAGACTTTTCCTTGGTTGGTGGTTTGGTGACGGGCCTCTTTGTGCTCATAACTTTACCTTGGTGCTGTTCTTTTCCTGCCTTGCTGTATTTGTTTTTATTAGGCTTGGGAGTACCATATTTCCTTAGAATCTGATCCAAACAAATTAAAGTCATTCAACATCATCAACAGATTGCCCAAGGAATCATGTAAAAGTCCGAGTTTACCTGAGTAAGCTGGTCCTCAAGTACTTTCTTTGGGGGTCTGACATTGGTGAAGAATGTGTGGAGCAGATTTCCAGGGGTCTGCGCATTAATTTGCTCCTTGCTGAGGTAAATTTCAGACACTTTAATTGGCTTGGCAGATGTAAGACTCAACATCTGCTCTGAATGCACGCAGCTTTTGAAAATATCTGTGAGAACATCACTCACTACTGGTGCAATCTTTTCACCTAGAAATATAGACATGTAAGATTTTAGACTGGAAGAAATAAACACTGTCATACACAATGACAAATATTACTCAATACCTGACATGTCTTCAGTGATATTTTTCACTATAACTAACAAACATTGTAGATTTGTATATTTAATTACGTTTACCATTTATATGTGATGATCACCTGAGTCTGAAAAACTTTCATCCTTTTGCTATATTTGGATCCAATTAAATTCAACTTTTCATGATGACATGGAAATGCCCCAATTGTCACGAACAATATTTTTATACGCATACCAATTTTTTAACATTTTTAATTGATGCTCTATTACCACATTTCCGCTGATGGTATCTGCTCTACTCTACTGGTATTTTTGTGAGTTCCAAAAAAAACAGAGAATCATCAGTCATTGCTTCATCAACCGTAGCCACACACAGAGTGAACAGAGCAGTGCAATCCCTGGCCCAACATTTTTAAACAGCTAGGCATTTCTTGTGGTAATTTTCTTTGTTCCAGTCCATCAGTGTCTTCCATTGTTTGTCTCTATGCTGGTCTGTATGCTGCCTTATTTCTTGTTTTGGGTTTAGTCGTGCTGAATCGCTTCATCCAGGGAGTTCTATTTTTGTAGTGGAAACACCCCTATAAAAAAGTCCTGGCTTCCAAAAGTGAGTTGATTAAAGTAGAGTAGAGCCATCAGTGAAAATGCGGCATTTGTGTCCTTAGCATAAGTGAGTCTAATTGAAGGCTTGTGTTAGTTTAATTTATTTCTGTTAAATGGTCTTATTTTCTGATGTTGTATTGTAAACTGGTGAGCAAACGTGCAGTTTACAAATGTCCAAGTGTAGCAATAAGAGAATATAATATACAGCGGTGACCAAAATTATTAGAACACCTGACACATTAAAAAAATATTGACCTTTTTTGGCTTCAAAACAACAAATATTAAATGTATTTGTAGAACTAGGTAAGTCCAACTTGCACCAAATATGTTTGATGAGGCCTTTGAACTTTGAGGAGGCCATTTCTTAATTTTCAGTATTCCAGCAGCAGTTTCTTTCTGTTGCAGGTAATTCCAGCAATATTTAGAAGAAAGTTTATTTTTATAGCCAATTCAATAAGAACTATAACCTCTTAATAATGTGTTTTTATTTTAATTTTAGCAACCACTGCAATATTTAATCACCGACCTCTGAGTGATTTGTCCAAGAAGTAATCTTCTAGAGCAGAGCTTCCCTGAGTGTCAAACAGGCTCTGATTAACAGTGGAAGCAGTGAGGATCTCTTCACTGCTCAACTCCATCAACTCCTCTTCTCCATCAAGACTGGACAAACCGATTAGGTCGCTGCTATTAAAAAGACTTGCTCGGATTTTTTCCACTTTTGCACGAGAACGAACCTATAATTTATTAAGGCCACATGAGTGTTTTCTCCAAAACATTCTAAATGTAAAAATTTAAGTAGATTTTGTGGTCTCTAAATCCTACCTCAATTACAGCATAACCCTTGATAGGCCTTGACATGACTGCAGTGCTCTCCAGTGAGGTGACTGTGTGCATCGACCCTCCATCGGACACTGATGGTGTTTCTGCACCGTCTAAAGGCTCTCCCAAGCTGCCGAGACTTCCCAGGCTTCCTGTACTACACAGGGAGGCATCCAGACTCTCCTGACTAGAAACAGTTTGCGGGTCCTGCTGTGGGCAAGTAACAACCGAAGCCATATTAGGGTTAAAAGGTGGAACTGCTAACAGCTCTTGCTCAACAAACAGTTCACTGGCAGTGCGGGACACTCCCTGAGAAGAGCTGAAGATTGATATTTGACTGGTAGAAGCTGAGGCGCTCACACTCAAAGCTGGCGTCACACTGCTAGAGCTGTCAGGACTCTCTGGTCCTTCGTTGTTGAGGAAAGGATGCTCAGGTTCAGGGCCTACTTTTCCATCTTGAGTGCTACAAACTCCAGCCCCTGTTTTGGTCTTCTTAGGGTTGTCTTCCTGTAGAGGGATGAAGATTTCATCTCTGAAGAGCCCTCCATGTGCGTTGCACGCCCTGCGGATAGCATTTCGAACAACAGCCTCCTCCAGGTGTGCGGGGATACCTGAGAGCACCAGCAGACGACTGTGGGCAGTGGGTCCCACCAATGCTTGACAGGCATCTGTCACTGCATCACATGTCACACTTAAACCTTGTGGGTCTTTATTGGCAAGATGACGCAGGATCATGAGAAGAGTAAGGCAGCGGTGGAACCATAATATGTCCTCAGGTTTACCACCAGCCATGCTCAGCAGGGCACTGTCACTTTCTGATAACTGCGCACCACTACTTCCCCGTTTCCCTGACACAGCTGCAGCAACTGCTGCTGCTCTCTCACGTTTCATCTTGACCTTCTTACGTTTGGACAGAAGGCTAGGGCTCTGTGGGGTCTGGCCTGGAGAGGACGATGAGGAGGATGAAGAGTCACTGAGATTTGGGGCACTAGTAGAAGAAAGAGCCCCCACAGAAGAGGGGCCAACATTGAGGGGAAGTGTCACCTCTGCAACAGCCAAACACACTTCCATTAGAGCATGGAAGTAAGTAGAAAACCGGCTCTGCTCTGCCCCCAGAGCCAACGCAATACTTCCAGCTGAAGATCCCCCTGCTCCAGTTCCCCCAGCTGTCCATCCTTGAGTCTCTTGTTCATAGAGCTTTCGTACTTCTGTTTGCAGGGCCATGAGTACTGCAAGGCAGGGGTTGAGCAGCAAAGCAATGGAGCTGGAGAGTCCAGAGGGGCACTTTTGTTGCTCTAAGTGGTGTATCTTCCGCAGAAGTTCAGCCAGCAAGTGAAAAATAAGCTCTTTGATAGATGGAGCAAGGTCAGTAGTCCAGAGCAAACCACCTAAAGAAATAACAACACAGAACAGTGAAATGTGGAATCTGGAGAGATCTGGACACCTTTAGTGGAATATATAATTTAGTGGAACTATAATTTGAAATGTACACATTGACAAAATCCCTTCCTTTGTAATTAATAAAGGATCGTATTTTAGAAACAGCTGATATATTAGACAGATTAAAGCATTTATGTTATTGAACCTACCCAGAAGCTCTACCACCTGCAGCAGTACAGATGGAGGCACAGTGTCCAGTTCATCTTCAGATCGTTCACTGCTCTCTTCGAGCTTCCATGTTAGCAACTGTTCAGCAAAAGCAATGGCCAAAGGAAACTCCAGTGGCAAAGAGTGAAGCACCAGCACTGCACCAGGAAGGGGTGATACTCCTGCAATTAGGACAATTTCATTCTGTTTTATCTCGTCACAGATTTTATTTTGAAAATGTTTAAACTTTGATTAAGTTCTTTCTGAGCGGTATATACCTAGTTTGATGTGCACTTTATCTGTCGGTATGATCACTGAGGGATACTGGTTTGTGGTGGGAGGAGGGGTAAGGCCGGTGTTGGTAGGTGAGGCATCCAATGGATAGCACACTGCTTCCATGAGATTTAACTGTCCATTCCTGCGCACTTTATGACCCAAGCCATACACCATGACTCGAGCCCAGGGCGCCTTATAAAGGCTGGAGCTAATGAGATGAGTAAAACAGGCATTTTAAAAAATGTGTCTTTGTCAAGAATGCTGCTTTCTGTATGAATGCTTCTCTGAACTTACTCTTTGCGGCAGCCAAGCTGGCTCTCCTTACATGACACAATCACAAATGCAGCACCTGGAAAGCTGACATCCATGCTAACCTTTGACTCTGTCACAGGAAACTCTTCAGAGGTAAACTGATCAGGTGCATTCTGTTGAATAAAAATTGAGGGAGAAAATAAACTTGACAAAACAAGACGAGCAAACAGAAACAGAAAATAATAATAATAATTTAAAAAAAAAGTGAAACAAAACGCACCTGCAGGAAGCAACAGACTTGCTTTGTAAGCTCCAGGAGGCTTTCCTCTCCCTGATGTAAGGCACGAGTGATGGCCACTGTCAGCCACTCCTGGATGGGCTGAGCATTACCCTGGTAGAAGAGCTCAGAGGGAGAGCAGCTTTGGCCCTGAAGGTTGTGTAGCAGAGACTGAGCCAGTAAAATGGAGCTAGAACTAATAGTACCATCTGGGGGAAAAACAACATCACAGCAATTAGCACATAAGTATTACCTCCACAATAGTTAAAAAAAAAAAACAAAAAAAAAAACATGAATACTCACCAGACAAGGGTGGAGCCAGCAGCTGATTGGACAACAGCTGCAGGTGTTCTAAGGTGATGTCCCGAATGGCAGGTATGTGGAATAGACGCGTAAAGGTATGTGGATTCTTGGGGGCAAAGATGTTGAGCAAGGCCATACGACAGTACAACCGAGCTAGCGCACTCTCACATCGAAGTAATTCCCTACATTTAAATCAACAAATAAGAATTTATTTTATGGAAAATGATGCATTTAAATTACACATTTTCTGACTAATTTAATATGTTACCGATGAATTTGAATGTTGGTGCTGTCTAAGGACACCAAGCCATTGGCTGCAGTACGTCGAGATCCAGCAGGCGGACGCTCAAGCATTTCAATAGGGTACCAATACCTCACCAATAACCCTTCGCTACGCAGGTAGGTCTCAACTTGCACCAGCTCATTTACCTGGACATACAGAAAAAAGACATACACATATTTGAGCAGCATGTTAAGTTTAATAACTTTTCAGCATGTAAAGAAAAGGTAGTAACTAAACAATATCTTGATGTTGGGGAACAAAGCAATCAGTAGTGTAAAAGACTGCTGCCGTCCTCATGAAATAAAACATGTCAAGCAAATACATATTATGAGTCAATATCAGTCACTGTAATCCCTGGTACTTTGATTAGCTGAGATAAATTATTTGGGGGGTATATTCTGTCATAAATATCAACTGAATTGATATATATGCACTAATATTGATAAGAGTGTTTTCATTGCAAATTTTATTACACTGTAATGCAATTAGTTCATCTGAAAAGCAGTGAAGGACTATTAACCCCACCCATAATCACAAAGAATAGCTGAAGATGAGCTTTCAGAATATCCCTAAATCATCCACCTGCATGAAAAGAGCTGATATCCAGAACAAAATAGCTAAAATTGGGAACAGTTAAAACAGCAGTAATGCAGAAAAACACAGTTGGAATCAAGCAGTATAAGAGCATAGGTTATATTTAGTCATTTAAAGTACCGTAATTTGTTTCAGTTTTACCTTAGAATTCTCAGTACTTTTCTTTAGAATTACAAATATCAGTTTAGAAATATTATATACGTTATACAACACCTGATATATTTGATTAGTCACTATTTATATAATTGCTGCCATAGTAATGTGTTTTAAAAGTAACTTGCGTTCTTTAAATTATTATCACCTAAAAAGCCCTGAATGATGGATCAATTTTACTGAATCTCTCCTATTTAAATTTCTCTCAAAAATAATGAATCCCATGATACAAGGACAAAATTACAAGCCATAATCTACTTCTTAATGTGAATCTAACAGGGCAACTCTCGAAGCTGTCTTGTTGAATTCATTTCTTCTAAGGTGCTGCAGTAATATATAGCAATGTTGCAACTGGGAAAAGCCTAAACAGCAACAGAGCTTCAGTTAAGCTTCTTCAGAACTAAAGCCCTAGCAAAGCCGAAAGGCATAACTCAAAACTAGTGTGTGCCTGAACACAATGGAGTAGCTAATTATCAAAAATATACTCCATTTTTTCTCCAAATGGGCCATATTAAATAAGAAGTGTTGTACTTACAGAGTCCACATCCAGCACTACACCATGCAAGCCAAAGGTTTTCAACATGCCACGGATTGCAAACTTGGGCAAGGCTGTCCCTCCTGTTGCAGTGTTGGTATTGTTGCTGTCCGGACAGCGGATGACCACAGTCAAACCTGTATCAAACAGAGAGTTACACAAGCAACGTTTAGCACATTGGTGAGTTCGAGTCCTTAAATGAGCTGAAACTATAAACAGAGAATTAGGTTAATGGTACCTTTGCGAACTTTGTCAGTGGTAAATTTATTGGCCTCATCCTTGATATCCTCAATTGTCGGGAGGTAGAGGTCACGGGGAATGCCTCCATTCTCTTCATAAAGGAACTCCACTGTCTGTCTTGCAATGTCAACCATACCTGTATATCAATAAATACACCAGCGTCAACACTGTCCTCTTCTTACCTTACCAAACTCTAGTTTATGCTTAAAGATGATAACAATAATACTAGAAAAGAACTCGGAGAGCGCAGACCTCCGGCAAGCAGCTCATTTCCCCTAGCTTGCAATGATAAAGAATTCTTCAAAAAGTTCTTGGATCCAGATGGTAATCCAGAGTTGTAAGGATTACAACATTACCAAAATGTAATCTTCTGTTCTTTGTCCCATTATTAACATTTCCTGTAAATTTCATTAAAATGCTTTCATAACTAACATAAAGTTATTTTGCCAACAAACAAACAACAAACAAAATATAACCTCCTTGGCGGAGGTAATAACTGTAGAAGCTAACCAGTATCAGTAGTCTAATATATAGGAAGTAGTAATTCAAGGTTACATAACATAGTAGATTGCATTATGATCATAGCACCTTGGCTGTTCTGTTCATAACTTTTCTAGTTATTTTCTCTAAAAATCAAACAAGCAGACACATAAACGCCAGCTATCACATAACCTCCTTGGCAGAGCTAATTATTATGCGTAATTAATTATAACCTGTCAATCAATTATGACCTCAGTAATATATATATCCTGATTTTATTTTTCAGTACATTTGCTTATTTAGAATCTCTGTATACTACATGGTCTAGGTGTTTTAAAGACCTTTTTACAACTCCTTGTATCCAAAAATGGCAATTAAATGGTTAAAGGTTTAGTTATGTATTAGAAATATATAACATATTGAAAATCATATTGGTATAAGCAGATGTTGCTCTCAGCATCAGTCTGATTAAACTGAGCCGATATAAATGTCCAATGATTGATTTCATGCACCGCTGTAATTACCTCCACCAAGGAAGGAGGTTTAGTGATTGCAGAGGTTTATCTGTCTGTCTGCTAGCAAAATAAATCAAAAAGGTATGAATCCATTTTGTTGAAATTTTCCAGAATTTGTTGATAATAGGGGAAGGAACAGATGATTAAATTTTGATGATAGTCTGGATTCTGGAGGGACTTTGACACTTGATTAACCAAAAAATCAAAGGCACAATATGTGGGGAAAGATTGGTGGAGGTCTGTATTCTGTGTGCTAATTTATTTTTTTCCATGTCAAGCATGTTTGTGCATGTAACAAACAGCAGAGGAGTTTTGGTTGTGGTAAAGGTGCTGTATATGTTAAGCTAGAGTGATGAAATTGGCATAGCCCTTCTGTGAACGGAACAGGTCGCAGTGAGCATAAGGTGAGTGATTGGGCAAACAGTCAGCACTGAAGCGTCAAGAGAGCAGTGCCAGTGTGATGTGTCTACACAAGTGTGAGACAAACAGAAACAGTGTGAATAAAACGTCCTGGTATACTTGATAAGTAATTAAGATATTTATATTACAAAACACTGATTATAAATTTTTACTATTTTATGTAGTAGAGTTGAAATGGACTTTCAATATACTTAGCTTAGTTCTTAAATGACTTAAAAAACAAAATGCTCATTACAGTATTTGTTTTTGAGGAAATTGGGTTTCAAGAAAAAAAAAAAATCTTTCTCCAAAAGCTTTGAAAATAAAGACAACTGAATTTCATTTTGTATCTATCAAATTAACATGGGTTACCAGCTCCATCAGTGCGGTCACAACTTTTAATGGTCAGAATTTTTATATATCACTGCATCCCTCTTATGTATGCATTAATTTGTAGATTATATTCTTCAATTCTTTACCTAGCTGCAGAGCTCCTTTAATTTGGTCCAGGCCAGATTTCCTCTCAGCTTCATTGCGAAAGCGTCTACGAATGGTAGGGAACACTTTGGTCTCCCAAGCCTTTACTAGCAAGGCATAGTGGTCCTCCTAATCAGTCAAACACATGCCAAAATATAGGTGAGATTTAGATTAGTACAGATATTGTTAATTTAGAATGTGAAAAGAGAAGCTCCCACTTACTCTTGGAACATCATCATCATCCTCATCATCACTTTCTTCATCTGCAATACTAGGAGGATGTGGGTTAGGTCCAGTTATGACAAGGTTGTCATAGCTCAGCTCAACTTTGTAATGGCACGAGAGGTCACTGTTGTATTCTGTATCATTAGGAAAGAAAAAGATACCAGTTTATAGGCATCACCTGATAAACAAAAATAATCACTGAGTCAACCTTCCTCTTTCACACTTGAGAATGATTGCTCAGCATTAAAGTAGAAGAGTATATATGCTTAAATAATATGTGTAGAATACAGTTGAAAAGCAAATATTGCACCTACGTTGTTGAGTGACAGCAACTGCTGCAATCCGACAAGGTGGCCCATGGGAGCCAGAGTCTGAAGTTACACTTGCACCTGCATCATTATCACTGTCTGAAGCCATTGCAAAGGGAAGTGCTTCAAAGTTGGCACTTATTTCTTCCGCAAGATCCACACACAGATCAGCAGCATTTCTGTGTGCTTGGCCTTCTGCGTAGGCAAAAGGCCGGCCACCAAAGTTGGCACGAATCTTTGAATTCTACAAAGCCAATAAACAAAAGTAACTGGTAACACTTTGGATTAGGGAACACAAATTCACCATTAACTACCTGCTAACTAGCAGGAGTATTAGCAGGAAATTGATGTGCTATTATTCATTGCAAAGAAGTTGTAAATTTCTTCGTTAACAGTTTAGATTAGGGAACACAAATTTACCGTTAACTACCTGCTAACTAGCAGGTGTATTACCAGCATATTGATGCGTTATTATTCATAGCAAAGGTTAATCGTTAATAGGTATTTCCCAAAATAAAGTGTTACCAAGTAATTATTTAAAATTGAAAATAATTAAATCTTTATTAAATAATATTAATGGTTCTAATAGAAAAAGTAAATACTAAATCAATGCAAATTTGCTATAGTAATACTGATTAATAGTATAGTAATACCGATTAAATATGGCACAGTATTAGCAACAGTTTAAATTTAAAAAAAGCACAAACCTACCTTTTTTTGAATGTGTACCAGAGGCCACATTCCACCAGCTACATCCTCCAAAATGGGACTGAGCCTCTGGCCACCATAAGTGAAGTAGACCCTGCCTTTAGGAGCCTGGCCAGGGGGTGGAGGAGTGCACTCAGACCGCTCCCACCCAATACCGGCCACATCACCTGGTTCGTATAAACATAAAATATCTTTAATAATGGCTACACATTAAGAGATGATAATAATAATAAAAAAATGCAATACTTTAATGTCTGCTACAACTTAATAACCCTAATAAATAAACAAAATACACAAGATATACCTTCTTAATTGAAAGAGCAAACAAATACTTTAGGCTTTTGAGGAATTTAGCCAGAAACTTTACTTCATTATATTTTTAAGACATAAAAGTTTGTATATGAAGAAAATGCCGTACCGGGAAGTAAAGCCACATCCAGTCTGACACTCTTCCACTGCAGGAGACTGGAGCCATTATAATGCACTGCCCTGCCATTACTGACAGATACAGGCAAACAGAAAACAGAGGGATTACTGGCAACATTCAAAGTTGATGCAAGTGGGGAAAAAGTCCCTGACAAAATGACTGCGCATACTTATGAAACAAACAAGTGCCCACAGGGTTGGTCCATGCTCCATCTCTCTTCTCTGCCTCAGTAGCAAAACCAAAGGATACAATTGGTCCACTGTCCTCTTCAGAGTCTCCATAGGAGACAATTTCTATCTCCCAGTAAAAGGATGGTGCCTGTATGGGCATTCATAATTTAATGGAAGGCTCTCAATTTCAATGACAAATATTAACATGATATTATGACATGCCTACCTGAATTGGAATAGGGCAAGTAGCATAAATAAATGTGCCTCTGGGCAACCCTCCTCCAGCACTTGGATCAGCCAGAAAATTAACAGAGGTCAGACGAGATGAGAACATGCAGGCACGGACTGGAGGGAACACTCGGAAAGGGCACCAAGTAATCTCTTTGGGCTGAGAGGACAATCAAATCAAGTAACATGTAGAACAGTTAGGTAAGCAGCATCTCACAATTCACAATGCAAAACAGTTTTAGCTGTATATAGTTAGTATAATATCAGATAGCTCACCGAAGCTCTCAGTGGAGAGCTATAGCCGGTGAAAGGAGGTATTACATGAGTTACCTTTTTTATTAAAACCCAAAATTGAGTGTATTTTGGTCTTTTACTTCCAAAAGTAGTTTGAGGATTCAAAATTTATTTAAAAATAAGGGGTAATTATAGCCGTGGTGGTACCTCATTTTCAAATTTTAGGTGAACTGTCCCTTTCAAATACATTTTAATTTTTGGGTTTTTCCATCCCAACTAGACTGTTCATGTTAGAGCAATTTTCAACTTTAAAGATATGCCTCACTTATTGTTGCTGTGCAGTACAAACAATGAAATTGATAACTAAAACCTGGCATCTGTCTGCTTGCAGTGGTGGAGGAGGCGGCCGAGCACAGTCCCTATACAGCATTCGCAACCTTTCACATTGAGCCTCAACTATGCCAAGACGTTCCCCTGGAAAGATAACAATAATTGGAATTCACAATAAGGTAAATTATTAGTTTTCAAATATACTATTACAGTATGACTATAGGGTGGTGTGCATTCTTACCAGGGCTACATTCCTGTGCAACCAGGTTAAGAACCTCAACTGCAGCAGGACACTGTTGGATGAACTCCTCACAAAAAGAGCTATCCTCCAGAAGCTGTGCCATCACGAGACATGCTCTGAAAAACCAGTAAAAACTGTGAAATTTGTCCAGTCTATGATTCTTTAGTCAAATCTTCAACTGGTCGCATATTCTGAACTTCAAATGGACAATCAAAAGGGATTAGAATTTAACTGAATCAATTTTAAAATCTGGAAATACCAACCTGCTTCTGATTTCAGCGAGCAAGCGCACTGCAGCCATTACTGGGCTAGAGCCGTCTCCCGTAGCTGGCAAAGAAGTGTGAATGGAGAGGCTGCCCTCCTGTGGCAGTAGCATAGACTGCACCGCTTGGACAACTTTCTCTGTGATAGACAGCTTATAGAGGGGAAGAGCCTGTTGGACAGGGACACTAGTAAGATTCTAAGTGATTATTATTAAAAATAAATAAATAAATAAACAAATATAGCATCTGATTCCAATTTACCTCAGATCTGGGTGTGCACAAACGTGATATAGGCACTGTCAAGATGTCTGATGCTTTGCAAGATTTCTTGTATTCACAAGAGGGGAATTTAACTGCTGCAATTCCCTCCTGCTCATTGATGGACATAACTATCCCCATGCTACCCAGGACTCCTTTACCTACCACCTGCAGAGTAAAAACACAAAAAATATACCAATTAAAGCTTTTTAAAAGGTCACATGAAAAAAGTGATGATATATTTAAAAAAAAAAAATTGAAATTGGGTTTCAAATTGGTTTATACTCTTTTCTCCTGTTCAACAAACCTGGACTTCCGAGCCAATTTTAATAGTTTCTTTGAAGCCACCAAGGGCACAGAGTGCAGCAACAGCTTGTCGACCAATAGCCTGCAACTTAGCAAGTTTCCTGCCACTGCTGCTCCCATTCTCCAGAATGCTCTCAGCATACTTCCCAATCTGAGGGATGAACATCAGGGCTCGGGAGAGAACCTATTGCAAATCACAACAAAGACCGCATTACAGTCAATAGAAGCAACATTTAAATAAGAAAGCACAAATTCCTTAATAGTGAATTTTATGGACGACCCTGGGTTTATTTCAATAAAGTTTATGTTCTCTCAAAAACACAAAAACTGTAATAGAGTCATATATAGGATAGTTACTTTTTCGGCAGTGCTGGTCCAGATCTGTGCAGTGTTGGACTCTGGAGCAGTAAGCAGGCTATGCAACAGAGCTATAACCTCAGCAGCCATACTGTTGGCAACATGACCACTGATAAATGGTCTTATGGGGTCTGACCTATTAATGATAAATAATCACAGCAAAAAAGTATATTTATATATATTTTACTACAGTATATGTACTAATTACATACATTAATAATACTAACATAAATACCAAAATTAATATAAAAAAACAAAAAAAAAAAAAGCCATATCAGCATAATGCATTCCTGTGCAATGCAGTAACCACATTACTCTAGTGGGTATTGACTTACCTAGCCAGCTCAGCATTCCTATCTCTGCACACCGCAGTCTGAGCAGTTTTTTTCTTGTCACCAGTGGAGATGCCTCCAGCAGCTTCCTGAGCTAAAGCTTCCACAGGTGGACCAACACTCACTATCAGACCTGACTGAGCCCACTTGTTAGCCTTCCTCAATGCTGCAGAAGCTTCTTCTGTGATCACTTCACAACTACCGCTCTATAGAAATATTTGATTCATGACAACAACAGTAAGGAAAGCAATCTTAATAAACTAATAAAGGTGTTCAGTAAGGCAAGCACTATACCTTTGTCATGTCTCTGTCCATCTTTACCACTTTTTCCATGTTTGCTCCAGTGCCAAGCCGAAAAGGACGTCCCTCTGAACTGCTGTGTTGCGATTAAAGCAAAACCCAATATGTCAAAAAAATCAAAGAGTAAATTTACTACTGTAAACTAAAAATTAATCCAGGATTTTCCCAGACCCTTACCTGAGGAGCGGTTGTAAAACCTCATGAGATGACTGGTCCTCTCTCTTGTGTATAAATATTGATAATTTACCATCAACTGCCTCTCCCTCCTCCCCAACATCATCAGACTTCAGAGCTCCTTTAGAAGTGGCACAAGACAGACTAGTGTCTTGCTCAGAAGAGCTGGGAGAGAGTAAGGTCTGACATCCTGGCAAAGAGGAAATAATTAAATTACCATATAGATTATTCTGTCACATTTGAAACTTGATAGTTGTGCATGTATGAGACCAACCTGGTACGACATAGTCTGCCAGCTTGGCTAACAGTAATGCAGCAATACGTGAAGCAGGGTCATTTGCATCTTGTTGTTCAGTGTCAAGAGTATTAATGGAGTAACTCCATGAGGGCAGAGCCACATTACCACAGTCCTCAACACTCATTAGAGGCAGGGCAGCTCGGCACAGTTGGAGTATAATGAGTACCAGCTTTGGAGAAGGTCTCTGGTCAAGAAGCAGAGACAAAAGCTTGGAAACACAAGCTGGCTGGCTTAGGATAGCCTTCCCAATGTGGCTCCTGGATATAAAAAAAAAAAACATATGGTTATGCATACAGTATGATTATAATAGCATACAGGTTAAATGGTGTACAATACATAAAATAAAATGTTACCTGGAAAGGTCATTGAGCAGACTGAGAACATCCTGTAAGGCATCATTACCAGCTGCCTGATTCCCACAACATTCTGTGGCTCTGGCCAGATGATTGGTCAAGAGGCTGGAAACCTGTCGTGCCAAACCGGAATGCACTGCATCTCTAGACTCACCTTTAAACAAAAACAAAAAGGATATACCTAACCAAGTTAGATAGCATCACAACATATAATTGAATGAATGCTTTTATTTCGGTTTAAAAACAAAAATAAAATCATGTTTTTACAAAACAATCTATCAGACAGCAACTGAAATAGGAATAGGCTGAAGCCCCAAGGTTTGTTTTAGCATATCCTGCTTAAATACAAAACATAAAAGTAACTCTGTGGTATGCAACTTTTACTGTTCCATCTAAAGAGATGGATGTATAAGCTGATGGTACAAAACATGGTCACAAGTAGCAACTTCCAATCTTAAACTTTTATAAAGATTTAATAAGCTATTTCACAGTGGGAAAATGGAGTGCCAAACCAAAAACTCTAACTATATTTCAGGTAGGCTGTCATTATACTTAACAAAATAACATCCTAAATGCATGGATCTGTTAGTATAACATACCTTCCACCTTCTCCCATTCAATGCAGCGGTTAGCTAAGACCTGGAATGCAGCCCATGCCATGGTGGCTACCTTCTGCTTTTTAGTCTGTTTCTCACTGGAGGAGCTTTCCCTCTGACCACTTAAACTACATAAGCTGTCCAACAGCTGGACAAGGCCACTGCGAACTAGACACTGTTCTTCACTCCTATCAGGACAGATTAAAAATGAAGGTAAGGAATAGGGTTTTTTTTTTTTAGCAAAACAGAGTAATAAATAAAGTAATAAAATTACCTGGTGTAGGGGATTGTGCAAAGCAAACCAATACTGTTGGCACAAGCAATAGGATAGCGAGCACATAGTGACACTACAGATGTCATAGTCTCCCCAAAAGCCTCCTGCACCTGCTCAACCATTCCACCACAGGTCAACTCCTCAATCCTGCCAAGATGGTGCCAGATTTTCAGTAATGTTCGTATTCACTTGTGTGAAAAATCTTGAGTATTAAAACCCATCTTCTCCTACCTTGGACCACCTTGCAATACCATAGTTACTGGTCCCACCAAATGGGTGACGCCTCCAACTCTGACAGCAGCAGTCAGCAATTCCCTCATATGAACGAGTGCCTGTTTCCGTGTGCTGCCACGTCTCCATCTTGTCTGAGCAGCAGACAGGAAACTGCTACTGGAAACCTAGAGATTTCACCAGTTTCTTACTGTCACCACAGTATTCAAGCTCAGATGTAGCATGTTCACATGTAAGAAGTGTAAGTAAATTATTTACAGCCTGATCAGGAGTAGTTCCAATAAAGGCAAAGAGCTGTCCCAGCAGTACACTGTATGCTGGCTTGTCCCGACTGTCCTCTATGGCTAAAGACTGCAGCAAGGTGAACGAGCTGCTACGATGACTTGAAGGGTGGTGGCGCCTCCTACAAGTATTACAACAAATAAAGAAAAGTGGATTAATGCCCATGTAATTAATGATCCCTTCCATTCACTCTCTCTCGCACACAAGACAAATACCTTTGGGAAGCATGTGTAAACTCGACATCCTGGTTAGCAATCATCTCTAAGTCAGAGGGTGCAGACATGCTGCGTAGGAAGACAGGCTGCTTCACCATGGGGTTCACAGATTTGGCATCTGATACAGATTTAGATGCTGAGGAAATAGAACATTGACAAGAATGAGAACTGAACTGCCACCTGTTTGGAAGAACACACATTACCTGGACCTGGTGTGCCAGCAGGTGTGTTGGTCAGACTTCTGCAGTGTGAAGCAATGGTAACATGGAGCAACAACTCAGAGCGATTCATTAGACTCTTCATCAGGGCCTTTGTTTTGGCCAGTGGGGGGCCACTTTTCAGGTGAATGGTGTTTACATCTTGAAAGAACTTCTCTCTGATGGTTCCAAAAACAAAATCTTACTACACAAAATCTTACTACACAAAAAAAGGTGCCATAATGCTATTTGCTTGGAGGACTGAGAGGAATTGTTAACCACTTGCCTCAATGAAAGGACAACATTTTCCAAATCTCTAAAGTCTAGTGGCACCTCCTTTAAAGAGCAGAGGAGTTCCAGTTCCTTTATCTTGTTCTTTGTAAAATGCACAAACCAAAATCAAGAGTATTGCTCACATGATATGAAATATTGTTATTGTTAATTCAAAGCATATACCTCAAAAAAATGGTAGTCATGAAAGAAAGGTGTATTGTTCTCCAGCTTCCCCTGATGGGCCTCATCCACCTCATTTTGCCACTTCTGTTCCAATTCTGCAACACTCTGGCAATCACAAAGCAAATAAACAGTAACACTGTATCTAGTTTATTGTTTATTTATTGTCTGCTCTTGAAAAATTAGTGACATTTAAAATCTCCTTTTGAGGAATTTGCTTTAATTTACATTTAATGTATATAGAAACTATTTCAACTCTGTGTTCAAAAATCCTACTGTGTAATAATCACTCAATTTCCTGCTGCCAGGATACATCTATTTGTTAGACTACTTCACATATAACTTCCATAGAGTCCATCTAAAGTCTGATTAAATTGACCAGATGGAAGATACAGTGAGCAGCATAAAGTACTACTGATTTTACATTTACACTAATAGAAAAGCTCACCTGCAGCTGGCGCTCCATAGCATTGATCTTCTTGAAAGTCTCAGCCATGATCTTACAGAGCAAGTCATACTCCTCTGTATGATCCTCCCGGTATTGATAGTTGATAAGGGACTGCAGGGCATCCATCAGGCTTAAATGTTTAATGACACATGATACTATAACCTCCTCCATGACATCTGGCCTGATCACCTCCCTTACAAAAAAAGCAGAGTTACTTTCTGAATGGAATCACAAGATTATCTTTTACATTTTCAACAAAACTAGAAAAATACAAATAAACAAAAACATATCTGAGGAAAAACGATCTTTTAAATCCTTTGAACAAATACAGTGTTCTTATGACAGACGTAAAAATGTAAAGTGTAGTATGTATGGAAAATTTTTTATTTAGTCCATAGCATAGACTAATATAGTATATATTAATTAAATATTCATTGATTAAACAAAGTAGATCTCTCTGTGTCAACTGGACTGAAAGGTTTCCTTGAAAACGTTTCGCCCTCTCTCCAGAGATTACTGAGAGCCTTGGCAGGATAGGGAACAATTATTCAGTTCAGTTATAAAAGTTTCTTCCTTAACGCACGAAAGTCTTCCAGGTTCGGAGTCAACGCGAAGGAATGCGATTCAGCAGCATGGAGAATCGCATTGTACGCGGGCGACGCAGCGCCCAGTTCATCACCTCGCTTAAAGACAACTTCACGGATGGCTTCTCTGACGCCCTCAACAGCTTATTTCTTTCGAAGCGTTATCACGCTGATCGTTCGTGCTGAGCGTCCCGCTTTCTTTGCGTAGGTGTCGCCGAAATCGTCCCGAAGAGCGGCACCCGTGCAAATACTCGCCCAGGAGGCCGCTTCTGGTTTCTCAATGCAGCTGGCTCCTTCCTTCCCGGCACCGTAGCAGCAGCCAACAGCCAGTTCATGTTCAGCTGCGGGACCAGCCAAATTGAGTGTGCTGGAGGGCCTGAACTGCATTGGCTAAGATTTTCCTAGTCTTTTCACAGACAGGATAGTCGTTGTGTCGCTTATTTCTCTCTTTTCAGTGCCAAGTCTGCTGGTGTTTGTAGTTGAACCGGGAATCATTACGTTTTGAGTGTTGTTTTTTAGACGATCCCAGCTTCTTCTTCTTCCTTGTGGCATATTCTATAAGCTGTAGGGCTTGATAACACCAAGTCTAAACAGTGGTGGTGTGAGTCAAAAAAGAAGGCAACTGATCTGTGGTGGGTTTTTCGTGAGCCTTCAATACCAAGATTTTCGTCCTTCCTGACCTGACTGCACAGTCCGCAGCGCCAGACTGTTTTACGTCGCTGGCACTTCTGACGAACACCAGGCCAGCTCAGGTGGGAATGCTTGTTTTTGTTTGATCAGGTCAATATATCTGGAACCAGTGGCTGGGACGGCCTCCTGTGAAAGACGACAGGCTCTGTTTTCAACCTCTCCATGGTAGACAGAAACATGGAGACACTGGTGAACCCATGGCACACCCATAGCCACTGTAGAGCCCTGTCGTCTTTCACAGGAACCGCCCCAGCCACTGGTTCAGATATGTTGATGACACTCTGGAGTCAAGATTCAAACAAAAGAATTGTGCTGCTTCAACTCCACCTGAATAATACAGATGATTACGCCACCACCAGAGAGGACGAAAAGAAGCAGTCTGGCCTTCTTGGACTGTGCAGTCAAGATCAAGGAGGACAGAAATTCAGTATTGAAATCTACAGAAAACCTTACTCCACAGATCAAAGTACCTTCTTTGACTCACACACCCACTGGAACATAAAACTTGTAAGCATTAAACCCTACAACATAGGGCCAAAGAAGTACCCACCACAACCTGGGGCGGAAGAAGAAAGAACAGGATCAATTCAAACATACTGCAACATGTGTTACCCGGACTGGGCCTTCACAAAGACTCCAGAAACGAGATCTCAGCAAGAAGAGGAAAGAAATAAACGCCACAGCATTTCTATCCCCTACCTGTCTGGAGTTCTCTTCAGAAAAAAATTCAGGAGAATCTTTCAAAACATGACATTCCAGTACAGTTCAAACCTCCATACCTAGTATTTAAACTGGTCTACCCAAAGACAAGACACCAAGACAAACAAAGCAATGTTGTCTATGCTGAAACAGGAGGAATGCTGAACTGTACATTGGGAAAACCAAACAGCCCCCTCCATAAACGAATGGCCTAACACAGACGTGCCACTTCTTCAGGACAGACCTCCAGCAGTACACCCCACACCTAAAAGAAAGCGGACACTCCTTTGAGGACAGTCAAGCACGCGTGCTGGGCCAGAGAAGATCGCTGGTTTGAGAGGGGTGTCAAGGAAGCCATCCACGCCAAGTTGGAAAAACCATCTTTAAACAGGAGGTGGTGGACTAAGGCACTTTCTGTCACCCACGCACAATGCAGTTCTCTCCACTCACAAAGATTCCAAACATTCACGCTGTTTGACCAGACCTGGAGACTCATTAACATGTGACCCAACAGACAAAGGAAGCACCAACTGAAACTGAATGAACGAATTCTGCCAACCACCCTGCCAAGGACTCTCAGGTGACCACCCGGGCCATTAACATGCCAATGGTCCACAGGGCTATACAAGCTCTGCCCCAGCAAACTTAGAACTGAAGAAGCTCTCTGGAGAGTAAACGTTTTCTAAGTGAAACCTTTCAGTCCAGTTGGACACAGAGAGATCTACTGATAACCATGACCTGGATGACTGAGAATCTACACAGACTTCATTGATTAAACTTTTTTTGTTTTTACTCTTTAATGCTATTTGTTCAGCACCGATATCACCAAAACAAATTTATTTTATGTGAAAACCTACGTGGCATTCTAACACCAATTCTGATTCTGGTAACACTAGGGAACTGATAGCATGTCCTGCTTACTTGATGCTGGGACGGAATTGTGGTCGAAGCTTCTTCAGATACTTCTCTTAGTTCACCCATGATGCCTGGAGGCAAGCGACACGGCAAGTAAGTCAAAATATGAGCCTGCATAAGGCCTGGGGGTGGGATCAGCATATCAGCAGGGTAGTGAACTCCGGTCCTCTTCACAGTGAGTGGCAGAGGTGATGGACTGGGCGTGAGAGGGCAGGAGAGATCGCATCATTTACTACCTGCCACTGACACCTAAAAAAAAAAAAAAAAAAACATGAACTGCAGAAAATGCAGTGCTGGGCGTGACACAGGTGTAATGTTTTAGCAGTAATACCGTTGGAGAAGCTTTGTTATGAGTGACACACAGGCTTCCCTCCTCTTGTCACTTCTAAATACATACAAAAACAAGTGAGCATTGAATATAAGCTAGCACTGACAGACCAAGTGCAAGTGTCAGCCAGGCAATATCTCCAGAAACATCCTGATGACCTGAAAACAGAATCACAAATGATATCTCCAAAATCCCATCACATACATTGAAGTAACCTTTGTAGTTTTGTGCTTTAACAATGGATCAGTGTCACAACTGAATACAATCAGAGCTGAGCACAGCAGATGTTGCATCAAAGTGTCACTATCATTAACATTACGCTATTGCTGTACAGTGCCAGGAGGAATGTAAAGGAACTGTGTTACTGGGGAAACCAAACAGCCCTCTCCCCATAAACAAATGGCCCAACACAGACGCAGCACTTCTTCAGGACAGACTCAGCAGTACATCCTACACTCTGCAAAGAAAGCGGACATTCCTTGAGGACAGTCAAGTACGCGTGCTGGCCAGAGAAGATCTGGACAGAGGTGTCAAGGAAGCTATCCACGCTGTTGGAAAACCATCTTTAAACAGAGAGGACTAGCACTTTCTGTCACCCACGACAATGCAGTTCTCCACTTTTTCATCAGCATTCCAAACATTCACTTGCTTGACCAGACCTGGAGACTCATTAACATGTGACCCAACACAAAGGAAGCACCATGAACGACCCTGCCAACCACCCTGCCAAGGACTCTCAGGTGACCACCCGGGCCATTAACATGCCAATGGTCCACAGGGCTATATTTTCAAGCTCTGCCCCAGCTAACTTAGAACTGAAGAAGCTCTCTGGAGAGAGGGCGAAACGTTTTCAAGGAAACCATTCAGTCCAGTTGACACAGAGAGATCTACTTTGGATAACCATGACCTGGATGAGTGAGAATCTACACAGACATAATACAAAAGTACTTGTCATGGCATCAAAGGCTTACCTGAGCTCTAACAGTACTGGAGAATCCCCACATGGCTTTATCAGGGGTGTTGTGTTCGCGACCACTCCTCATCTCAAAGGAAAATGTCACAGTATCTCCTTCAACCTACAGTAGAATGCAGAAAGAACACTAGGTTCTCGATTTGCAAATAACCTATGCGTAGTTTTGTTAGTGAAGTTTTTTTTTTTTTTTTTTTTTCACCTTGACCAAGTCTTTAGGCCATCCCGTCCCTAAAACACTGCGACTGCCATATCCCAGGGTGTTCCCTCCATACTCTGTAACTTTACGACTGTTGGTGTTGGGACCAGCATAAATAACCAACTAAAATATCACAGAGGATCTCTAGTGAAAATTAGCCCCAACTACAGATGATGGAGATCATACATGAAGTGTTGGCAGACAATACCTTATCATAGTCGTACTGTGAGGAGCATCGAGAGTCAAAGCGAAGATACAGACATCGAGCACCTGGAATATGTACTGTCTCCTTGAATTTGTAATTGTCTCTCACAGGGTGAACTGTCTCTACCGTCTTTCCAGCAGCCCATGGAGCAGGAATCTTCAGTCCTGTCAGGAAACCTGGCTCTTCACGCTCATCAAGGATTCTGATATCAAATAAACAACTCTTTTTCAGGAAGTAGACTTTAAAATGGAAACTTTTTAGTATCTTTTCAACAGTGTACTACAACCAAATGCAGATATAAAAAATAGATGTGTTTCTTTTAGCTATACTAGCGATAGACAGTGTGTTAATCTTCTATGGAGCCGAATCAGATATATGCATTTATTAAGCAAGCTTAATTAAAGCTAGCTAGCTCCATAATATATAAAATCAGAGTAGAATGTGATACAGAGGGAGGTTGCTGAAGGTTTAAATTATTAAATCACAAAAGCAAAAGACACGGAATCCTTGCTTTAACAAGGAGAGAGAGAGAGAGACAGAGAGAAAGAGAAAGAGAGGGACAGAAAAGGAGCGAGCATGCATGTTCTTGCTCATTGGTAATGACTGTGAACACGATCATGACCCTGCAGTGTCTTTATTGCCAAGTATTCACTATTTTGTTAAAAAAAAGGGGCATCAAAACATACAGTGGTACAAATTAGTAATTTTTTGTACATTTCTCATTTTATAGCAAGCAAACATCAAACACCAGGGAAACACCATCAACTATCAAAGTCAAATCCTTCTATTAAGCAACTACCACATGTCTAGATGAAGAAAGGGAAACAAATAGTAAAAAGAAAGAACTTGATGTATTGCTTTTTGAAGACAGTTTAGAAAACTTACTTGGCTTCGGCAAATCGGGTCTTTGCTCCCTGTACGAGAGAACCACTCATCAGCTGTGTTTCATCAGTGAAAATGGGAGACTGTGTCTTTAATAACAGGGCAGTCTGTGACACCAAAAAACAAAATTATTTAACCTTTTAAACCAGAACTTTCTTCAAATTTGATCAAAAAGAATTTAGCAGATTCCAACCTGGCTAGTGTAGAGGACTAGCTGCACAAGCTGAGGCATTAAAGCATCAGCAAGTGTAAGAGTTTGCAGGTTAGGGTGCATCAAAGTTGTGAGCAACACTGGCAGCAGGTGTCCAAGCATGGTGGCCTTGGTTATCTGTTCCAAGCCTCTTAACCTAAAAAAGGACAGAAAAAATACTGACAGTAAAACAGTAAAATTACAAAAGCTTGCATTTTAACACCCCGCATCTATAATTGTTGTCTCATGTAGTCAAAATGTACAATTTCTTCAGGCTTTTTTTCATCTACAAATACAATACACTGCAGTCAGAATATAATTATTATTATTATGGTTTTACTGTGATTAGAAAGATGTATGTCAACTGTCTAAGAATCAGCAACTGTTGCTGACAAAAAATCTTTTATCTTGAAAATCTTTTAGAACAAGACAGTTTGAATATTACCTGGTTTCTTTGTCTGGAATGTCACTGTTAATGAGGGCTGTAGTGACCTGCTGAAGGGTATCCAACACTTCATCACATCCCACAAGAACTTTAGTTGCTAGGGAGAGGATACTGCTTTGCAGCTCCTGAGAAACACACACAGCATAGGCCCACACTTACGTAACAACTGTCTATGCACATGATATCTGTATTTTATGCTTATAAAAACTTCCACATGCTGGCACAGTTTAAACTTTAATTAGAATTTGTGGCTTTTAGAAAATTAATGTTTTGGTATTTTAACCTAGTACAATTAAATATGGAATTTAAACTGAAAAACTATTTTCCAGTGCAATAAAAGATAATCTCAAGTGAACCTAACATTACAGGCACAAAATCTGACCATGTGTGAAGAGGCAGGGGTATTTAATTAAAGGGGATGATTACCTGTACCTTTAATGTTTCCCCTTGTAGGGAGCTGTCACTGTCATCACCATCATCTGAGCGGATAAGAATCGTGTTACTAAGAAGGTGGTTCTGAACAGCCATGAGGTAACGGAGACTTGGTGAGACCACCTATACAGAAGGAAAGCCACATCAAAGTTATAGAAAGTGCAACTTTTGATCTTAATCAAGGCAAGTGCAATTTGGTTCTGTGGGGTGGTACACATACTGGCACTGTGGAGAGCAATTTCTGGAAATCATCCCGGGCAACAGTTTGACATTTAGTCACAATTAGGCATGATTCCCGGACGACGGTCTTGAGGATACAGTACAGCAGGTCATCACCCAGTCTGTACAGGAGAGTAGACATACCTATTTCAACTGATTCACATGCTGATTAATTGCTTTGAACTGAAAGTAATGGTTTTCCAGTCTCTTTTAACACTCCTGCTGACTCTCAGTAAGACCTTAATGGAATACCTGAAATTGCCACTTACATGTAGTGGTCATCTTCTTCACTACCAAATCTATTCTTCTGAAGCTGATCAGCCAAGTTCATCAGGATGACATCACGAAGCTGAGATAACCCACTGTTTCTTTCACCTGAAAAATCAGTGTAAAATATGAGCTGTACAAACGATTTAAGGCCTATTAAAATGTTATAGTCACCTTCTGTTAAAACCAGTTTCAGCAGTTTGTTCAGTTCTGCGTCCCCTTGATACAAAATATTTAGGCCTGAACTAAAAAGACACAAATGACAAATAAAGATCAATTCAAAGGCAACTTATGTCTTTAGAAATGTTTGGGGGTTTTTGTAAATATGACCTACCTGATAGCCAAGCACACTTCTCTTTGAATTTCAGATCCTATATGATCAACAGGGGCCATAAGTAGCTGCCATAATAACAGGCCTGCACGCCGCACACTCTCCCTGTTCTGATCTGACTGCGGGCTGGAAAATCTGAATACCACCTTAAGAAGGCAGCACAAAACATCATATACAAAAGGCTGAGTCACACCCAGCAACTGTACACCTTAAACTGACCTGGAACACTACCAAGATGCAGCGGATGATGCAGGTATCTCCATTAACCATGGCCTTTTCCATAATGTCACAGATGCTGCTAAAATGCCGGGCTTCGATGGGATGTTGTTTCCCCAGCAGTGCTCCCAGTGGCAGACAATTGCTGCTAGCTGCCAGCAGGTTGAGCTGATGGATGCACATAGCACCAACATGATGAAGTAGCTGGTTGATGACCTCTCCGGTGGCCACTGTTACCTCTATGAAAGGACACATTTTTCAAATGTTTAAAGGTATGATTACTCTTCCATAGCAGGTTATTTCTATTTTACCTTTAGATTCTTTAATGGTATGGCTGACACCAAGTCTATGGCACACATGGTGAAAAGCTTGGTTGCCAGGATTGCACCATTGATCTATATAGTCACTCGAGCAGGTCCAGATTAAGTTGTTTAGTGCATCATAGCATGCCCCTATACTCCCAAAGGTTAGAGACATAAATGTCAGTATAATACATGGTTCGCATTTGTAATACCTGAACATGTAACAGCAAAAGACAAAGAAAGCTGATTTCACCTAAACCTGCCACCTGGGCGCCACGGCCCAGAGAACTGCCAGGAGCATCAATGAGGTCTGCGCGGTTACTGAACTGACCATCAGCCAGGTTGAAAACTAGACTGGAGGCTAGAACTATAAAAAGGTTAGTGGAAACAACAGTTTTTAAACCATAAATTTTTTATCATACTAAAAAAACATTTGATTATTCACTCATAATATAGTCATATAGTATAAATCATATACTCATATAGTAAAAATATTCTGTCATTTTATTCTACTTATCAATGTAAATTTTTAGAGAGGCCAATCTAAATTCAAGCATTTCTGATGGCAACTATTCCTAAAAAAAAAAAAAAAAAAAAAGAGTATAAAATCCTGGAAAGAGTCTTACTTTTGAGGGATGACAGGCTGCTGGTACCACCAAATAGTGACCGTGTGGCAGAACTCCCAGACACACCAGGAGGTGAGACCAACATCACCAGATAGGTGCCACACACATACATAGGGGTCTTCCTCAGGGTCTTCAGAGGGAGTCCACAGCTGGTGTTCACAGCTAGAAATCAGACAAAACAAGACAGGGTATTTTAATAACCTTTATTCCACACAATTTACTCATCATATTTTGGATTGCCCTAACAGCTCAATTACCAGATTGTTCCTCTTTGACAGTGTTAGTAATTGCAGAGCCTGTAAGTGCAGCCAATGTGGCAGAATGGGAGGCTCGGAACCGTGACATTCGACTCAAAAGAAGCTCATTCAAGCACTTTGAAGACTCGCCTTCTTTGCGAGTAAGAATAACCCTCTCCTGCAAGACGTCTGCAACACACACCCCTGTCAACATCTGTATAAAAGTTAGGAGAGTGAAATCAATAAACATGGAACACGGCAATCAAAGAACATTTATTTAGCTGATGCAACAGGACATAGCACAGACCACTCACAGACAGGCAAAAGACATCCATGAAAACAGAATGGCCTTTCTGTGTTTTCTCATTGAGACTAGCTGGGGACCAAACCCAGTACAGGTAGATTCCATCTGAGCACAGGTGTAACGTGGTCATGCTGCTGCCCACAGGGAGATGATGAGCTGGCATTGGCACAATCTGTGACACCTAAAAAGGCCGTAGTGAACGTCAATCACAGTTACATGTATTATTTGAGCTTTTATGACACTTTACAAAAATAAATACATAAAAAAGTTAAGTATCAATTACGTTTTCATGCCAGCTTACAGACTAAATCAGTATTAAATGAAAAAGTGGATCTGGAGAAGGCAGTACCTGGAGGGTGAATGGGTCAACAACCTGGCAGAGCTGATAAGGCTTGGCATCAAAAGAGCAAGGGCGATGCAGTAGACGTCCACTGCTGAACACCACCCAGCCAGGCTCCAACTCTTCATTTCGACAGTACACAAACCCCCTACAGAAACACAAATAAATTTCTAATTAACTCAAATTTGAATAAATCCATTTGTGTCTAGTTCTTTGTCTTAAATAAAGTATGTTGTTTCCAATTACAGCAAAATAGAGAATTGGTACTGTTAGTATTTTATTCTCCTCAAAAGAGCCGGTGTGATCATTCCAATGTGTCAGATCACCATCACCATTTTCCCATCAGATGGGGACCTATGTTTGAAATAGGTTTCTCTGCTCCTCTCCAATTTCATGTCAGCTATTAATTAAAAAAATAATAAATATCCAATTACTACTACTATTACTAATAATAATAATACATAGTATTTAATAAAAAAAAAGGAAAGTTGAACAGGTTATGTGTAGGCTATATTAAAGAGGTGAGTCTTGAGGGTTTTTTTTGAAGGAGATGAGTGTGGGGGAGTCTCTGATGTGTTTAGGTAGGGGTAGAGTCGGCAATGGAGAAGGCCCGGTCCCTCCAGGTCTGTTGTTCAGTCCTGGTTGAGGGAGACAGAAGATGAGCGTCAGCTGAACAGAGGGCACAGGAGGGGGTATAGTGATGGAGCAGCTCAGTGAGTTAGGCAGGCACCAGGTTATGAAGAGACTTAAGCCAAGTACACACAGCATGATTTTTTCGAGTTGGCGGGGCGCCCGGTTGTTCACACCGTGCAACTCCACAGGACCGACTGCATTGCCAGTTTCCAAACAAGGACTGACACGGGAAGTACGTGGCCACAGCATGTTATTGTTGTAATTTGCCCTTACAAATGAAATGTCCGTTGTTGGTCCTGGATTTTGTAATAATAAATTTCCCCCACAAAATGCCACTTATAGTCTAGTGCAATTTATTTTTTTTATCCATGATGCATTTTTTGACTGATACGACTCCAGGGAGACTTCTAGTCCAAAAAGTACACCTTTATCAAAAGTGCAAAACAACTATGTACAGCTCAAAAATTACAATTTACAAAAGACACAACTTCAAATGGTTTCAACATCAGGGTCACAATTACGCAGTTTTTGCAGAAAACTTTTGTTCTGTTTGTATTGCGGCAGTAGTGGCGTGCAGATTGGTGCAAACGAAGTCAGCGTGGAGTGGGGTTGGTGCGGACAGCGGCTGAGTCAGCGTTTCCTGTGTCCACTGACCTTGCAAAACCATTTTTCTATCTCCTGTCATTTCTTGTTGTTCTGCCGCAGCCGCAGTACTGCTCCATTTCACTTCCTTATTTTGCGGCAACATCCATGTCTGTTCTCTTTGGCTGTAGCTCTAACTACGTCACTATCCAGTCAGCTATCCTGTCACGAGCAGACTGGATAGCTAGCAGGTTTGATATCCATATGAGGACAGGGGTGATGTGTTCACGGAGGCAGTACGGGTGAGGAGGCGGGCGACAGAGTTTTGGATGTACTGGAGCCTGTTGAGTCTGGAGGGTAAACCATAAAGCAGGCTGTTGCACTGATCGATGCAGGAAGTTACAAATGCAGTTTCAATGAACTGAAGAGTGAGGGATGTACGGAGGCGGGCGATGTTCCGGAGATAAAATAAGGCGCTCTTGGTAATGAGCTTAATGTGGTGTTCAAAGGAGAGGGTCTGGTCAAAGATGGTGGCATCATCTTTGTGTAGAGGTGGGGGCAAGGGGAGACTGAGGGAGAAGTTATTGCATGATTTGGTGAGAGTGTTCGGACCAATGATGATTATTTCAGTTTTGCTGCAGTTAAGCTGGAGGAAACTGGACTGGAGCCAAGATTGTATTTCAGAGATGCAGGTGGTCAGGGTGGAGTGAGTGGCAGGAATTATGGATTTGGTGGAGAGGTACAGTTGGATGTCATCAGCAAAGCAGTGAAACTGGAGACCATGGCGGCGGATTATGTGACCAAGGGGGAGGATGTAAAGGATGGAGAGGAAGGGACCGAGGACTGAACCCTGGGGGACACCATGAGTGAGTGGAGAGCAGAAGGTTGTTGGTGATGCGGAGGAGGGCCGTTTCAGTGCTGTGGTGGGAGCAGAATCGAGATTGGAAACATTCAAAGAGGTTATTATTAGTGAGGTGGGTTTTGAGTTGGTTTGCGACAGTGCGTTCGATGAGCTTGGACAGGAATGGAAGGTTAGAGATAGGTCTGTAATTTGCAGGGGTGTTCAGGTCAAGTCCAGGTTTTTTGAGAATGGGGGTGACGGCGGCGAGCTTGAGTGATGGTGGCACACAGCGGCACAGAGAGGAGTTTATGATTGAGATAATGAGTTTAGAGAGGGCGGGCAGACATGCTTTAATGAGGGTGGATGGGACAGATTCAAGCAGACAGGTGGATGGTTTCAAGCAGTTCGGGCAGGTCGATGGAGGAGATCAGGGAGAACTGGGAGAAGGCAGGTCAGGTAACGGGACGGCTGCTGGAGCAAGGCGGTGAGGCAGGAATGGCTGAGAGATGACTGTAGATATTGTTGATTTTGTTCTGGAAGAAGGAAAGGAAGGAGTTGTACTTAACAGGGGTGAAGGATTGTGAACCATTATCCATCAGATTGAAAAGTTTATTAATGGTTGTGAAGAGAGTTTTAGGGTTTCCAGAGCCAGATTGGATGAGGTTAGAATAGTAGGTGGTCAGGGCGTGAGAGAGGGCTTTCTTGTATTTCTGCAGGTGATCTTTGTAGAGTTGGGAGTGGATGGTGAGGCCGATTTTCCTGCTGAGTCGTTACAGTTTGCATCCTTTGGATTTCAGCTTGCTCAAGGTGGGTGTGAACCAGGGTGCAGAATGAGTAAATGAAACAGTTTTAGTTTTCCAGGGGGCAAGTTGATCCACACAGGACAAGAGGGTGCTGTTGTAGAGTGAGGTGAGTTTTAGTGTGGACTGGGTGTCGGACAGAGGGGTGGAGAAAAGCTGTTCGATCAGGAGGGACGTGAGTGTGGAGGGTCGATTGGGGCTGAGTTTGCAGAAGCAAAGTAAACGTTTTTGTTTGGGGGCAGGAATGGGAGTGACAGCGGTGAAGGTAATTGCAAGATGGTCAGATATGGAGAGGTTGGTGATGGTGAGGTCGTTAATAGGTATGTGGTCAGTGGAGCAGACAAGGTCAAGAATGTGGGTGGGGAAGTTTATGTGCTGTGTTAAGTTGAAGCCATTCAGTATTTCGGTAAAATCTGTGGATACTGATGTTGTGGAGTCTAGATGGAGCCTCCAAGGAGGAGCATGGATGGGGAGGTGGAGGACAACAAATGCGGAAAAATCAGACAGAAAGCACAGATTGGGTTTGGGGGGGTGAAAAAATAACAGCAACAACAAGAGGGGTAGTTCCGGTGAATTTGAAGGCGAAATGTTCGAAAGATGGGGTTGAGGGAGTGGGGAGGAGATGAATGTCATAGTCCTGTTTGTACACCACTGCAATGCTACCACCACAGCTTTCAATGCAGTTTGGTTGTATATGTATATCCAGAGGGTGTAGTGAGATTGAGGGCAAAGTGAACTACTAGTGAATATTGGCAGCCCATAAAATTTCAGTTACACATTTAAGATTAACTGCTTTCTGCAAATTAAATTTAATTTTCTATCACTGCAATTATGTTAAGATGCACACTCTTTGTCCCTCATAAAGGATATATTAACTGAATCAATCTACAAGAGAATATTTTGGCCAGGTATTGCAAAAATAAGAATAGAGGAAATCATGCCATCAGTAAAATTTAAGAGATGTTGAATATTTTTGATGTTTTATTCCTTTTTCTTACTTTGTCTTGTGCTATGTTCTCAACACTGTGGCTAAAGAGTATCAAGAAGGAAAAAGTCTCAGAGTTACCTCAGTGTCCCATGTAAACCAGAACCTAGCTTGCTGAGTCCTCTCCCAAAGGAATTAGAGGTGTACAGATAAAGTCCATCTGTGGCTAAACAGCGCCCTAGGTCAGTGTCTGCAAGAAAAAGGAACAAAAAGCATTCAATATAATGACTGGCATATAATAATAATGACTGGCATATAAAAAGTAACTGGAGCAAAAAACCAGGAAAAGAGTCAACAGTGTGAACAGTGAAGTGGAAAGCAGAAGCAGAGATGCTAAATAAGGTCAAAGCAATTGTGTGGGTTGTGATAAAGACAAAAGATGAGTGTCTGTTTGGCTTAAATACATAAATCTGCAATGACCCTGAAGTTCCATTTAGACAAGGTACAAATCCCTTCATTATACAAATGTAGAATAAAATTATGCAATGTGAATCTACTCACTGCATTAAATGGATTCCACTTCCAAAAAGTATTTCCATCAAACATTACAGTAGCTACTTTTATATAGTACCTTTATTCTCTGCTCCAGAAGCAGTATTGTCAGCTGTGGGCAACATGTCCTCAAAACCCCAGGACACACTGTGTTTGCCCCCCAGAAGGCAGGAAGGGGAGCCAGGGCCTCCTTCCAAGAGCAATAGTCTGGAGCAGGAGAGATACAGAATGAGTACACCTTGGGTAAATTATAAAGAGTCTTTCCTAAATACAAAAAGTATACCTATACAGGACATCTGACACAGGGAGTCTGCCCAGATCTGACTGCTTCTGCAGCAGATGAACTGTGTGGATGAAGGTCTTCAAAGATCCCCTGAAAAAGAGTTTGGGACATTAGACATCAGAGTTTGTTCAAAAAGATGCATTACATTTTTGGAATTAAACAGAATAAAAAAAATACTTATCCTAATTTTTGACTCTACAGGGTATAAGCACCCTTATTAAATTTTATTTCTGGTTTTGACTCATCCAGGTTTTACCTATTAGCTGAACACATTTTATAGGATGATCTACACAATTTGCTGCAGATCTATTTTGGTAAAGCAAAAAGCTAGTTTTATGACTTGTATAACTATTCGGAAAACCTGAAATGTTTTACATTGTGTGTACTGAAAAAGACAACTGACACAAATACGACGATAGATGAAAAGCAAATTTCTTTGAACAAAATGCTCTTCAGATTCATACACAGAGTGTATCAAATTTCTGTGACTGTGTTACTGGAAAACTGCTATTGTCTAGAGCCCAGTGAAAACCTTCTGTGTATTGCACGATAAAGAATGACTATAAGTTAAATAGACACTCTTTAAAAATGATGGCCCAAGTAATTTTTTCAGGTTTTTAGAAAACACAAAACAAATAAAAAATAAAGTTTCTGTGATTTAGGCCATTATTTTAGGAGGGTACAGAAGTGTACGACAAATCGTTCACTTCACTGTGTCAACAAGACAGTTTGTTTTCTCATTTAATCCACTGTAACACAATGAATCTACTGACAGAGTCAGTCAATGGCGATGGGGAGTAGAGCTGTTAGCTCTTTAATTACCTGACACTGTGGCCAAAAATGCATTGAGGCTGGATCGTTCCCTACAACAAAGCATTCTCAGGCAACAAAGGGCTCAAAGAATGGAGGGTTCTGGTATTGACAAGTCAAGATCAGTTGTCAGCAGCAGAAGCCAGAATTTGCACACAAATGAAAGAAAAAAGGCACATATTTCTCTTCTGCTCCATTAGGTGACAGAAAAATTAAAACCATTAATGTAGTTAATGTAGTGGTATTTTGTTTTTTAACTGTCAGACTGACTTTGTAAGTGAACAAAGAAAAAGTTAATCTGCTCTTTTAAACACCAGGGGAAGGTCATGTTTAGAGATCCTTCATTCCCAAATGCTCCAAATGTTTCCAAAACTGTGAGTCTAGAGCCAGAAAGCAACAAACTGAGCTAATATGAAAATATTCGAAAGAGGAAGTCAGTTTATGTCCATAATGACATACTGTATAGACAAATACAAAACAGTCACAATATACAAGATACAAATTTGGTTGCGTGGTATGTACTGGGCAGTTGTGAGTAACAGTCTTAAGAAGGTATTGATGATACAGAGACAGAGCTGTAATCTGGCCTTTGATCAGTTATCAAATTATATTGGATTTGAAAGTAAGAATGTCAGACCTCCTTGCAAGTACATTGCCTAATGCATTAATTCCATAGTTTTTATTCAGATGCCTCTTTAAGGAAAATTACAGTAAATTAACAAAAATACATAAAATAAAGATTTGTACTATTACTTAAAGGTTATCTTCAGAATTAATAATTTAGTAAATAAACATCACCAAAAAGCTTATAAAAGTTTCATCACAATTTTTTTTACTAAGAGTCCAGAAACATATGAATCTTATTTTAGTATATGTGCCACAAATAAAACCTGCAAAAATGAAACAGACTGAATAACAACTTCATTTTCAAAACAATGCCATTTTTTCCCTAATTAAACAAACATCTATAAGATTCAACAAGGGTAAGAACTCAGAGACAGCAAAAACAGAATCGCCTCACCTGGCACAAGCCAGTGCCACAAGCGCAGCAGCAGCATTTTCCCTCTGTCTGTGCGTGGGGAAGATTTGCCCTTGATGATGGCCTGACTCCTGGACATCATCTTCCAACCAGGAGCAAAGCAGGCCTTCCAGGCCATTGAGGCAGTCAGTGGGCTCTTTGCTGAGGCTGAGTGGCTGGCAGTCTCTGAGACAAGCTAACAGTACCTCTGCTGTGACACTGCAGAGTGCAGGATCACTGCGAGTCTGGGACTGCAAAAGGGGAAAAACCAGCAGCAGACCGACGCGGGAAGTAAAGGGTGCTTGCTCTGGTTGCTGGAGTAGACCTTGTCTTTTTAGCAAGGCCAAGGTCTCCTCATCAGCTCCTCCAGATCCCTCACGCTCCTGTTGCTCCTCTAGGGCCAACTGTCGCTGTGCCCCCCACAGGCCTCGTAGAGCATTAAGACGGTACTCTAGCAGGCGGGCATATGCGTTGCTTTGATTTCCGCAAACAGCTCGCAGACGCTCTGCAAGCTCAACTGGGTTCTTTATCTCAAATGTGAGAATCTGTCAAAGGAAAACACATATGATTAAAATAAATAATTTTACATTAACAACAGCATTCAAAAGGAATTTTCAGTGATTGATATAAGTCCATATAATACTTTTTAATTTAACTAATTAATTCCTACAAGTTCGTTCATTCAGCACATTCAGGAGTATTTCAACAAAGTTTTGAAATGCCGCTAACATGTTACTTCACTTTAAGCTCATTCTTTCAATCATGCCTGATTTGTACACAGTGGCAAGAAAAAGTATATTTGGAATTTCATAGTTTTCTGCATTAATCTGTCATAAAATGCAATTGTCAGTTACATCAAGGGAACTTATATATACACATATATACACATGCTTAAAATATTAACACAAAGAATTTTTATATTTAGAGCAACCATAAAAACCTCTTAGTGCATATGAGTTAATAACCTCAAAAAAGCTAATTGGAGTCTCAGGAAAGTCAGTTTGGATTTGTGGGCAAGAGCTACTTTGACTGATGAAAACACGCACATTTTTGAGTGTTTGTTGTGCAAAAAAAAAAGAACGTGTTTATTGGAGCCATCCTTTGCCAAAAAAAAAGAGTACCTATGACAAGAATTGTTGACTGACAAAACTGGAAAGTGTTAAAAACTGATTTCAGAGATTTTAGAAATTCACCACTTAGGCAAACAATTTACAAATAGAGACAATATCAGACTCTGGCTACTCTGGAAAAAAGTGTGGAAAGATTTGAAGGTGTCATTATAACTGGCTAACATCTGTGTTGATGAACTGCAACATGTAAAACATAGAACAAATAGGTTGTCTATGGCAAGACACAACAAAGAAAGCCACTACTTACATGCCTGAAGTTTGCTAAAGACCACATCGACACTTCACAGCAGTATTAGATTGAACTATTTGGAAAAAGCATGCAGAACTACATGCGGTGTAAAAAAAGCGCACTGAATATGGCCATGAAACATCACCCCATTTTTGCTGAAGGAAACATCATAATGTCAACTGAAGGCAAAAGAACATGAACTTCCATGAGGTTGGCATACATTTTTCACTGTAAAAGGACAACTGAATCATTTCTAAAACCTTTACCCCATTGGCAGCCCTTGATTTAAAATAGAGCAAAGCACATTTGGGATAGTCATGTGTACTTAAGTAGTATCTCAAATATTGATTACATACTCTGACCCATGAATCACTGGCTCGAAAAAAAAAAAAAATCCATTATACCATTTAGAAAGCACAACTGTATTGATTCAGTATCAAAAATGCTACTGATGTTGGTCACACTACTCAACTGAAGATGAACCTTCTCTGCCTTACTTGAAACACATCAAGTTTGTTCCACTAATTACTATGTCCACACCACTAAACATTAACACTAATCAGTATTAACACTAATAAGTTGTGTGAAATTCCTATATTTGCAAACACCATGTTATTTAAATAAAGCTTTTATTTAACCATATCAACTCACATTCTCCATATGTAGCCAGTTTTGCTTGTGGTAAAATACCCCACAATTTTCAGGATTATTATGCATTTTATTTCCTGTCAAGATCTTGTGTTAATGTCATGCTGTCAGTTGTTAAACATCTGCATCATTGAAAGGTACTTGCAGATTAACAGACACACTTTGGATATCTTCAGAATAATAAAAATGAGCATCTGATTAAAACACAGACAGTGTTATTATAAATTACACACGATTTACACAGCTTTTTATACACAGTATAAGAATCCTACTGTATTGTACTGTACTGTAGTTTACTTGGAGATGAGGATTCATTAAAGTTATGGCTATGTAACTTAAAAACAAAAGCCCAGAAAACTATTATCTTGGGCATTGCGTTGCACCGGTGGGGGGTGTGGATCTGTCAACACCCACACTTTTTCCAATGAGAGGGTTCAACACCCACACTTTTTCCATTGTTTTGCACAAACACCTTGTTATAGTCACTTCACTCAGTTACTCTAGCTCCTCTGTGTCTGTGCTGCAGCTACATACATTCTCCCTCCCTCTTCTGCTATTCCTTGAAACATGACACCAGCTTTGAGTATGATCTAATGGTGATTTGGCATTTTAAGTACCGCCTCTCTTATTGTATTTGCTTATCATTCAGCTCATGCTGACAAGCTAACTTCATGGTTCATACACCGGCACATATCCACCCAAAAATGTCTCATTTAAACCCTAAATATTGTGTTTGTGGACGTAGTAGCAAATAGGCTAGTAAGTAAGCAAAATGCAGCAGTCTCACATCCTGTCAGATCCATGTCACTATCAAGCTTACCACTGCCTTTTTGTCATGCAGCATCATTAACATGCAGAATAGTAAAAGGCAGGGGAAGATTGGTACCTTTTTAAAAAAACATCCTATCAGTGAAGTTGAAACCTGATAAATGGTGACATTAAACAACAATAACCATTTACATTCATTTTATAAAATTACATTTTTGTATTCACTTAAGTCTAGTGCCTCAAATGTTAAATTTCTTAATGTTCTGCGAGTGAGCAATAATTGGCTGAACCTGAGTTAACCCTAAGCTAGCTACTGCCAGGTACCACCATCTGACAGCAAAATAAACACCCAGTGGCAATCTTCATTGGACCAAGTGATTTTAGTTGCTCCAATCTCAAAACTGTCTCACCAAAACTTTCACAAAAATGTGGACATTAAAACAAAGGCATGAAACCTAGGGCATTCTGGGCTCACCCTTCCACTTCAGCAAGAGTCCGAGTGCTGCTCAAAGCCAGGAACAAAGCACAGGAGAGTAAGAGCACAGACCTACACCCACTACAACAGACTGACAAACAACTTCATCCCCAGAGCTACTGACAGCATACAGTCATAACGCCATAGAGGCCACGTTGCCTCATGTGTAATAACTGAATAATGAACAGGTGTACCCCTTAATGAAACATTAAACATTTGCAGCTTCATTGAGTTGTCTATATGTCATTTTGTTACTTTTCCGTATATCTTAAGTAATACTGCTGAACTGTACCTGTTGAATTGGCAGAATTTTGTTGTGTGCAAATACAATGACAATAAAAGTGTAACATCTTATTATAGAGCTATTACCGGTACACACTCTACAAGAACAGAGAAAATTCATTCTCAAATTTGTTCTCATTCCCGAGAACACCTACACCTTGTTCTTGGTGGAGAAATGGTACAGCAATAGATACTTTTAAGGGACACATGGCTAAGATAATAATAAATTACGAACATTTGTACAATATATTGTGTAAAGCACATAAAGACATGTGAAAGCAATTAAAGACGTGTACAGATTGCATACAGATGAAGAGTGCCTGTGACATGTGCAGTGGGTTGGCTCTATGAGGACTTCGTAAGAGTTCTTCATCTAAGTCTCTCATAAAGTATCAAATAACCTAGTCAGAATCAACTTAGTTCTCATTTTTTTCTACATGAAGAAAACAAGCCAATTTCTCTATTCTTGCAGAGTATGTAAAAGCCCTTACTTTTAAGCCTCTTTATCACTGAACACAGCTGGTTTAAGGATTGGCAACAGCTGGAGACATCAGGTTCAGAGAGTAGAGCAATGTTTATTAGGTGTTTGTGACCCAGGTGCATCCATGTGTCTGATGTGTGCATATTAAACTCTAAATTTCAATTTAAACATCTTAATAAGGGGGGTATGTGAAGATGTAGCCAAGAGTGAATAGGAAACAGACAAAGAGAAAGAAAAAGGCAGACAAGAAGAGAGCAAGAGAAAGAATAGGAATGAAGATGACTCAGACTTGGCTGTTATTGTCAGTTCAGTAATCCCATTTATAATAATAACAAAAATATATAAATTAGATATGACAAATAGCCATTAAGAGTCTCAATTTGTAGCTGCTATCAAATACCATATCCCCAAAAAGCTTGCTAGACCCCTGATGACAACTTTGGGCTGCCCAAATCACAGATCAAATAAAACTAAGTAAGTGCAACATTAGTGATGCTGTTCTAAATTAAGGGATGATGTAACTTACAGCAAAAGCACAATGTAACAGTAAACAACAATAAATGAATAATAAAAAATAATTTTTCATATTAGTTGTAAGCGTGACTTTCTATATATAGATATCCCTTTGTCTGTCAGGGATGGCTTTCACCCACCTCTTGCTCGGTGTCCCCCTGCTCCGACACTCCAATTTCACTAGGCAGTTCGGCCAGATCTGTGACCCGAATGAGTCCGTCGTGAAGGAATATTGTCTCTTCCTTCACAGAAAGCCACTGGGATGAATCTATAGCCCCGGAGCCCATCGCTCTCTCCTCCGAGGGTGATGCCAAAGGGGTCGAACATTAAAAATTTAGTGGCAAAATTAACAGAAACGCCCTAGCTTGACTGCTATCGAGCTACAACAACATTTCAGTCGTCAATGTCGCCGTTTTATCTGATGATTGTGTTTGACAAGCAGTCTCTGCTGTCAATGTACAAGCAAACAGTAAACTGCAGAGCAATAATAGCAGGTTCTCCTTTCGTAATATGGGCGGTCTTGTCGCACTATCAGGCGCTGCTAGCTGTCTGGTTTGCGAGCTAACTTACCATACGGCTCGTCTTTAATGCTACCGTACAGAGTGGGCGTGACGCCCGAACTAAATCCGTTATTCCGCTCAAACTACAATGACTACAATCTATTCAAGGTGAAATTTGTATCAGCAGCAACCACGTTTAACACTAAAAAAAAAAACAGAAATAGGACAGTTTCTCTAACAGCTCGCACGGTCTGTTAGCCGCTGGAGAAAATTGTGCCGTCTAAGCCGTCAGTGCGACGCCATGTTTCCAAGGCTATATCGGTGCTCCCAGAATGCACTGTGGCTCCACGATCAAGAATTAATGATTTGCATTTAGCTAAATACGGTAAAAGTAACACGCATAATGCACGTTTATGATACCATATAAATAAAACAAACACAAAAAATAATTATTCTAATGTACTGCATTTTCACAGATGACAATAAAAGCATGTTTGAGTAGCTTGATTATACATTCATACACATTTTTGAACTATATTAGTTAATGAACTATATATCATTGTGAGTAATTTTATTTTCCATCCATTTTTAGAATAAAAACCACAATTTTAAAAAATGTATTGAACTGCTGCAAATATTAGACTTGAGAGATTTGCCCAAGGGAGTTGGAAGGTGAGTGCTGCACCACCCCCTTTCGGTAGGATAAGGCACTGTTTCTTACACTGCCTGTACCAAACTTTATCTGTGTATTAGTTTCTCTCCTTCAACGCCTTTAGTTTAACTCGTTTACATTGACTTATTGACTCACTTGAGTTCATTTGAGATCTCAAACTATTTACTTTGTTTGTAAAGAAATTGTTGAAATAGTTGGCGACATCTGCTTGTTTGGTAATACATCTCCCCTCCAATTCCACAAACTTTGGAAATTACTTATTCCTTTTACACATCAGTACATTAAGTGTTTTCCTCAGTTTTTTACTGTCATTAGTAGCATCACAGATTTTTTGTTTAAAGTATTCTCTCTTTTTAAAATAGTTAATTTTTTTCAGCTGGTTCCTTAATTTACAATAGGTTTTCTGATCCCCTTAATTCTCTGATTTCTGAGCAGTATCTTTGGCCTTGCCTCTCTGTAGTATTAAGGATTTGAGTTCATTGTCCAACCAAGTTGCACTATTACTCCTGATTGTTCTCTTCCAGAGTGGGGCATGTTTGTTGACCACTCCCATTAGTTTATCCATAAACATTTTTAAGGCAATATTTACATCTTGTTGATCACAAACATCAGCCCATTTCAAATTATTAATGTCTGTTAAAAATACATCTGGATTAAATTTCTGAAAAGACCTTTGTATGATCCTAGTTCCCGCTTTAGGCATTTTATTTTCTCTTGATATAGCAATCAGGTTATGATCACTACAGCCTACAGCCCTGGATACAGCTGTTGAAAAGAGTTCGGGTAAATTTGTGAATATGAGATTTATGCAAGTTGTCAAAGAAATCACTCAGTCCAGGTTTGAGGTTTGTTGTGGTGGTGTGAGTTTCATTTAAAGTATGCCCGCACACTGGTGAACTGACAGACACAGAGCTGGTCTGAGTCAGTGAGCTGACCCAGAGTAGTGGAATCAGGGTACATTTATACACAGGAAAGAAAAGGCAGTGATGGCATATGTAAATACAGCAGTAATATACAGGAACCAAGAGGACAGGAGAGACAGTAGGGGCTAAGGAGGGGGTCAGTGCCATTTGTCATAGTCCCCAGGATCAAGGAGCACGAATGGGGGTTCCTTGATTAAGGTGTTAATCAAGGGCAGGAAATATGGGAGGTAGGGGGAACACAAGACAGTAGGGGTAGAAAGGAGAAAGAGCAACACCCCTTCCATGTGTGTTTCTGTCTTTTCTGTACAAGTTATATCCATTGACAGTCACAAATTAATTATCAAAACTCTCATCTAAATGCGTTTCTGACAGTGCCAAGATGTGAACACCATTTGTTGGGCAGATTATATTTATTTCCTCTACCTTATTAAAGATATTCAAATGTGCTAAAATAAGGCCCTTCTTTGAAAAACCTAACATGAGCCTGTTTTGCTATTAGGACTTCTGTCCATAAGAAAAAAATATTCCAAATAAAGGAAAAAGAGCTACTGATTCATCACAGCATTCATTTTGGTGGTTCAAGAATTATGTGTCCTTTGGTTGATTTTCTCTTGGCCGGATGATCAGTTTGTCATATCTTAGTGTGGCTTTGTCTCCCCTTTCCCTTGCAGCTTTGACCTCTGGCCACAGTTCCTTCCGTCTCCGTAGCACAGCCCCGGAGAAGTCTTCATTTATGAAGATTTTGGTTCCCCTCAATTTTCTGGCTAAAGAAAGGATCTGTTGCTTATCTTTTAGACCATCACTCGTCTGGATCTTGCACCTTCCTTATGCTGTCCCAATCTCTGGACATGCTCAATTTCAATACTTTTGGTATCAAGTCCAAGATTACTGGAGAACAGATTATAAACTTTTAACTCCAAATCATTCCAGTATTCACTCTTTTTGTCTGTCATTCCTTCAATGATGATATTCTTCTTTTTATATTGATTCTCCATGTGATCAAGTTTTGTGAACATACAGTATCTTCCATTTCCTCCCTGTAGCCAATTAGACTTTTATCAACAAATTTCAGTGGGTTTCATTTCTGTATGCATTGACTTCATCTCCTCCATTTTCCCCTGAGTGAAATCCAGGCTTGACTTCAGCTCCTGCACATCATTGATTACACCATCCAGCCTCTTGTTCGCCCCCTCCATAATAACTTCTATAAAACATTCTATGAAATTCTCCTGGTGCTGAGTCAGCATTTCTTTATAAAATTCTCTTTGCTGTTCCAACATGTGAATCAGGACAGTCATGGTGACAAAGGACTCATCCTCACACCCAGCAGCTTTTTAGGAGGCATCTTACCAAGATGCACCTGCAACAAATGATAGATGAATATTTGCAGGATTTGAAGCTTGCGGTAGAGTGTCACCTTTCTTCAGTCAAGGCCTACCAGGCCCTGCATCCTGGAGTTCTTTTGCCACAGACCTGGTTTGGCAATCTTGAAATCCAACAAAAAGACCAAAACTTTGTACACTCAAAGGAACCTTATTTAAAAAAAATGCCTCACTCCTGAAATTTGTAACAGGATTAATGTGATATCTGATTGATTCAGAGCGGCTAGTCACTCAGATAGCACCCCTGCCTTCTGTCATAGGTGTCAGTAAAGTTTGGACACATCATTTGATCCAACATGCAGAACAATATTTTTTTTTACATTTATTCTACATTGTCATTTAGCAAACACTTTTCTCCACAGCGACTTAAATTTGAGGGTGAGAACAACACAAGCAAGATATCAAATAGGAAGGAAACAGTACAATTAAGTACTTGCTTTTAGATGTGAAGCTACAATTTCCACGATTCTCTCTCTCAAATCACAGACCCAGTCCTCCAATAAAAACAGTACTGTTTTATTTTTCTCCACTTGGAGTGAGATGAACCACCTCCAGCTCAACGTGACAAAGACAAAGGAACTGGTGGTGGACCTGAGGAGGACCAAAGCTGCTGTGACCCCCATCTCCATCCAGGGGGTCAGTGTGGACGTGGTGGAGGAGTACAAGTACCTGGGGTGTACTTGGACAATAAACTGGACTGGAGCAGGAACGCGGACGCAGTTTACAAAAAGGGCCTCTATTTCCTGAGGAGGCTGAGGTCCTTTGACATCTGCAGGACAATGCTCAGGATGTTCTACGAGTCTATGGTGGCCAGTGCCATCATGTACGCGGTAGTCTGCTGGGGCAGCAGTCTGCGCGTGAGGGACACTAATAGACTCGAGAAGATCATTAGGAAGGCTGGACATGTTGTGGGGGAGGAGCTGGACTCTCTGACGGGGGTGATGGACAAGAGAATACTGGACAAAATCTGGACTATTCTGGACTCTCCCTCCCACCCCCTCCACAAGGTGTTGGCCAACCAGAGGAGCTCTTTCAGCCAGAGACTGCGGCTGCCGCGCTGCTCCACCGAGAGACACAGGAAATCTTTCCTGCCTGTCGCCATCAAACTGTTGAACGCTGCACTTTAATCTTACAATTCACATTGTAGATAAGTGTAAATATGTAAATAATGTAAATAATTATAGTGTGATCTTTTATTTTATTTTTATCTCATGCTCTGGTTTGGATTGCTTCTGTAACAAAGGGAATTTCCCCTCGGGGATGAATAAAGTAACTCTGTCTGTCTGTCTGTCAGAAGAATCTCCCACAATTGGAGGCCCAGCCATTACCTTTTCTGGCACCTTTTATTTCCTGCTGTTTTTTCTTTCCTTACCATTCTGCCTGATATTGGACAGTTGTTTCAGTCATCAGTTGGCGATCCACGGTCCTTGTAGAGACCTCGTATGCTGTGGACGGGTCAGTGCCATTGGAGCTGGGAGCAGTCTATGTGCGGAGAGGTGATCCAAAGCCTGACCACTGTGAAGACTTTCATAGCACCATAGCACTGCCTCCTTCAGAAGAAGCCTTCGATGTGAGGCAGAAATCGTGGTCTATGCTGCAAGCTATAGATCCAGCAGAGAAACTCTGGGCACCACTCCGAGGCAACCAGGGAGCTGCAGTCTGGTGAGGAGGAGAGGTGCAGCTGCCTTGCTGACCATTGCCGGAGCAGGGATCTACAGGAGGAGGGGCATACGGATGCCTTTTTGTACATTGGTCCAGCGAGTTGTGGGCCACTAGAACAGGTAGCTGCAAACAGTGCACTGCTCCATGGTGGAGATGGCCGCAGCACCCTCTGGAGACAAACTCAAATCCTGAATGGTTGTTCGTTGTTGTTCCAGAAATAGGTCAGAAGCTTTAATGAAAATGCTGGGACTAGTGAAAAGGGAAAAAAAAAGGTTGTTATAACAAACACCTGTCTGCAGGGAAAGGCTCCATTTCTTTTTCTCTTTTTATGACACTGTTGATTTTAATAATATTAAAAATGAATTTTATTTTTCATGCACTTTACATTAAAAAAGTGCAACATTTGTTAAAGTATAAGTAATTAAAACTATAAACAGAAATATAACCAATACAAACATTAAAAAAAACACAAAAACCACTAAAAATCTGAAAGAGTTCTTGAGGTTAGCAACTTCAAGAAAGTGCTAACAACCCCACCTGTTGTTAGCAAGTGCTTGCAATATTTTTGAGATTAAAAATGAGGTTTTTCATGTGATGTGGGAGTCAAAGGAGATGCAGGGGTCCAAGACTGGTGACAACAGAGGAGAGTGGAATGTCTTGACCAGAGAAGATTATTGCTTTTATGGGAGATGATTAGAGCTGATGCAGAGTAACTACTAAGATGGCCTCAATTTTTGAACTATTGAGTTGGAGAAAATGTTGGTTCATCCAGGAATTAATCACTTCCAGGCAGTGAGCGAGTGCGGCAAGTGGTGGGTGTGAGATAGATGGCGAAGCAGTGGATGGGCAGGGATCCGTTTTTATGTATAGCTGAGAGTCCTCATTATAGCAGTGGCTATAGTGTATATTGTGAAAAGGATCTGGCCAAAGACAGATCTTTGCCAAAATCTGCAGGTTGCGGCATGGGTTTTTGATTTGGCTTTTGAAGGAATGACTGTGCTACTAAAATGATACGTGATCGATAGTGTCAAAGGTAGCTGGCAGGTGAAGAAAAATGAGGAGAGAGGGCAAGCCTGTGTCTGCAACCATAATATAAGGTGTTGTAACAGATACATAACATCAGTGATGCTTCTTCAGTTTTAATTAACCTACATAAAACATAATTTTTTATATTGTCTAGTGTGGGACAACTTAATTTCCCTCTGGGATTAAGGTTGTCTGTCTATCTGTCTGTCTGTCTGTCTGTCTGTCTGTCTGTACAGAAACCGTAGAAGGAGATTAAAATCAGTCTATATAGGTTTTTGGAATGTATTCCTTCCACCTATTTTACAGCAGTGCAACTGCACAAAATTGAAATGTATATGGATGTATTTACACAGAACCTTGCACAATTGTGACCATATTTTATATAATTGGATTCTAACCACCAGAGAGAGGGCATTAATAATGTTTTTAAAAAGAAAAAAAAAAACCCTTCTGTGATAATACTTCAGGATAATATTATGTACTTGGCCAAACAGAAAGATATTAACACCAGTTGTCTCAGGCTGTGAAGTTGAAATATTCTTTTATTATTTTTTGTTTGTTTGATATTTTTCATGTCTATCTAGGAAGATGGAATTAAAGTGGATAAGCTGGGCTGACAATTAATAAGAAAATAATTTCAATTAATATAAAATTCACAGGTATTTTCTGAAGTGTAATCTTTGTACGTACCTTCATCATGATATTTAAGGCTGTGGCACACTTTTCCACACTTTCCTACAAGAAAATACAAACACTGATAGCAAATGACTTGCCATATATTCTCCAAAGCAACTTAAAGTCACTTTTCTGTCAAACCCTTTCAAAGTAGCATCATTTGAACTGCTATGTACTATTAAATAAAGTGACATTTTGTTTATAATTAAAGTGTAGGGTTTCTGCATGTTCGGGGGTTGTTTTGTTGTCCTCTTGATCTTGTTTTTGTCCACTAGGGAGCGTGGCAGTCTGAGTCTTCACTGGTGACAGGGCACACCTGTGGCGCATTGCAATCAATGGCATATTTAAGGCAGCTGCACCTGAGCACCACTGTTGGATTGTCTCACCTGCAGAGTGGTACCAGGACTTAGAGTAGATATTTTCCTGGCTTGCTTCTCATGAGTGTGTTTTCCTGTTTCCAAGGTTGCCACATTCCCCCTAGTGATGGTGAGATGAAGCCCCATGGGGCATTGAACCACTTCAGCCAATTGGTTCAGGAAAGGGTTCTGCTCATGAAGCTTCATGTACACGATACCACCCAGAGGCCAAATGTAAAATCACATGCGACTGCATCTGAACCACAGATTGTGTGATCAACTGAATTTGTGTTCCTCTTGTTCATTGGAAGTAATGAAGAATCACACAAAATGTTTGACTATGTTATTCTCCATTACCTAGGATAAAATTTACAGAATGATCCACTTTTTTGTTTGATTTCTATCTATGCAGGCCTAAAGAAACACCATCATCATTTGAATCTTGCAAAATAGATTTGGTAATTTCAGTTTTACAGAATGTCCATTGTAGAAGAGATCAGGACAATATTGGTGTGCAAATCAAACTAAATAAAAAAGGACAAAAAAAAGTTGCTGATCATATGAGAATGAGATTCACTTCAGAACACATTCAGTTTGAAATAACAATAACATTTCACATAACAGTTTTGTTAAGTTATGAGATAGCACATTGTAATGTAAGGTTAAACATAGATTAAGTTTTAACTGGAAACTATCAGACAGATAGCCCTGCGATAGGCTGGCGACCTATCCAGGGCGTACCCTGCCTCTCGCCCCTTGACAGCTGGGATAAGCTCCAGCAGACCCCTGCAACCCAAAAAGTTGGATAACGTAGGTATAGAAAATGAATGAATGAACTATCAGACAGAAAATAAATAGTTTGCTTTCCTTCTTCATCCAGCTCTTTTTTTCTGGCAGCTAATTAAAATAGAATAACTACAGTGTTACTTGTCTTTATTTACAGTGTTAACAAAAGGGAAAAATATTGTAAAAACTATTGTGACAATGTTAGCACTTACCTTGGCTGGAAGAAGCTCCACTTTCCTCCCTATTCTCATGCAAGGCACGGTAATGCCTTAGCATTGAAGAAGTATTGTTGTTGTAACCCAACTCCTTGGAACACAACAAACACTTCACCTTTAAATAAAAAGAGGTAATTCATACAAGATTCTAGACAAGCAAACCATATGCATCAGTAACAATATTAGACTGAACTTACCTTGTTAGGGGATATTAAATCAAAGTGTTCCCACACAGGGGAAATCCTCCTCTTCCTGGCTGGCTCCATCTAATCCTACTCTCCAAAACTCCTACCAAAACTCTCTCTAACTCTCCAAAACTACAACTGACCGCACCTCTCCTACAACAACCCACATTTTGACAGGAGCCTGGGGGGGTTAAATAGCTGTCATGATTCGCGCCAAAATCTGAACCACTTCATGAAGCAAACAGTCAGCGCGTCTCCGTCAGGCTTCACACGTCATCATTTCTGACTCCGCCCCCACATGAATCACGCCTCGGCTCACGCTTTGCGGAGGCCCCGCCCCCATTACTCGACCCACGCTTCGAAGCCTCGGCCCATCTCATAACATCACTAATTCCCCCCCAAGTTAAAGAGTCTAAGTTCTGCTTTTCGGACTCTTGTCAGCGGAACCTATCCTGCGAGGATTTTGGACTTTTGGGCCTTGTTATGATCACTGTTTTTCCTCCATCAGGAGCGCTTTCTGTTTTCTCTTAGTTCACCCAGTTGAAAGGTTGTTTTTTGCTTTGGAATTGCTGTCTCGTATCTGTGTCTGGGTCCTAAAATAAGCGAACGTAAAATGAAGACCAAAATCTTTTCCCCCTGTCACCCACCGCACACCCATCCAATTCTTTCACCTGCCAGTGCAGTATAAAGGACTGCTTCTTCACCTATTTGCCAGATTGTTGTAAACCACACTGTGGTAACATTTGGCTCCTGATAATTCATACACTTAAGTTTTTGCCCATTTGTTTTCTCAGATCTGCCTGCCTTAGCTCCAGTCCCTCTGTTTGAGCTTGCCATCCATCTTCAACCATGTGCACCTTTGCCTGCTCCAGTCTCCTTCAGCCCCAGCTTCCAGCCTTAGTTTTCCCTTTGATTTTGCTAAGAAACCCCTTAAACTGCCCTGTTTCTGTGTCAGACTCTGATGTAGGCTCAGACTCGCCTTCTAACAATGCAGAATATAAATGACACCTGACATTGGCCACAGTGACAGAGGACTCATGGATAATGTAAAAAAGCATTTTATTCTGCAGCTGTGTCAGGTCAGTAGCTACAAATACCCACCTGTTGTAATCAGTGATGCAACATACAGCTGCGGGTCTCTTGATGCATGTCTGCTGTTGACAGAATTGTTGCAGTGTTCCAAAGGTTTCTGTCCTCCAAAAGACCTGTCATTCCATTGTCATTTTTACTACATCCTGTGCCTCCCTAGATGGTCCACATTTAACAGTTGAACTTTTGCTAACAGTATCAAAGTCACATTTAAGTTATGGCAGCCTTTACAGTGAGGTCCCAAATTTTACTTAAAGATTTGAAAGTTCAAAACCACAAGTCTGGAAGTGTGCGAGAATTAAAACTAAAGCTATCCAACCATCTTTAATGTATAGACCTACTGTATGTGAGTCTGCATTTATAAAGAACACATCAAAAAAAATATCAGAGCAAACACTTGTAAGTCTGACAAAATAAGGCTAAGGTGGTAAACAGCAGACATCATCCATATGACTCATGCAATATTACTACTCTGAAGGGAAATTGATTGTACATTGTGGCAGACAAGGATGTTGCCTTTGACTGAATCTCACTTTTCATGAACCTCATTTTTCTTCATACAGGAATTTATGCAAAACCCAAACACTCTAATTACAGACGTATCTCTAACCTTCCATTCCTGTCCAAGCTCGTCGAACGCGCCATCGCCAGCCAACTCAAAACCCACCTCACTAATAATAACCTCTTTGAATGTTTTCAATCCCGATTCCGCTCCCACCACAGCACTGAAACGGTCCTCCCCTGCATTACCAATAACCTACTGCTCTCCTCCGTCACCGGCAACCTCAATATACTCATCCAAACTCGCGCCCGCCTAACTCACTGAGCTTCTCCATCACCATAGCCCCTCCCGTGCCCTCCGTTTAGCTGACACTCAACTTCTGTCTCCCCCCACCAGGACTAAACATAAGACCTGGGGAGACCGGTTGTGAGGAACCGGCCGAGCCGGTAAGTTAAGTGATTCGGACCTGTGTTAACAAGGTGTTTGGTGTTACGTCTTTCCAGGCGACGCGGGCGACAGGTGTGACCGACGAGATGCTCCTGCGAGAGCGAAAGCGAGAGCGAGAGCGCTGTCCTGAAGTAAAGAGGGGGCCACGAGTCTCCTGTGAGAGGACTGATTTCCGTTGAACTAAGAACGCCAGCGGGTGGCTGAGCGAAGCCCAGCACTTTGCGTATTTCTGTTGGACTGTTTTTCCTCCTGTGGAGCGCCTTTCGTTGTCCTTTTACCTGCCTTTGTTTCATTCATTAAAATTACTGCTGAGCTGCCAGATATCTGCATTTGGGTCCGCTTCATTCCTGAGTGGTTCGTAACACCGGGCTTTCTCTACTACCGCCCCTACCCTCTGGAATGCCATATCTAAACAGATCAGAGACTCCGCCACTCCCACCTGGTTCAAAAATGCCCTCAAGACTCACCTCTTCAATTTAGTCTACACATAACCTGTTTTTTTTTTGTCTTTGACTGTGACCATTTGAAAAGCGTCTTTGAATACCGAGAAAAGCGCTTTATAAATACTATGTATTATTATTATTATTATTATTATTATTATTATTATTATTATTATTATTATTATTATTATTATTAAAACGTAATTATAGGATCTTCATCATAACACAGGTTGATTTTCAATAATACACATAATATTTTGTTTCAATATTCAAACTATGATAAAGGTAATGTAAATGAAAGTAAATTAAATATATTATGGTACTCATCACTGATAATAAAACCTACATGATAGCTTCATGATAGCTTCAACATCAATTCTACCGTGCCCTTGAGCACAGTCCCCTGATGTAACCATATAAATGATAAATCAACTTACAGTTAAATTTCAATTATCTTTATGTGTGTTGTGTTGAAATTCACAACACTGAATATGTTGCAGATTTTTCTGCAACACAAACATCTGCACAAACATCTATTCGTGTAACAAAAATAGTTCAGAATCAGAATTTAGACTCAATACAAGAACAGCTATAATGATCTGAATAGATCATCCTTGATTTTCCCTTGATTTTGTTCCTGATGTGCTGGAGGGATTGGGCACACATCTCAGAAAATGCTTGACCCTGGAGTCTGTGGCAGATAGTGTGGTGTTTGTTAGTAACCAGCAAACTGGTGTTTATTTCAAACTTTACAGGATGCATGTCCTCAGACCAGCAACTTAGGAGCATAAATCTCCTGGCAAACTGAAATAGAAGAAACTACCTGGACAGACACCCTATTTAAGTCCTTAAATGGACCAATGACCCCATCAAGAGAGTGGCTGAAGTTCCCGCAGATTTTATATTTCCGCCTTTTTGAAAACAATTGGCAACAACAAAATGGATAAAGGGACTAATGATAGACTGCTCAGCATCTCAGAGTATAGGGTGAAAGGAATGGGAATTTAACGTTTAACATCATATTGGGGCATGAAAAAAATAATTGTAAACTATTAGGTCCATGACCATATGGGAGTCCGTTTGTGGGAGGTGTGTGTTTGTGTGTGTGTGTGTGTGTGTCTGTGTGTGTGTTAATGTTAGGAAAGACTTACAGGGTGTTGGAAAGTCCTTCAAATTCCCAGGTTTGGCTCAAGGATTGAATGTATTAAAATGACAGTTTTGGTATAATTTCAGTCAACTGGTTCAATACTAAAGAATTTAAAAGGTAAATAGAAGGGGAAAAAAATCCAGATATACTTGTATTTCATTGTTGTGCTTTGGCACACTGTAGTTGCTATGCATTCTTTTACCTAAGAAAGGCTGTCAAAGTTAGCGTGAGATGGCGTGATCTAAACTAAAGCAGTTTGATGTAAAGAATGGGTGATAAAACAGTTTAAGAGCACCTATCAAACATAGAATCACAGATTGATTAGAGAACATTAGACTACATTTAGTACAGATTATTATCAAATACTTCGATCTTGATTTCTTTTTCTTTTTTACTACCACAATGAGCTTTCACATTGACTTACATGTGCAAGGGCTTGTTAGTTTTCATGAGATTTTATTTTTCTGTGTAAACTCTTTGCAAAATCTTTACATGCAAATGTATTTGCAAACATACATTTTTCCAGTGCATGCACATTGTACAAATACAGTGATCAAACAGGAGACATTCCATTGAACTCGCAGAATTAAATTAAAGACAAGCTGAAAAGTCAGCTTAAAGTTATGCTTGTTGAAAAATATTATTACACTTTATCTTTGATTGTGGATTTTAAGATTTTTTTTTTTTTGGGTCAGGATTACTGCAACTTAAGTTGCCCACTTTGAACTACTGTCAGAAGGAGAAGTTACTGCAGAGAAAACAACAATCACGAATGTGCTCAGTTAATTAACTATTTATTCTGTGGGTGCCATTGCAACTACACTTAATTACCATAGTCATGCGGAATATGGTCTTTTGTATATAAAGTACAGTATTAACAGGAATGTTATGTGGGTAAAAGTGTAAACATTAATGGAATAGCATTAATTTAGTTATATATATAGCATTAATTTAGTTATATATATATATATATATATATATATATATATATATACACACACACACACACAGTATCTTAAACCACAAGACATGTCTTTGACGCTAGTCTTACTTGCAAACTGCAACTATAAATTATGGTGTTTTTACTTTGTAAAGTGTGCTTTCATTAGTTTTCTGTGTTGCGCAAACAGACATACGCTAAAGCCTTGAACAATCAGGCTGTGGCAGGGGGTGATAATACATATTTGTATCCATATCCATAGTGTGTGCTGGGTAAGGGTAGAAGCGGGCCATAACTGCCTGAGGCACATTAGAGTCAGAAGCATGGTGCATGCAAGTGAAGCACTAAATAAACTCCTCTGCCTTTTTTCTCTTTGTTAAAGGAATTGGTCACCCACTGTGGAACTTGGTATTTCAGTATTTTCCTGCAATGTTAAGCGTGTTAGTGTTTAAGAAATAAAATTATGTAGATCAAGGATGTCAAACTTAGGGCTCACAGGCTGGAACCGACCTACCATCCAACAGTGGAGAATTAAAGTACATCTACTCACATACTGTATACTGTAGATAGAAGGACTATAGTCACATCAGTGATGTCCAGGTGCACCACAAGATGGTGTATGTTAAAGTTGTTCTCTGAAGCCACCAGTGACTACCAGGAACAGGCTGGTTTACAAATGAGTATAGTGACAGCTGAAGAGACAGCGGGCAGTTGGAGAGACAGTAGAAAGCATGGAGAGATATCACCAGCGGGGCCAGATTGTTCTCTGTGTAATGCAAGTCTTTCCAGCACGTTTTTCTCTGTCTCCCTGCTTGTTGTCAACCCTGCCTGTTCCTGACCTGCCTGTGAAGCCTGATTCCCAGACTACCTGCCTGCCTTTTGTCTCTGACCACAAACTATTGTACCTGCCTGCTCGTTACCAACCCTGCCTGTTCCCAACTATTCTGCTGCATTTGACTCCCGGTACACTGACCAGCTTCCGCCCCCAACGACAAGACTGATTGATTGTGTCGCATCTGGATCCTTGCCACGTTTCTAAAACTTACAAAGATATATTTCAGGGATTCCCAAGAGGGATACAGAAGAAAATCCTAAATGGACGGATATATAAATCAGGACATCATTATTCTCACAGCTGAAAGGTTTGGGCTACAGGAGAAAAGGACTATGAAGCTCCCCTACAACACTAGTAATAGAGCGAGGAAGATCCATTGGCTCAGGCAGGAGCTGAAGAGCTTGAGGCAGCAGTTCAAGGAGGCAAGTGAAGAAGAAAGGGGACCTCTCACAGAGTTTGCAGCATAATCCACAAGAAGATGATGACCTGAATTTTTTTTCCTGCACCTCTCTCTCACATGCTGATGTGTTCAGGTGAGAGTACTCCATCATTTACGGTTTTGTTCTGCGCTGTGCTAAACATTGTATTGTTACAATGCTCTGCTCTAGATTTTTGTTAAGGCTCTTTCATTGTTGTTAAGCACTCACCTCTATTTTATCATTTTTGTCTTAAGCCTATTGCTCCATAAATTGCACTTAGCTATGGCCTCTCCTTCCTCCTCTCCCCCTGCTGCTCTGTCCTGGTCAGCCAGTCTTATTTGCTGTATTTTATCATCCTCCAGGCCCATACTCCGAATTCTGAATTTCCAGAGTTCCTGTCAAGCCTGATCCTTAAATCAGATAAAGTTATAATTATTGGTGACCTTAACATCCACCTAGATGGCTAATGATAGATTGGCTACTGCATTCAATTCCATATTAGAAACAACTGGCTTCTGTCAATGTGTACATAAACCCACTCACTACTTCAGCCACACCGTACACCTTGTGTTAGCATATAGGGTTGAAATTGAATACGTAACAGTCTCTCCTCAGAATTCAGTTTTTTCTGACCATAATTTAAAAACTTTTGATTTTATTTTAGCTGATTGCACAAAACTGAACTTTCACTAAATGTCTGTCTGATGATGCAGTTCTTAGTACCATACCCAGGCTCAGTGTGTCAGGGGACTCATGCACTACCCCTAGTTGTCATGACATTGATATTTTGTTAATAGCATTGTAGGCTTAGTGCACAGCACGTTTAAAGGAATTGCACCTCTATCTGAAAAAAGTATAACTAGAAGAAACTCTGCTTCATGGTACACTCAAGAAACACACGAGCTAAAGCAAAGATCACAACAGATAGAGAAGAAATGGCACTCAACAAAAAAGGTTGAATTCTATGAGGCCTGGCAAGATAGTCTAAAAACATACAGGGCAGCACTCCGCACAGCCAAAGCCAGTTATTACTCATCACTCATAGAAGAAAATAAGAATAACCCCAGGTTTTTATTAAGCACTGTAACCAGGCTGACCCAGAGTCATAACTCTATCGAGCAATCCATTCCTCCACATCTAAGTAGCAGTGATTTCATGAACTTCTTTGATGAAAAAAATTGTAACCATTTGAGATAATATCCAAGACCTACCACAAATTTGTCCGTCAATGCAGCCGCATTGGAGATAACCACTAAGCCATATACGTATCTGGACTCTCATCCAAAGTTAGATCTCTCTGTGCAACTGGACTGTAAGTTTTCCTTGAAAAGTTGTTACCTCCAAGCTGGATTACTGTAACTCTCTTTTATCAGGATGCCCTAAAAAGTCCCTCAGAACTCTGCAGCTCATTCAGAACTCCGCAGCTCATGTTTTGACTAAGAGGCGCAATCACATTTCACCTGTGTTGGATCCCTACATTTGCTTCCAATAAAATTTAGAGTAGAATTTAAGATTCTCCTCCTAACCTACAAAGCTGTGCATGGTTTGGCACCATCAAATATTGCTGATCTAACTGAACCATATCAGTTCTCTAGGACACTATGTTCCTTAGATTCAGGTTTACTGGTAATACCACGAATCTCCAAATATAGATATGGAGCCAGAGCCTTCAGTTATCAAGCTCCTCTGCTGTAGAACCAATTACCAGCATCAGTCTGGGTGGCAGACACCCTCTCTATGTTTAAGAGTAGACTTAAAACCCTGCTTTTTGCCAAAGCCTATAGCTAGGACTGTTTGGGCTCTACTGGTGGAGATCCTTAGACACCAAGCATTCAGAGCAGACAGGGAATTATCATGTCCGGTTCAGCACTAACCCAACCTCTTCCCCGGAGCTCTTGTACTCTTCATCTTTTTACAGTACTTCAGGAGCATGTCGCTGGATCCTAACCTCAATCTCCTGAGGCCTGGTACTGCCACTGGATCCAGAACCCTCTCCATGGCCCTGTCTGGATCCTGCTGCTTCTGCTGGGTGTTCTCTCTAATCCTCCCTGTCTCTCCTCTCCCCCTCTCCTTTTTCTCTCTATCTCCCCCCTCCTCTGTCTCTCTTACCATCTCCCCGTCTCTCCTCTCCCTCCCAGGCAGTCGCAGCAGATGGCCGTCTACACTGTGTCTAGTTCTGCTCAAGGTTTCTGCCTGTTAAAGGGAAGTTTTTCCTCGCCACGGTCGCCAATGGCTTACTCAGCGTGGAGTTTTGCCCTGGGACCTGTTTGTCATTTCTTTTTTTGAATGTGTACAGTGTCTTGAGATAACATTGTTATGAATTGGCGAATTGAATTGAATTGAATTGAACTGAAGTTCCAATTAGATATAGTCGGCCTCACCTCGACGCATAGCAAGGGCTCTGGAACCAGCCTTCTCGAGAGGGGTTGGACGTTGCCAATGGGGAGAGGCGGTGGGCAGGGGCGGGCAGGGGTGGCGATTCTTGTCGCCCACCGGCTTGGTGCCTGTACGCTGGAGTTTACCCCGTTGAGTGAGAGGGTAGCCTCCCTCCACCTTCAGGTGGGGGGACGGATCCTGACTGTTGTTTGTGCCTATGGCCCCAACAGCAGTTCAGTGTATCCACCCTTTTTGGAGTCCCTAGAGGGAGTACTAGATAGTGCTCCTTCTGGGGGTTCCCTCGTCCTCCTGGGTGACTTCGATGCTCACGTCGGCAGTGACAGTGAAACCTGGAGGGGCGTGTTCGGGAAGAATGGCCCCCCTGATCTGAACCCGAGTGGTGTTCAATTCAATTCAATTCAATTTTATTTATATAGCACCTTTTACAATAAAATTGTCTCTAGGTGCTTTACAGAGGTAGAAACCTAGAGCCTGAACCCCCAGGTAAGCAAAGTGGCAAGTGTTCTGTTGTTGGACTTCTGTGCTCGTCACAGATTGTCCATAACGAACACCATGTTCAGGCATAAGGGTTTCCATATGTGCACTTGGCACCAGGACACCTTGGGCCGCAGTTCGATGATCGACTTTGTAGTCGTGTCCTCGGATTTGCGGCCGCATGTCCTGGACACTCGGGTGAAGAGAGGGGCGGAGCTGTCAACCGATCACCACCTGGTGGTGAGTTGGCTCCGATGGTGGGGGAGGATGCCGGACAGACCCGGCAGGCCCAAACGTATTGTGAGGGTCTGCTGGGAACGCCTGACGGAGTGTCCGGTCAGAAGGAGCTTCAACTCCCACCTCCGGGAGAGCTTCAACCATGTCCCGGAGGAGGCGGGGGACATTGAGTCCGAGTGGACCATGTTCCATGCCTCCATTGTTGAGGCGGCCGACCGGTGCTGTGGCCGCAAGGTGGTCGATGCCTGTCATGGCGGCAACACCCGAACCTGCTGGTGGACACCGACGGTGAGGGATGCTGTCAAGCTGAAGAAGGAGTCGTACTGGGCCTTTTTGGCCTGTGGGACTCCTGAGGCAGCAGACAGGTACCGGCGGGCCAGGCGGAGTGTGGTGGTCGCCGAGGCAAAAAACCGGGCTTCGAAAAGGTTCTGGACCACCATCCGGCATCTGAGGAGGGTGAAGCGGTGCATTGTCAACACTGTGTACAGTGGGGATGGTGTGCTGCTGACCTTGACTTAGGACGTTGTGGATCGGTGGAAGGAATACTTCGAAGACCTCCTCAATCCCACCGACACGCCTTCCAGTGAGGAAGCAGGGCCTGGGGACTCGGAGGCGGGTTCTCTTATCTCCGGGGCTGAGGTAGCCAAAGTTGTTAAGAAACTCCTCGGTGGCATGGCCCCGGGGGTGGATGAGATTTGCCCGGAGTTCCTTAGGGCTCTGGATGTTGTAGGGCTGTCGTGGTTGACACAACTCTGCAACATCGCGTGGACATCGGGGGCGGTACCACTGGATTGACAGACCGGGGTGGTGGAAGGGGGCCCGGAGGGTGTGTTCCAATTACAGGGGGATCACACTCCTCAGCCTCCTTGGCAAGGTCTATTCGAGGGTACTGGAGAGAAGGGTCTGTCGGATAGTTGAACCTCAGATTCAGGAGCAGTGCGGTGCTGTCCGCTCCCTGTATGACTGGTGTCAGAGCTTAGTCCGCATTGCCGATAGTAAGTCGAACTCGTTTCCGGTGAGGGCTGCCCTTTGTCACCAATTCTGTTCATAACTTTTATGGACAGAATTTCTAGGCGCAGCCATGGTGTTGAGGGGGTCCGGTTTACTGGCCTCAGGATCGGGTCTCTGCTCTTTGCAGATGATGTGGTCTTGTTGGCTTCATCGGTCTGTGACCTCCAGCTTTTACTGGACCGGTGCGCAACCGAGTGTGAAGCAGCCGGGATGAGAATCAGTGCCTCCAAATCTGAGGCCATGGTTCTCAGCCGGAAAAAGGTGGAGTGCCTTCTCTGGGTCGGGGAGGAGATCCTGCCCCAAGTGGAGGAGTTCAAGTACCTCGGGGTCTTGTTCACGAGTGAGGGAAGAATGGAGCGGGAGATCGACAGGCGGATCAGTGCGGCGTCTGCAGTAATACGGACTCTGCACCAGTCCGTTGTGGTGAAGAGAGAGCTGAGCCAAAAGGCGAAGCTCTCGATTTACCGGTCGGTCTTCGCTCCTACCCTCACCTATGGTCATGAGGTTTGGGTAGTGACCAAAAGAACGAGATCACGGGTACAAGTGGCTGAAATGAGTTTCCTTCACAGGGTGGCTGGGCTCTCCCTTAGAGATAGGGTGAGAAGCTCTGCCATTCGGGAGGAGCTCGGAGTAGAGTCGCTACTCCTCCGCATTGAGCAGAGCCAGATGAGGTGGGTCGGGCACCTAGTAAGGATGCCTCCTGGACGTCTCCCTGGTGAGGTCGGGCCCCCGCGACCCGATCCCGGATAAGCGGCAGAAAATGGATGGATGGATGGATGGATGGATGGATGAACTGAACTGAACTGAACTGAATTGAATTGAATTGAAGAGTTCACACCAAGAGTCCAGCCACCCCAAAGTAGCCCAGGTTGGGATCGAGGTCAGAACTGGGCGAAAGTGGAAAGCTGGGGATGCTGTGCTTGGGATGCTAGGGATTTTGCTGAATCACGCCTAAGGCAAAGGGCCATAGTGGGCACAGTTGTACAAGGAAGAGCCAGCCTACACCTCACTACAAGAAGGCAAATGGGAAGGACAGGAGGTTGCTAATCCTGGAGGAGGTGCAAGCAGGGGTTGACGAAGAGGGAGCTAGCTAGACAATGCAAATTCGGGAGTAAGGCGCCTGGACGAGATGGAAACAAGTGGTGGAGCGCAAGGTCTCATGGGCTGAGGTCTGGAAGGCCAAGCCCCATTACATAAAATTTCTGATCCAGGCAGTTTATGACATCTTGCCAAGTCCATCTAACCACTTCACCTGGGGGAAGGTGGAGACACCTGAATGCCCACTGAAAGAGGAAGAGAACCCTGGAAAACATCCTCAGCTGCTGCCCAACAGCCCTGGGCGAAGGCGATACCACTGGCATAATGACCAGGTTTAAAGGCCATAGCGGACTCCATCTGCATTGGGAAGAAGCCTACGGCAGTCAAAAAAAACAACTCCTCTGGCCTGTTGGTAGAGGAACAAGACTATGAGCTGATGGTTGACCTGGGGAGGCAGTGGAAGTTCCCTGAAGTGGTCGCAAAAACAACTATACAGCCAAACATTGTGCTCCATTCAGAGGTCTCTAAATAGGTTATTCTCCTGGAACTTACGGTGCCTTGGGAAGACAATTTCGCGGAAGCCAATAAGAGGAAGAGGGCAAAGTACAGTAAGCTGGTGGAAAAGTGCCAGAGCAAGGAGTGGCGTGCAAGGTGCCCAACAATTGACGTGGGATGCAGAGGGTTTGTTGGCCAATCAAGTCAACCATGGAAGCAGTAAAGGTGGCCTCAAGGTCGCTGTGTATTAAAAGAGGAGAGGCATGGTTTCTGTAGCTCTACCTCGACGCAAACGAGGGCTTGATCACCTCCGGCTGTAACACCTGGGTGAAGGTGTCTGATCTGTCCCCAGGGACCCCAGGTTACATCACCGATGATGTGTCCAGGTGTACTACAGCTGGTGTATGTAGGCATGTGATAGCTAAGAGTATCCAAAGAAGATTTCTCTGTGTCAACTGGACTGAAAGGTTTCCTTGAAAACGTTTCGCCCTCTCTCCAGAGAGCTTCTTCAGTTCTAAGTTTGCTGGGGCAGAGCTTGAAAATATAGCCCTGTGGACCATTGGCATGTTAATGGCCCGGGTGGTCACCTGAGAGTCCTTGGCAGGGTGGTTGGCAGGGTCGTTCATCTAGTTTCGGTTGGGGTGCTTCCCCTTTGTCTGTTGGGTCACATGTTAATGAGTCTCCAGGTCTGGTCAAACAGCGTGAATGTTTGGAATGCTGACGAAATGAGTGGAGAACTGCATTGTACGTGGGTGACAGAAAGTGCCTTAGTCCACCACCTCTGTTTAAAGATGGTTTTTCCAACTTGACGTGGATGGCTTCCTTGACACCCCTCTCAAACCAGCGATCTTCTCTGGCCAGCACACGTACTTGACTGTCCTCAAAGGAGTGTCCGCTTTCTTTTAGGTGTAGGTGTACTGCTGAGTCCTGTCCTGAAGAAGTGGCACGTCTGTGTTGGGCCATTCGTTTATAGAGGGGCTGTTTGGTTTCCCCAATGTACAGTTCCTTGCATTCCTCCTGGCACTGTACAGCATAGACAACATTGCTTTGTTTGTGTCTTGGTGTCTTGTCTTTTGGGTGGACCAGTTTCTGTCTGAGTGTGTTGGAGGGTTTGAACTGTACTGGAATGTCATGTTTTTGAAAGATTCTCCTGAATTTTTCTGAAACTCCAGACAGGTAGGGGATCGAAACGCTGTGACGTTTATTTCTTTCCTCTTCTTTGCTGGGGTCTCGTTTTCTGGAGGTCTTTGTGAAGGCCCAGTCCGGGTAACCACATGTTTTGAGTGCTGTTTTTAAATGTTCCTGTTCTTTCTTCTTCCCTTGGGTTGTGGTGGGTACTTCTTTGGCCCTATGTTGTAGGGTTTTGATAACACCAAGTTTATGTTCCAGTGGGTGGTGTGAGTCAAAAAGAAGGTACTGATCTGTGTGGGTGGGTTTTCTGTAGATCTCAATGCTAAGGTTTCTGTCCTCCTTGATCTTGACTGCACAGTCCAAGAAGGCCAGACTGTCTTCTTTTACGTCCTCTCTGGTGAATTTGACGTAATCATCTGTGTTATTCAGGTGGGTTGAGAACGCTTCCAATTCTTTTGTTTGAATCTTGACCCAGGTGTCATCAACATATCTGAACCAGTGGCTGGGGACGGTTCCTGTGAAAGACGACAGGGCTCTGTTTTCAACCTCCTCCATGCAGAGATTGGCAACTATGGGAGACACCGGTGAACCCATGGCACAACCATGTTTCTGCCTGTAGAAGCCCTCTCTGTATTGAAAGTAGGTGGTGTTCAAACAGAGGTCCAGCATGGTGCAGATTTGGGTTGGTGTTAAGGCTGTTCTCTCTGGAAGGCTGTCGTCCAAAAGGAGGCGCTTGTGGATGGTCGCTGTTGCCTCAGTGGTAGGGATACACGTGAAGAGGGAAATGACGTCGTAAGATACCATGGTCTCCTCAGGTTGTAGTTTGAGGCGACTGACCTTTTTAGCAAAATCCTGGGAATTACTGATGTGGTGTGGGGTGTTGCCAACCATGGGAGCCAAGATGGAGGCCAAGTACTTTGAAATGTTGTATGTGACAGAATTGATGCTACTAACTATTGGTCTGAGAGGGGTCCCTTGTTTATGGATCTTGGGTAATCCATAGATGCAAGGGATGGCTTCTCCTGGATATAAACGGTAGTATTGTGGTCTGTCAATGGCTTTTTCCTTTTCCAGTTTCTGGAGAAGATCTATTACTTTCTTCTTGTATGAGCTGGTGGGGTCCCGTTTGAGTTTCTCGTATGTGTTAGTGTCGCTCAGGAGGTTGAGTATTTTGGTGTCGTAATCTGTGGTGTTGAGAACAACTGTGCATCTACCTTTGTCAGCTGGTAAAATGGTGATGTCCTTGTCTTTTGCTAATGATGCAAGGGCTCTTTTTTCTTCCATGGTGATGTTGGAGGCTGGAGCTTTGGCACTGGATAAAGCAGCAGATACCTTCAGTCTAATCTGTTCTGCTTCAGCTTCAGGGAGTTTGTTGTTTCTAATGGCTGTTTCTGTAGCTGTGATGAGATCAACAACCGGTCCATTAACATGCCAATGGTCCACAGGGCTATATTTTCAAGCTCTGCCCCAGCAAACTTAGAACTGAAGAAGCTCTCTGGAGAGAGGACGAAACGTTTTCAAGGAAACCTTTCAGTCCAGTTGACACAGAGAAATCTACTTTGGATAACCATGACCTGGATGATTGAGAATCTACACAGACATAGCTAAGAGTAATGTTTGTGTTTAGTTTATCTACACTGAAGGTTAGAAAATCATGACATTTTCTAAGTGACTGAACCATTAACTGAACCTGTGACTGAACCTCCATTAAGGGGAGGAGGCAGATTTTGTACATTTGTAAACACTATATTCGAAAAGCTTTGAGGTGACAGATTCAGGAGGAGTAGTGGAAGCAGGAGGAATTTTTTTTTCCTGCCAAATCTTACCAGTAACTATTTAAAGAAAAGAATGGATCATATTCTATTACTGTAATTCATTCAATCAAGAAAGAAAATCTAAACTCACAGCTTTAGTAACCACACAAATTGCTCTACTATTTATAGAAGTGTGTTATCCATTAAATCACAAATTAACAGTGACTAAGTTTAAGATAGCTTATGCCCACTTATTTATGAGTCATCTGTGAATCAAATGTCTATCCTAACCTGAGCAATACATTCATACATGAACATTTTTCATCGAAATTTACAGTAAGTTTAGTACAGCTGAAACATCCAAAGCTGTAGCTGCACACCGTCTTATGCCTGTGACTTGGCATGCAAAGACAGGTCAAATCTTCCACAAAAGCTGTGGCATCTCTTGGAAACTGCCAATACAATTTAAATTGGATGTTCTTTAGCACTTAATGTATCATTGTCAGCTAAACTACAGGATATAAGCAAAGTACATGTCTAATTTTATCACACCACAATTTGTCCCACAAGGAGAGTAAACATCAGCACAGGCATTGAAGCTTTAACAAATGCAGAGAAGAGATAAAGCATGTCAAGGAGATGCTGTGTGACAGTCGAGTGTGATGAATGAATATGGAAAACGTAAAAAAGAGGTGATAATAAAAGTGCATTAGCAGATAAATGTAAACTTTCATGAAAAAGAGAAGCTCGAAATCATGATGTGTGGATGCTAGTTAATCACTAGCAATATGATTCTCAATATACAAGGTGTGCCAGCGCTCAATCTTCTTGTCCTTGTTCTTTAAACACTCATACCAATGCTTTAGTCGCTCTCCTTTGGCAGTGATACCCAGCTGACATCCACCTGTGGAGGAGACAGACATGTATCGTTGTTTTTTTTTTTGTTATAAAATTAAAGTGGTGGCCTCAAATTTTATCCAAAGATAAAAATAAGGGTGGCATCTCCATTATCATGTGGAGGTAGACTGCAGTAAAGGTAATTTTGTAAAAAGACAATTGAACTGAAAATTCTTCAGTATTCCAGAATGAGACCCAGGACAACAGAATAATTTAGAATGGGTTTACACCAGGTTAAATTTCCATGCCATGCTACTTACCAACCTTGCAAATGGCATCACCGATCACGATGGTAACGTCAATATTGTTTGGTGGTTTAATATTTGTGGGGTAGAAGGAGTTCTTTCTTTTGTACATTTTCATTTGTATCAATGATGACATAACTTACCAATATAGTCATTGGACTTTCCAATGTCATAATCCCACACAGAGATATCTAAAGTTTTTTTGGCAAGCTCGCTGTGTTTGATGTCATAGCTGAATTCCTGAAAGTAAATCAAGAAAATCCCTCAATTTATAATTCACAAATTAACATGGTGCCAACTTCTCACTAAACGCTTTCAAACCTCATTAAACTCTGGGTTTAACGTCCTCTTCTTGATTTGTGTTTTGCATTTGCCCTTCTTTCCCATGTCAGGTTTCAAACATCTGTAAATTGCAGAGAAGGACATTGAAGTGATCTCTAGCGTCATACATGCCCGATCTACAGTGAGTCAAACAAATCCATAGTGGGTACAAAAACTCTAAAAGACAGGATTTTGTGATATCATGTTTATCTTAGATCTCGTTTCCACGACCACTACTTAAAGATGTTATTCTGTTTTTCAATGGAATTGTTCGTGTTACAGGTCACAGTAAAGGGTCAAAAAGCTCTGACATGGTTTCTTTTGGTCTAATTTTTTATTTCACAACAACTTGTCATTTCAACAGGGGTATGTAAAATACCCACCATATGCTTGCCATTTTTACTCATACCTACATTTTGACATATGGGTCAGAGTAGCCATTAGCATCCATTGCAGCCAGGTGAACGCAGCGTACGATGCCCACAATTAGACTGTTGGACTGGGAGCTGTACATCAGGGATATCAGAATCCGACCACGCTCTTCCTGCTCACCTCCATCCTTCCCAGTCTAATAAAGGATACAGATTTTATATATATATATATATATATATATATATAGTAAAATAAACAACTTGCCTCATCTTCGTAGAGAGCGATCCCTCTGGCCCCCCCTGCTGTTGCAGTTCTCTTTGTCTGACGAATGACATAAAAGCAGATTAGTAAAAGACTCATAAATGAAGAACAGAGCATTGTTTAGATGTAAATAGGGTTTAAACACACATAGACAACTCTCTCCAGGCACACATTGAAGTTTTTCTTCTGGTTCATCTTCAGTTTTTTCAGTGCCACTCGTGTTTCTCCAATAAATTCATTATGTCCAAACTTATCTTCATCACAGACAGACAGTCTGTAGAGTTCAGGGCAGAATCATAAATATCATAGACATATAAACATAGACATATAAACATAACACTCAATATTAAATTTTCAGGAACACAATATGCAGAAATAATTACTACTACTACTACTACTACTGCTACTACTACTATAGTAGCAGTAGGGCTGTATGTGAGCTGATTTCAGATTGACTGTTTAAGTATTCACCTGAGGGTCTTGCGCTGCATGTCCTCCTCTGTCAGTCCATGGTAGGTGAGAGTCTCATTCCATATAGGGTTGCGGGTATTTCTCAGGGTCTTTGTGCGCAGCTTAGTGGACTGTTAGATTTAATGTAGGCAAGTTAGTAGGATCTCTTATTTCTACAACTGCTCAAGCACTGTGTTTTGTCATGGTAAGTGTCAATGTCAATGTAACCTTATTAGAAACTTTAAACATATTATAATTATTCTCTTGCCACGTTTGATATTTTGTCAGCTCACACCACATGGTGTCAGGCTTGAGCTATAGCAGTGAGGTCTTCCGTCAATTTAAAATCACCACCTTTACAAAAGTACTATGCTATACATTCAACAAATGAATCTTTTAAAAGCTGTAAGAGCTAAATGTAGAAAAAAATATATTTTAACCTTATGGGCCCCAGGCAGCAGATGGAGCTTGACATAAGGATCTGCCAGTCCGTTTGAGTCCATGGGCTTTAGACCCTGTGTAAAAACAACATGATATCATTACATCATCTTGGCCAGAGGAGAGCCATCAGTACAAAAATGCCATTCATGAAAATAAACCATATGACTGTTTAAATGTGCCTTTATCAAACAATGCTGTTACCTTTGCTTTAAGGATGCTACAGTGGAGACTGTTGCTTTCCTGATCATAGTGTAGACCAAACTCTAGAGAGCCCAGAGTGGCTGAAAAAGACCCCAAATAGTCATTACAGTTATGTTCAGAGAGAAAAGAGTGGACACACAGACTAGAAAAGCAGGAAATGTTGAGAGCATTGTTATGACATTTTTAGAAAAATTTACATTTGGACCAAAAGTTTGTATAAAGACAAAATTTTAACACATGTGTAGTGAAGACAAAATAATAATGACATGTTAGTAATATGTATATGAGTAATGTGTGTGTGAACTTTTTGGATTTTCATGCATTTTTCTGCATTAATTTGTCATAAAACATGAGCTGATCAGTCACGGGTATTGACAAATATGCCGTAAAACACAAACACAAAATGATCTTTTATGTCTTTAGTGAAAAGAAAAACACAAGAATAACACTTATGAATCCTATGGTCAGTCTGCTAAACCAACCTGTACATACAGTTGCCTCACATCACATGCAATCAGCCCAGCATATATTCCCCAGCTCCACATTAACTTCTTTGCCAAATTGTTCTTTGCAATAAGAGACTTCCCAGCATTGTCCTGCCTGACTTCATGATACGATTATTCAACAACTCTTGGTCAAAAAATAACACAAAATATTGGCCACAATATTTATTTATTTAAAATAATTTCTTATATGATGCAGCTGGCATTATACTTGCCATTTGCATGGATGGTTGTGTCAATTATAGACCAACATGATTAAGACCTGTTTTGCAGCTAATTAGCTTCCCACATGTGTTGCACTTTCTTTTGTCATTGTTTTCTTGATTAAAATGAACCCAAACTGGTGTGATGGTGCACTCACTGGCTTCATCAGAGTCATAGTCATTGGCTTCCTCCTCTTCCTCAGGTGGAGGAGCTTGCTGGCGGGCAGGAGAAGCACTGAAGGCAGCAGGCTGCCTCCTCTCCTCTCTTAAAGCAGCAAGAGCCATCTGGCCCGAAGGACCTCCAGCAGAAGAGTAAAGTCCCGCATTGGCTGCAAGTGGACCTGTAAATACATTCAATCATCTGAGCCTACAGAACACAATATAACTCTGTGTGGATGCAATATTTGTTCATGTCCTCTGTCAAAAGATTATGGCCTTTTACTAACCCTTTTACACTTTCACTCACCCTGCTGAGCCATCATGGCTGATGCTGTATGTGGCCTGGAGCTCTGGACAGGTACCATCTTCTTCATCATCACTGGGCTGCCCTGACCAACATCCTCCTGGCAAGCCCCGCCTGTGGCCATGCGTGGCAATAATGGTTTTGGGGCTACACGTGGATAACCGTCATGGGCTTGTGGCCGTGTTGATAACAATGAGCATGGAAAGCACAATACAGTGAGCATACATTTCTTCTGTTTTTTTCCAAAGGTATTGAACTAAATACACTATAACAGTCTATGGTGATAACTACTGTGCGGGCTGTTGTTAGATCTGCTCATGTGCTCAAGCTAACCTTGCTATGTAGAAACACCACAGCTCAGGTAAGAAGGTAATCAATCTTTTCTAAAACAAAGTCTAAAACAAAATGTCTTCTTATGAAAGAGCAATACAGGGGGTTGCAAGAGCACTGATCTATTATCTATTATCTTGACAAGATTGTTATTAAAATACAGTATATGATATGTTCTCCAGGGTTCATCTATGGTTCTTAGTGGATACTGATTTTTCCACACCCATTTACAATGCCATCCATCCATCTATCCATCTTCTGCCGCTTATCCGGGGTCGGGTTGCGGGGGCAGCAACCTAAGCAGGAAAGCCCAGACTTCCTTCTCCCCAGCCACTTCGTCCAGCTCTTCCGGGGGGATCCCGAGGCGTTCCCAGGCCAACCAAGGGACATAGTCCCTCCGGTGTGTCCTGGGTCTTCCCAGGGGCCTCCTACCGGAGGGACGCACTCTGAACACCTCACCAGGGAGGCGTCCAGGAGGCATCCTGACTAGGTGCCCGAGCCACCTCATCTGGCTCTTCTCAATGCGGAGGAGCAGCGGCTCTACTCCGAGCTCCTCCCAGATGGCAGAGCTTCTGACCCTATCTCTAAGGGAGAGCCCAGCCACCCTACGGAGGAAACTCAATTCGGGCACTTGTACCCGTGATCTTGTTCTTTTGGTCACTACCCAAAGCTCATGACCATAGGTGAGGGTAGGAACGAAGCTCGACCGGTAAATCTCTTCACCACAACGGAACTGTGCAGAGTCTGCATTACTGCAGACGCTGCACCGATCCGCCTGTCGATCTCCCGCTCCATTCTTCCCCCACTCGTGAACAAGACCCCGAGGTACTTGAACTCCTCCACTTGGTGCAGGATCTCTTCCCCGACCCAGAGAAGGCACCTTTTTCCAGCTGAGAACCATGGTCTCAGATTTGGAGGAGCTGATCCTCATCTCGGCTGCATCACACTCAGTTGTGAACTGATCCAGCGAGAGCTGGAGGTCGGACTGATGAAGCCAACAGGACCAGATCATCTGCAAAGAGCACAGACCCGATCCTGAGGCCACCAAACTGGACCCCCTCAACACCACAGCTGCGCCTAGAAATTCTGTCCATAAAGGTGATGAACAGAATCGGTGACAAAGGGAAGCCCTGGCGGAGCCCAACCCCCACCGGAAACAAGTTCGACTTACTACCGGCAATGCGGACCAAGCTCTGAACCCGGTCATACAGGGAGTGGACAGCCCGTATCAGGGGGCCCGACAGCCCATACTCCCGGAGAACCCCCCACAGGACTCCCCGAGGGACACGGTTGAATGCCTTCTCCAAATCCACAAAGCACATGTGTACTGGTTGGGCAAACTCCCAAGCACCCTCAAGGACCCTGCTGAGGGTATACAGCTGGTCCATAGTTCCACGTCCAGGATGAAAACCGCACTGCTCCTCCTGGATCCAAGGTTCAACTATCCGGCGGACCCTCCTCTCCAGTACCCCCGAATAGACCTTGCCAGGGAGGCTGAGGAGTGTGATCTCCGTGTAGTTGGAGCACACCCTCCGGTCCCCCTTCTTAAAAAGAGGGTCCACCCACCCAGGTCTGCCAATCCAGTGGTACCTCCCCCGATGTCCACGCGACGTTGCAGAGTCGTGTCATCCACGACAGCCCTACAACATCCAGCGCCCTAAGGAACTCCGGGCGGATCTCATCCACCCCCGAGGCCCTGCCACCAAGGAGTTTCTTAACAACCTCGGCTACCTCAGCCCCGGAGATAAGAGAACCCGCCCCCGAGTCCCCAGGCCCTGCTTCCTCACTGAAAGGCATGTCGGTAGGATTGAGGAGGTCTTCAAAATATTCCCTCCGCCGATCCACAACATCCGAGTCGAGGTGAGCAGCACACCATCTCCACTGTACACAGTGTTGACAGTGCAGTGCTTCCCCCTCCTCAGGCGCCGAATGGTGGTCCAGAACCTTTTCGAAGCCACCTGGAAGTCATTCTCCATGGCCTCCCTGAACTCTTCCCACACCTGGATCTTTGCCTTGGCGACGGCCATAGCCGCACTCCGCTTGGCCCGCCGGTACCCGTCTGCTGCCTCAGGAGTCCCACAGGCCAAAAAGGCCTGGTACGACTCTTCAGCTTGACGGCATCCCTCACCGCCGGTGTCCACCAGCGGGTTCGGGTATTGCCGCCACAACAGGCACTTACCACCTTGCGGCCACAGCACCGGTTGGCCGCCTCAACAATGGAGGTACGGAACATGGTTCACTCGGACTCAATGTCCCCCACCTCCTCCGGGACATGGTTGAAGCTTTCCCGAAGGTGGGAGTAGGTATAGTAGGTAGGTGTAAGTTAATGCCCATTGCTTTTGAAAATATTAGATTTTCCCTCAATGGTTCCTTAAACTCATTTGGAAAAATTTGGAGATTGACCTATCTTTGTTTATGTTGAATGTCTGACATCTCTGCCTGATTGTAATGAATGAGCTTCCCCCACAAAAAGCATTTTTATTTCATTTACTTATTTATTTCAATGTTTTATGGTGGAGAGGGACTGTAAGAGGGTTTAAACGACCGGTAAACAAAAGAATGGAAGTCCTCTCTCACATTGCACTGTCACTGGTATCTGAAATTCTTCAAATAAATAAATCATAAATAAATAAATAAATAACCTAGCGATGGGAGGAATGGGACATTTGTAATTTCTGCATACCCAAAATCCTGTCATTGCATCATCATTGCTCAGCCTGCCTTCTTGACAGACAAGCACCTCATACTAACTCAGTTTGATGAATTGTCTTTTGTATTATGACAAAAAACAGTTACTGTGTTGTACATGCCTGCCTGTACACAGAAACGGATAAGTAATTATAAGGAATAATTCATTTGACTCCTTCATTAATGTTTAATCGGTTTATAGTTTTAGAGTTTGTCAGATTGTGTAACCACATGCAATTAATATATTTCTCATCACAATCCAAATCATGAAGATTTCTCAATGTCTTACATTTAGTATTGGACACCATAGAAATTGACAATCAATGCTCTGGCACAAAAGGGAATTGATTCACTGGGACTTAGTGATATGTATAAATATTTCAATATATAAAGCTTTCTAGAATATCCAAAATTAGAACTTTGTGAGCAACTGGACTTGTTAAGGTTTTTTTCTCAAAGACGTTTCGCCTTCTCTCCAGAAGGCTTCTTCAGTTCCAAACTTGCTGGAGGCAAAGCTTGTAAACATAGCCCTTGTGGACCATTAGCATGCTAATGATCTGGGTGGTCACCTGAGAGTCGTTGACAGGGTCATTGACCTAGTTTCACAACTCCTGGACAACTCTTTGGTCTAACTTTGCTTCCAGGGTGTGTACTGAGAAGTGAATCTGCCTGATCCTCTCATTTAGTAGTAGTTTTTCCATTCTTTGAAGAACGACTTCTGCTATGTGTCTCCTTATCATTGAAGTAATGCGTAAACGGACACTGGAACACAAGTTTGGTGTCAATCAACCCTACAAGACAGGGCCAAAGAAGTACCCACCACAACCCAAGGAAAGAAGATTGAACAGAAACATCTTAAAACAGCGCTCAAAACGTGGTTACCCAGACTGGGCCTTCACAAAGAGCTCCAAAAAATTAGACCCCAGCAAGATGATAAAAATAAAGGTCACAGCATTTCTATCCCCTACCTGTCCGGAGTTTCAGAAAAATTTCAGGAGAAACATCCAAAAACATGACATTCCAGTACAGTTCAAACCCCCCAACACACTTAGACAAAAACTGTTACACCCAAATGACAAGACACCAAGACACAAACAAAGCAATGTTGTCTATGCTGTACAGTGCCAAAAGGAATGCCATGAATTGTACATTGGAGAAAATAAACAGCCCCTCCATAAATTAATGGCCCAACACAGACAGGCCACCTCTTCAGGACAGGACTCAGCAGTACACCTACACCTAAAACAGAGCTGACAGTCCTTTGAGGACAATCAAGTATGTGTACTGGCCAGTTTGAAAGGGATACTGGCTGGTTTGAGAGGGATATCAAAGAAGCCATCCACGTCAAGTTGGAAAAACCATCCCTAAACAGACGTGGTGGACTAAGGTACTTTCTGTCACCCACATACAATGCAGTCCTCCACTCTTTTCGTCAGCAATCTAAACATTCACACAATTTCAGGAGACCTGGTGACTCATCACCTTGTGACCCAGCAGCCAAAGGAGAAGCACCCCAAGTGAAAGTAGGTCAACGACCCTGCCAACCACCCTGCCAAAGACTCTCAGGTGACCACCCAGATCATTAGCACACTAATGGTCCACAAGGGCTATATTTTCAAGCTCTGCAAGTTTAGAACTGAAGAAGCCTTCTGGAGAGAAGGTGAAAAGTCTTTGAGAAAAAAAACCTTAACAAGTCCAGTTGCTCACAAACATCTAACCTTTAATAATTATGACATGGATGAATGAGAACCTACACAGACATCTTTGTAGAATAGTTGTCTTTGTAGACTTCACATTGATGATCTTATATAAAACTTAGTTACAAGTTATAAATAACAAAAAAAAAAACTCAGAAAACTGTCTTAGACACCAGAAAGGTGCCTTTCATTGTTAAAAAAATGGTTGCATTATGACAAAAGACATAAGAGCTAATAAGAGACTACAAATAAACCTGAATATGCTGGTCTAGACCATGATCACCTGGTGCTGGTTGGTTTGCTGCTTCAGTGTGGTCAGGCAGTGATGGCCCAATAGGGTCTGCAGCAGTATCCTGAGAACCCTTCTTTTCTTTGGCTTTAGACAATGGCATGGGCGATGGAAGGTAATGCTTTGGAAAACCTTTGAAGAACCAGGCACCAGACCTCTTCCATACCTGAGAAAACATGTTCTATTTTAAAAGCACATCTCTTCAGCAAACTTTTTTACCTGTTAACAGAATTCAAGCCTACCTCACGCTGTTCTCTGCAGATCTTGCATAGCCACACAGCACGAGGCCGACTGCTACACTGCGTTCCACACTTGGTACACATATTCTATGGAATATGGGAAGACATTTGCATCTCACAAGTGGACAGCTCATGGTACATGACCTTTTGTGTGTTCCAAACTGTGTGAAGTGCAGCAGAAAAGTGTGACTGACTCACTTTTTTGCAATCCTCACACACTACCGAGCTGACCCTAGGTGAGCCAAACTGCTCTCCACACAGCAAACAGCGGGACATGCCATCCCCACATACTGTCTTTTTCATGTCGTCGAGGCGGTTTATCAATCGCCTGCAGAAGCACAGTGTCAGGGTAACACCTTTTGTAAAATGTCAGAGTAACACTACAAAATTGTCTCCCAAATCTGGTATAAGTATCATAAAATGAATATGGTCCCCGCCCCCCACAAACATCTCTCCCTTCTCCCCCTTATCAGCCCTTTTTTGTACCTGTACTTTTCTAACACTTTGGAATTTTTTTCAATCTCTTACCCAATTCTTTCCTGCTCCATGGCCTCCATTTTCTCAGCACGGGCAATTACACAGTTTATAATCTCTTTCTCTTCATCGGTCAGGTCTGGACCAGAACTGGGACCTGGTTTCATGGTCCAGCTGCCCCTGTCAACACATTCTCCTTTTTAAACTGCATTTATCATTTACTACAGTCAAAAGAGAGCAGATATGTCTGTCACAGAGTGTGTCTACTCACTGTTCTTGATCCCTGTGTCAAAGATCACACATCAGAGGGAAGCATGGGAAATAAAGAAGAGCATTGTAATAGTAATCTTAAGAGAGGCTTCCGTCTGACAGTCATTCTTACCCAGCATGCATGTTCCTCTGTCTGTTGTTAGACACCCAGCAATCTGAACTGCTGCTCATCACTGTGTCCGTCATGCTGCACTATCACAGCCTGCAGGTGGAGAGAGCAACAGCCTTAAATATTGCTCTCAGCAAAGCTTATAATTCGAGGAAGAATAAAAAAACCATTGCAGGAAAGACAGAAAGACATTAAGTCAGGCATCATTACCTTAATGGCAATATTCTATTTTAAGTTCGAGTTGTGTCCACTTTTAGCCCTACACTATCCTTATCTTACTCAGCAGCAACCTAAACATTTATTATAAGTTTGAATTTATAATAGAGTGACCAAAGGATGCGAGCAGATCGATAGATAGTGCAAAGATGGCAAATTTTTAAAAAGAACAGGATAAATGACAACCTTCATGTATAAAGGTCATTAAAAAAGACATTGATTTGGAAACAATACAAAACAAAACAATAAAAAAACAACTCAGGATCAGCCAAAAGAGGCAATGTTCACACATTTCCAGTTGCCAAATATGCAGCATAGCTGATACTATCTATTTTTGGTTTTGTTTTTTTATTTTTGTTGTTTTGTTTTTTTTTTTGTTACAGACAGTTTAGTCATTTCATAACAGGAATAAAATAATAATAATAAAAAAATTGGACCCGTAAAATACAAGTGCAAACAATGTTGCGCTATTCTGAGAACCATTGACAAAAAGAAAACTGTTGCGTATTAGTGACCACAAAATAGAGGGCTGGTAGTGCGTGGGTGAAGGCTGTACTTTACATATGTACTTTGCATGACAATTTAGTTTTAGCTGCTGAAAATGAAATAGCACATATCTCTGGGTTTGGCAACTATGTAAGAAACAGATGGTTGTGTATGGCACAAGAGACTCAGTTATGATGCAGAAAGATCAGGTGGAATGGGTGAGTTTATACTGCCAAGGATTTAAAGTGATCTAAAGACTGTGTTTAGGTGATCCTCAAAAATGTGTGGTCACTGTGGGGAGAGTAGATTGTAATTCAATTAAGATGGACTTAAAGTACCTGGTGACAGAAGGAGACAGGAGAAGCGTTTGCAATTTACCAATGGTATAAACATCTGAAAATGAAGCGCAGCGCTAATGATGACGGTGGGACATGATAATCAATACAGCAGCAATATCAGAGTGACTCTGCAAAAAAAATCCTGTTTTATCAGGATCTCATCAAAATGACTGTGTATGTGTGTGTGTGTGTGTGTGCGTGTGTGCATGTGTGTACATGTGTCACACAGTAAGGAATGCGCGAGGATATATCTAAAAGGCAAATCAATATGTCTCACTTGCGCTGAGCTTTTCACAGCATTATTACTGGGTATCAAGGGGTGTATTACTGCCTCCTTCACCCAGCAGCATATAATGCTGTGTACATTCATCCTTTACCTTTCTTAGCTTTAATCAGTTGCTGCAATGCCTGCAGGATTCACAGATTTACAGCAGATTTGCAGTGCTATCAATAGATTCTCTGGGTGTGGGCTGTTCCTTCTAATGCTGAATCCAGCCAGCAACACACTCCTAAGGGAGCATTTTTCTTTTTCCACTTTTCTGCACCAGTCCGACAGCTCAGGCAGCATTCTGACTGTGCAGAGTACTGTAGATATCATACACAGTACAGTGAATCTCCCCTCCTTGCCACTATAATCTTTAGTGTAATGTGACTGTTCATGACTGGACGATTGAAAGACAGGAGAAGGCATTCAGACTCTGGCTGGATGTATTTACTGATTCACACTATGCTGTTGATGGGGATAGATGTTACCGCATCACAGAAGTGGACTGCTGAGAATCTAATTAGCATTCAGCAGATAGTAGAAAGGATCAAATTTACACTTCTGACAAAGAGCTGCCATGCAATGTAGCCGCAAGGGGGCACAAGCCAGTGTCTTATTGTGCCGGTCCCAAGCCCAGATAAATAAAGAGGGTTGTGTCAGGAAAGGCATCCGACGTAAAACTTTTGCCAAATCAAACATGCAAATCGAATCTATGACTTCCATACCGGATCGGTCGAGGCCCGGGTTAACAATGACCGCCATCAGTGCTGTCCACTTATAGGGTGTGGGTGGAAATTAAACTACTGTTGGTTGAAGAAGGAGAGGAGGAAGGTGTGTCTGTAGGAAGAGAGAGAAGAGGAACGCCAAGAGTCTAGGACTGAGAGTAGGGACTTTGAATGTTGGAATTATGACAAGAAAAGGTAGAGAGTTAGTTGACATGATGCAGAGGAGGAAGGTAGACATATTGTGTGTCCAGGAGACCAGGTGAAAAGGTAGCAAGGCTTGAAGTTTAGGAGCAGGGTTCAAGTTGTTCTATCATGGTATAGATAGGAAGAGAAATGGAGGAGGAGTTATTTTGAAGGAGGAGTTTGCTAGGAATGTCCTGGAGGTAAAAAGAGCATCAGATAGAGTGATGAGTCTGAAGCTAGAAATCGAAGGTGTGATGTTCAATGTTGTTAGTGGGTATGCTCCACAGGCAGGATGTGAGCTGGAGGAGAAGGAAAATTCTGGTCGGACCTTGATGCAGTGATGCAGAGCATCCCTAGAAGTGAGAGAGTTGTCACTGGTGCAGACTTCAATGGACATGTTGGTGCAGGAAACAGATGATGAGGAGGTGATGGGCAGGTTTAATATCCAGGAGAGGAACGCAGAAGGACAGATGGTGGTTGACTTTGCAAAAAGGATGGAAATGGCTGTAGTGAATACTTTCTTCTAGAAGATGCAGGAACATAGGGTGGAGGTAGGAGCACACAGGTAGACTACATCTTGTGGAGATGGTGTAATCTGAAGGAGATCAGTGACTACAAAGTAGTGGTAGGTGAGAGTGTAGCCAGACAGCATAGGATGGTGGTGTGTAGGATGACTCTGTTGCAAAGGCAGAGCAGAGAATGAAAGGGTGGAAGCTGAAAAAGGAAGAGTGTTGCATGACTTTTAGGAAAAAGTTGAGACAGGTTCTGGGGGGTCAGGAGGTGCTTCCAGATGACTGGACAACTACAGCTAATGTGATCAGGGAGACAGGTAGGAGAGTACTTGGTGTGTCATCTGGAAGGAAAGTAGATAAGGAGACTTGGTGGTGGAATGAAGAGGTGCAGGAGTGTATATAGAGTAAGAGGTTAGCTAAGAAGAAGTGGGACACTGAGAGGACTGAAGAGAGTAGACAGGAGTACAGGGAGATGCAGCGTAAGGTGAAAGTAGAGGTGGCAAAGGGCAAACAAGGGGCTTACGATGACTTGTATGCTAGGTTGGACAGCAAGGAGGAAGAGACTGATCTATACAGGTTGGCAAGGCAGAGAGACATAGATGAGAAGGACGTGCAGCAGGTTAGGGTGATTAAGGATAGGGATGAAAGTGTATTGACAGATGCCAGTATTGTGATGGGAAGATGGAAAGAGTATTTTGAAGAGTTGATGAATGAGGAAAAAGAGAGAACGAAGAGTAGAAGAGGTGATTGTTGTGGACCAGGAAGTAGCAAAGATTAGTAAGGAAGAAGTGAGGAGAGCGCTGAAGAGGATGAAGAGTGGAAAGGCACTCGGTCCTGATGATATACCTGTGGAGGTATGGAAGTGTCTAGGAGAGGTGGCAGTAGAGTTTCTCACTGGGTTGTTTAACAGGATCTTAGATAGTAAGAAGATGCCTGAAGAATGAAGGAGAAATGTGCTGAAGCCCATTTTTAAGAACAAGGGAGATGTGCAGAGTTGTGGCAACTACAGAGGAATAAAGCTGATGAGCCATACAATGAAGTTATGGGAAAGAGTAGTCGAAGCTAGACTAAGGGCACACGTGAGCATTTGTGAGCAGCAGTATGGTTTCATGCCAAAAAAAGAGTACCACAGATGCAGTATTTGCTTTGAGGAGATTGATAGAGAAGTACAGGGAATGTCAGAGGGAGCTGCATTGTGTCTTTGTAGATCTGGAGAAAGCTTATGACAGGGTGCCAGAGAGGAACTGTGGTATTGTATGAGGAAGTCTGGAGTGGCAGAGAAGTATGTTAGAGTGGTGCAGGACATGGACAAGGACTGTAAGACAGTGGTGAGGTGTGCTGTAGGTGTGACAAAGGAGTTCCGAGTGGAGGTGGGACTGCATAAGGGATCAGCTCTGAGCCCCTTCTTGTTCACTATGGTGATAGACAGGCTGACAGACAAGGTTAGACAGGAATCTCCATGGACTATGATGTTTGCAGATGACATTGTTATATGTAGTGAGAGCAAGGAACAGGTGGAGGAAAAGCTTGAGGGGTGGAGGTTTGCCCTGGAAAGGAGAGGAATGAAGGCTAGCCGCAGCAAGACGGAGTACGTATGTGAATGAGAGGGACCCAAATGGAAGAGTGAGGTTACAGGAAGAAGAGATAAAGAAAGTGGAGGATTTTAAGTACTTAGGCTCAACAGTCCAGAGCAATGGAGAGTGTGGAAAAGAGGTGAAGAAGCATGTGCAGGCAGGCTGGAACGGGTGGAGAAAAATGTCAGGTGTGATGTGTGATAGAAGAGTTTCACCTAAAATGAAAGGAAAGGTATACAAAGGTTTTGGAGATAAAGTCAGAGAGGCCAGACTGAGATGGTTCAGACATGTCCAGAGGAGAGATAGTGACTATATTGGTAGAAGGATGCTGACTTTTGAACTGCCAGGCAGGAGGCCTAGAGGAAGACCATAGAGGAGGTTTATGGATGTAGTGAAAGAGGACATGAAGGTAATTGGTGTGAGAAAAGAGGATGCAGAAGACAGGGTTACATGGATGCAACTGATTTGCTGTGGTGACCCCTGAAGGGAAAAGCCGAAAGGAAAAGAAGACAAAGAGCTGCCATGCAGCCTGATTTTCTCTAAAACAGTTTATGGCAAATGTTTGAAAATATTAATTTTCAGAAATGTGCTTTAGGCAGCTATAAAGCATCTTGACTAAAACTGTTATATTGACTTGTGTTGTCCTGCATCGCTGTGACTCCCACATAGTGAGTCTTTTCATTGTTGGGGTTATAGATAAAATTAATCTGAGTCATCTGTATACTTCTCATCTTGTTTCCTTCTGATAGTGGATGTCACCATGGCATAGTGGTTAGCACTGGTGCCTCGCGGTAAGAAGGTGGATGAATTTGTTCGAGCCCCAGATACAACAGGCCTTTTGTGTTAAAATGCTCTCCCTGTTTCTACGTGGGTTCTCTCCAGGTGGTTTCCCCCACCATCAAAAATCATACAGGTTTGGTTTGCAGCAGCACAGGACTGACCCTTCATCTGACCCAAAATTTTGCTGCACAATCGTATAATGAAAAGAAAAATCCTTGTAATTCTGATACTGTAATTATTTTTTTCTTTTCCCAAATATCACAAAGCTGTGACATGACTTTCAGGAATCATGGTCAATATTGGACAGTACACAACAAACACAAATTACTGTCTACAGACACCACAGATTATATCAAATACAAATTGTAGAATCTATGCAATTTGGCGCCTGTATACCTAAAGCATGCCATTTTTAGAAGATAAGCCATGCATTCTCCTTGGATGCTTGAGGTTTAAGCTCTCATGAGTAAAAAGCTTTAAATCTTGTCAAGCGCTGGCATGATGAATGTTGCTATCTGTTTCTGAATAGCAAGTGTGTGACTCACTACTGCAGGAAATATGAGAGTCTTTGTGACGCCGACAAAATGATGTTTCCTTTCGCAATGTTTGTACTTGGAGAAACAAATGAGGTGAGCTGAAAGTAGCACAGTTGACAATGAGACTGTGCACTCATGGAGTGATCCAACATGAGTCATTTTGGATACAATGCTGAGCTTTAAAAAAAAAGGAGGGGGAGGGGTCACAGAGCAAAGGCAGTCACCTTGCATGTACTTAAAAAAAAAGATTACTGACAATGTGCGCACACAAAAACTATGAATCTTGGGCGGCTGTTATTTACTGTATTTGCTGCTTTGTGCTATTGTTGTCTTGAAAGTGGTTCCCCATTTATCTTACTACAAATAACAAGTCACTAGTATTTCATCTGTAGCGGACCTGTCATGTTGGAAGTAGTTGAAAGATTCATTAGTCACATACTTTATGCTAATAAGTGAGTAGGGGTTAGAAAAATCTAGAAAAGACAAGGATCTTTCTACGTTTTTACATTCCTGGCACTTGCAGGGTGATGGCATAGTTCTAACAACTTGAGTGATGGGATGAGACTGGTGAAGCAAGCACACAGGTCTCTGCCCTGACTTGTTGTTAAATGGCTAGAGCATGTTGAAATTCACTCAAAAATCATTTTACATTTACAGGTCACCCTTTCACTTATGAAGGAAAACTTTTCTTCCAAAGCATTTTTAAGGTGGTGATGTAGATGTCAGTATTAATATTCTTGTCAGCACAGTTTACTCAGCCTATCCAAGTGGATGCACCTTTTCAAGTTGGTGTGACAGTTAAAACTGGATACCCAATGCAGGATGCTTTTTCCTAAGAATCTCAACAGCCTTTGTGATTCTTTTCTACACACTTGCTCATTTTTAAAATAAAGTTATTACTAGGTTCATATTGGCCTTTGTCTTTATCATTTCTATTTCTGAGAAATCATAGCACTGGTCTACAAACATGTTGCGAAATGGTAAAATGGAGTGTATATATTTTCTGTTACAGTGGGTAAAGAAAATGAGGAAAACATCTTTTATTTTAAACCTTGAGCAAACAAAGGTTATGTGTTTGCTTGTCAGTTTTTAGCAAAATTATTCTAATGTTATGAACAGATTTTAATTAAATTTTCAGTAAATGTTGATAATAGGCCAAGGAACAGAGAATTTTTGGTGACGTTCCTGATACCGGAGGGAATTTTACCTTTGATCTTCAACACCTCAGGGACTTTGATCAAAAAGCAATCTATTATGTTAAGTAGTACTACTGCCTGTATATGTACTATAGTACAAGTGTAAGTCACAATAACTTTGGGAAATGAGCTGCTTGGCAGAGGTCTGTGATCTCTGAGTGCTTTTCCAGTTGCTGTCTAAGTGTCACAGCAGTGTCATGATAAAAGCATACTTATGTCAATGAAAGACTTAAGTTGGGCTATTTTCTAAATTTGCAAAAAAAACAACAACAAAATAAAAAAAAAATCCAAAATTAAATTTTCACCTGGGGTATCAAGTATACATTAATGATGTGTCCAGATAGGTTATAATTCTGGTGTTACAATATGTGCTGTAGTAACGAACAGTTGTCCTGACCAAAAACATATATAGAAGACCCCTATGACAGAAGTTTGAGTTACAAATGAAATAAAACTTTAAATACACTGGAGTATATCATTTGGGCAGTCAAATTAATTCTTATAAATTCTCAAAAAACAGTTTTCAGATTTTAGTTATAATGAGACTATAGTCAAATGATAACCTCAGTGTTTAGAATACACAAAATAGTTATGAAACAGGATGATTTGATAAATACATTTTATATATACATACTGTACATACAGTACATAATTACCATTGAAAATGCTCAGCTTTTAGCAGCTGATGTCCAATCCTCAAGACAAGTTTATTTCATCCATAAAAATGTAAATTACAACGCTTACACTCAATGTCATGCCTACATAAAAACCACAAAACCATAAAAGAGAGACTGCAGTTTCCTCATAAAGTACAGGCGTGGACTCAATGTGTCCAGCAGTGATAAAATATGATAAGTCCATGTCAGCTTATGATTAAAATCAACAGCCAGATATTTGTATGTGTTCCCTCTTCCTCCAGGCAGCCCTTTAATTTCCACTGCTCCAGTTGCCCTCTCTTGTTGCTTCTAAAGTCAATCACAATTTTTTTTTGACACTGAGCTCCAGAAAATGACTGTCTTAATACTCAACAAAGGTTATATCTCTTCTCTGGAGTGACTATCATTATCCTGTTCAATTAGACCTACAACTGTTCTTTGGGGAGAACCTGTATTTGTAGTGATTTTTCTTGACTTTATTTATGACTTCAGCCTGACAAATTGGGTTCTGTCCTCTAAAAAATGTAAAATAAATAAACTGAACACTTCTGGTACCTTCATGTTTATGAGCATTTCAACCATGAAAAAAACACTGGGCACGAGGAGTGATTACTGTACCACCCTCCAAACAAATAAATTATGAGTTAGTCTCACACTTGTTGTCCAGACTGCTTTACAGAATATATCAACTTCTGCACAGACAATCTCCGCAAAAACAATATGTTGCTTCACCTTCAGGAGACGGTCCTCCCACCCATGCTGATCTGTGAAGACCAGGAAGCTGAATACAGGTTTGGGGGACATCTTCAGGTAATTTACTCACTACATGTGTGCTTTGGCAGCAGTATGAGGACAGCTGATGCCAACAGATTGATACTGAGGAAACTCCTGAGTGTCCCAAACTGGTCACACTGGAGTCATACTGCAGCACCTTCAGCCACAGTTTGACGCCACTCTCAAGTGCTCTCCAAAACACCAGAGGAGGCCAGTCAAACTATAATTCCTCCCCATACTCCAGAGCAGACAGTTTAAACACAAACTCTTTAACAAACCCTTGATACTCGTATTTTTGCACATACATTTGTATTTTTGCTTGAGTGCTTCTTTGTACTAACAAGAAATACAGTAACTACATTTCATGTAAGTTGCAAACCTGTGCAGTAATTTCATTCAGGATTAAGATAGTTATTCTATTCTATTCTCTATTACGCTAAAACATCAGTTGCAAACATCGCTAATAAAACAACAGTGAAACTCCATATAGCAGAAGAATGAGACCTGGAAGTCATTTACTGCTGAACAAAAACACCACTAAGCATCTTTAAAATATTTATATAACTCGCACCCCTGAGGTCTTCCACTCTGTGGCATCACTGGCCATTTTATATACAGTACACAAATATCAATCACAAATGATGAACAGAGCAGTGGATAGTTAGAAAAGATCATAGATCAAGCCTAACACTCAGCTCTGTTTTAGGAAATTGCAAGGATTTAAGATGACAAAGACATTTGCCATGTTTTTAATGTTTTTTTTTTTTTTTTTTTTTTTAATCACTGTTAGATCTCATCACATCTGCATTGAGTGTTGCTCCAATTCAAAGCCACGCATCCTGTTGGCAGGAAAGGTTTCAGGTCCAGCATCATAACAATATAAACAGGAAAGACCATCCAAAAACCCACAAGTGACTGTGCTAAAATCTCTACTTGATTTTAGCATTGTTGGGGCCTTCTTAAACCTCCCTTAAACCATTCTGTAAGCATAAACCACCCACCTTCGGCCACTGAATATTTAAATACCAATTTTCTTAGTTTTATTTTAAAATAACATAGCATCATCTTTTGCAGTTCAATTCAATTTATTTGTCTCTGACGGGCAATCAGAGTAATCCACAACAAACACTGAGTCAGACATTACCAAATCTTTGATGAGTATTAATTGATTTCACATTGCAGCCTCACACTATGCTCCAGCAACATTATTAGAAAGTCTGAAAGATTGAACCTACCTGGAAATTCTACCTGGTCCTACCCATGCCGTATCACAAAGTTAAGTATGTCAAGCATTTATATAGGATCAATTAATTAAAAAGTCCCTTGGGTTTCTGAAGTTCTGGCATGGATTAACTGGATATGTAGCACAACCCTCTGTCCTAATAGCAAACAGGTAGGTGCAGACTTTTAGGTCTAATTGTGGCTGACCAAATATATCCTATTCTAAATATATATCCTATATATTCTATATATCCTATATATATTATAAACTTTTAGGAATTGCACCAATGTTTATCCGAACAAATGAATATTACCATTAATAAAATGTTCAGTTTTAACACTTCAGACTTGAGAATCTTTTGCAGACAATGGCTGTCTATAGTCTAGACCCCATGGACATCACCACACGTTGGGTTTCCTCCTGTGCCATGCATTTCCAGCCCTTTACTGGAGCTGTTTTCCCTTGCTTCTTGTTTGTGTGTTTTTTTTGTATGAAGTTTTGTCTTTAGCAAGCGAAATGCACGCTTGATCAGGTTGAGATCTGATGACTGGTGTGGCCATTGCAGAATATTCCACTTCACTGCCTTAAGAACCTCCTGAGTCTTGCCATTTGCACTGGGAAGTGCTGTCCACTCAACTTTGCTGCAATTTGCTGAATCAAAACAGAAAGTATATCCCTAAATACTTCAGAATTTACCCAGCTGCCTCACCCAAGTTTTACAGATATGGCGTGCTTTGGATCAGAAGCCTTAACAAGCCTTCACCTCACTTTCTTCTTTTTATCATTTTGGAACAGGTGGATCTTGGTTTCATCGGTCCAAAGAATGCTGCTCCAGATATGGGCGGGCTTCTTTAGATTGCTTTTGGCAAAGTCTTATCTGGCCTTTCTGTTTTTTGAGGCTGAGCAGTGGCTTGCACCTTCTAGTGAACAATCTGTATTTGCTCTTGGGAACCCTTCTTTTTTCATGGTTGACTTGGATATTGATACTTCCTGGACAGTGTTCTTCCCTTGGATGGGTGTTGGGAGGGGTTTTTTCATCACCAAGGAAAAGATCCTGCGACCATCCACCACTGTTGTCTTCTGTGTTGTCCAGGCCATTTTCAGTTCCAAAGCTCCCCAGTGCACCTTTTTTTTCTCAGAATTACCGAAATATTCTCAGAATGTACCGAAATGAATATAACAAATAATGAATATAGCAAATATACTAAAATGTGTTATCCACTCCTTATATTTCTGTTATTTATATGGATATCTTATTTTTCAGCCTAAGGATGGTCTATTTCACTTCCATTGAGAGCTCCTTTGACTGCATGGTATGGGTTCACAGCATCAGCTTCCAAATGCAAATGCCACACCTGGAATCAACTCCAGGTATTCACAGGATACCTGGACTTGATTCTACCTGCAGCCGCAGGTTGATCTGGGTTTGACCCAAGAACATAGGCTCTTTCGTGACTTTGGGTTAAGAACCTGATGGTGTACACATAGCACTTCAGGGAAACACTTTCTTCGGTGCACAGTGATGAGGTGAGTACTCCTCCAATTAAGGGAAACCTAAGCAATGGCGTTCAGGCATTTGGTTCAGTTCAACACAATATAACATGGTCGCGGTGGTTTTACATTACACCATGGAACCTCTTCGAAACGGCTGGGGTCTTCATAACAAGGCAATCCGACACTCTTGCAATGCTGTTAGTATTTAACATAAAACACAACTGTGGAGGACATCGGAACATCTCTGATAACTGTTTGTTTTGTACTGTTGGCTATTTTCTCAACAGACTCTTAACAGAAAAGATCCAGTATTACTATTTACACTATTTACAATGTACACAACCCAAACTGTGGCAATATTTTGTCAAAAATAAACACACAACTTAAGTAACATAGTACGTAACTGAAACTTGGAAAGAGTTTAAGCAATATTAACATTAGTTTAATTTATCAGATGTTGCTGACAGGCTTCATTTACATTTTCTCATTATCAATAGAAATTACATAATACAAGCAGCAGATGGAGTTAGCACTGGTGGCTAACTAGCCAGCACATTGTCTGCATACAGGATTCTCTCATCTGCCACACAGCTCAAAAACATCTGTACTTTGTTGGACCAGGACCTTACCTGTAGCCCTTATATTTTGTAAAATTAAGAAATACACACCGTCGCTATCGCATGGTTTTAAAAATGACGAGTTTGAGTTTTTCTGAAAGGTGTTGATCTTGAGGCTTATCGGCGACATGAATTTCCTGGTGGAATAGAGTCATTTCAAGTAGGTCCCAGTGGAAAAGCAGCTAAATGCAGCTATCCGAGTTTATGAATGATAATGACAGAGATGCTGCTTATAGACAAGCTTGTGTTTCAGGATTCAGACTGACTGATCCCTGTCACTCAGTTTTACATCATTGCTCTCTTGGGACATCTTTGTATAAAGGCCACATTAATTACATCCATCTTTTTCAATATGTCCCAGTGTTTTGGCAGATATAATGAGCATTTTCGGAGAGGCAGGTGTACAGATTCTAATTTACTGCTCTAACAGGAATGTTAAAACAAGGCCACTCCCATCTTAAGCTCTCCTCTTATACAGTACCACTAATTTAGATACATGAATAAAAGCAAATCAATACATATACCAAATGGTTCAACATTGCAGTAACTGTGTCAGTAACACTAAATATGGCAGCAGTCTGACAGAAAAGATGTGTGGTGTATTGGCTTAACATCTCCTCGCAGGCATTCGTAAAAAGGGACAGAAGCTGAAGATGTGGGATTATGGGTACAGGCACCTCATGTATTATAACTTAAATAATGCAGATTGTGTGCAGAGCACTCCCTCCAATCTTTTTTTAACCGTTTCCCTAAACACCCATGTTCCATATTGCTCTGCATCTTCTTTTCTCACTGTGTCATGTGATGTTTTCAGAGAATAAATTTCACCTGCATTGTCATTTATAATATTTCTCGAGCCAAGAGGCAGCGAGGCATTGATGATAGAGAGGGATGGTAGCTCATGTGAAAGGAAGCTACGTTAGAGATCTCTCAGACTGGTCATTCACTCTTTTCTCCCCTCCTCCACTTAAATCCCCATGCCTCAGGTCTGTGGGAAGAGTTGGAGATGGTAAACGCAAGAGGCAGCTTTTTTTTTTTTAATGCAGTAAAGCCAGAAACAATGAACTGGTTTGAATGTATTGGTTTGAAGAACCACCACTCTGACCAGCCTAATGTTCTGAAGTCACTTAATGTCACAACAAGGCAGTGGAATAACTTGCCCTGTGGCCCACCTCGAGTTGAGAGCTGACTTGCCCATATTAACATTTGAAGGCAAGTTTACAACTGTAACCTGCAGGTACAACAAATGCCATTAAAATCCTGCAGTAACATATACAGTATGTAGTGCTCCTATTGGAGAGCTCTCATACTGTATATTAAATCTGTAACATGAATTCCCCCATGGTGCCAAACATATAGAGCCATACTCTATCTGCTGTATTATCTCCCATTCATAACAACACAATCACAACACCATGACATGTTGAAGTAAAACAAATTCCACAATTCAAAATGAGCAGCTGATCAGTTCTCTGCACACTGTGAAAGACAAGTGCAGACTGTGCAGAGAAACCGTCTAAATAAGAAAAATCCCTAATGAAAAGGAATCATAAAAAAAACTATTTTTTTTTTTTACATTATTTGTAACCCCACATGTTAATGGCATCTCAGAGTACACTGTGTAGCAACAAAGGTCCTTTTTCCATTCAAATGCGTCAGAACAGAGCTCAAGAGCACAAAGGCAACAGAACCACCAAACACACACAAAACAATGAAATGTGGCTTATAAGATTTTCTCTAAACGAGTCGCTCGGCTTGGAAATTGGGAATTGGAGTGCAATGAGTCACAGCTAAACGCAATAAACCCGCAGTGATTTTGGCTTGAGGATGCAAATCCTTCGAAAGAGATACAACATGTAACCTACCTGAGATTGCCGCCTCCTTTCTCTTCCCTCCTCCTCTCTGGGAATTGTCAGGGAATGATGCGGACTAATTTTCTGCGCGACGTTTGGATCCAACCACAGTCAGTCACTGCGCATGGTGCCTACCCCAACCCGGACTCTTATTTATTTATTTATTTATTTATTTATTTATTTATTTATCCATCCATCCATCTACCCAGATTTATTTATTTATATATTTATTTGGAGGAGGCTGTCGCTAACGGCAAAACGGACATCCACCATGCGTGGGAACTCACCGTCAGTTGTAAGAGGAGGATGGAAAGCCCTTGGCATACTGGGAAGGAAACCCCTGGATCTAATGTTCTGAAGTGATAAAATCCAAAATTTATTTCAACGCTTGTGCCGCCTCATTTGGATGAATAAACTCAAATTAGAATTAGATTATATTAATATACGTGCAATTAGATGGTTTATACCAATTGATTAGATTAATTGTACAATAAGCATGTCAGACCTGAAAGTTATTTGCAGTTTAATATAAACGCTTTCAATAAGACAGACTTTCAATAAGACAGATTTCCACCCGCACCTGCTTCACACCCTTATTTTTAACTATCGGCTTTAAATTTATTTAACAGCAACCACATAAAATAGCTTTTATGTAATTCATGAATCGACAGGTTTAATAGAAGGTATTGGATTATAGACATAACTTCATCTACGAAAGAAATCCAATCGCGTTCTAACATTGGCACCTCCGAACGACGTCCCGACACTATTTTGTTCACTGTGGAGTCATTGCGTCATCTTGTGGTTTGAGCAGATATTGCCTCAATTGAAAAATGAATTCTATAGCGTTAACGCCGTTAAAGGGAAAATAGGAAAGGTCCAATTCACATACCAAAGTTTTTTAAATAAATGCGTCTACAGTTGCTTAAACATAAAGTGCATTAAAAGTGGGTAGCCATTGGAGGAAGTTCTTCTATTGCCGGAAAAGGTTCGTTTTTCGTTAGGGTGAATTATCTTGATACGGGGTTTATCTTTGGTCACGTGATTGTGTTGTAGCCTTGTGGTCACATGATTTGTTGAGTCGACGGTAAGGAAAGATGGCTGCACACCTATCGTCTGGTCGAGTCAATTTAAATATTCTGCGAGAAGCAGCACGGAAAGAACTAAGAGTGTTTTTGGACAAATGCGCCGGAAGTAAGGTAGTAAATACAAATAGATGTATAAAACCTGACAGAACCAGGGCATAGCTGTGTACCTTACATGATTATGATGTTTGTAAATTTAGCCTGAACGTTTTCATTTAGCTGTCTGAGATCTGCCCATGTTGAAAAATAAACGTATTTCCAGTCAGTACATTACTGTACAAATGACTTAACAGTTTTGTGTCTTTCCGGTTGCTGCATTTTCCCATTTGGTCTGCATGAACTTTGTTTGGCTTTTAGGCCATAGTTTGGGATGAATATCTCACTGGGCCTTTTGGACTCATAGCGCAGTACTCCCTTCTCAAGGCAAGTGATTTCTGTACACAGCTTTTTATTGTGAGCGAAACAAGACCTACTACATTAAGTACAACTTTATGACAAAATAAATATGTTGTTAACGCATTTTTGTGTGGCAAATATTTTAAAGGTATATTTATTTTGTCATCGTTAAGGAACATGAAGTGGAAAAAATGTTCACTCTTAAAAGTGGCAGGGTTCCCCCTGCTGACGTAAAAAATGTCATCTTCTTTGTTCGGCCCCGGCTAGAGCTCATGGACATCATTGTTGAGAATGTGTTCAGGTCTGTATTAACAGTTCCATTAAATATGTGTTTTTGACTTGCATAATTGTACACTGTTTTAAGATCTTTAATCTATGACACACAGTGAAGACAAGCTGCATACGTCACGAGACTTCCACATTCTGTTTGTTCCTCGGCGAAGCATGTTGTGTGAACAGCGGTTGAAGGAACAAGGTGTCTTGGGTTCCTTCATCAACATTGACGAGTATATCCTAGACTTAATCCCATGTGACAGTGACCTGCTCTCGATGGAATATGAAAGTGCTTTCAGGGTACATTTTACTTGGTTGGCAAATCAAACCTTTTTTTAACATACCCAGAATTTCTACAGCCATGATGTGAATTTGGTTCCTTTTTGTATTTGCAGGAGTGCTACTTAGAAAATGACCAAACAAGCCTTTATCACACAGCTAAAGGCCTCATCAATTTACAGGCACTCTATGGCACCATTCCACAGATTTATGGCAAAGGAGAATGTGCACGGGTGAGTTTGAAGTAGGCGGAAACATTTGTTAAAAAATGATCTGGTGGCATACCCATAGTAGCTTTGTAATGGTTAGTTGGACTAATTGTTCTTTCCAAAGAAATGCTTTAATCAAATTGAACTTATAACTTATATAGCACTTTAATGCATAAAAGGCAGCACAGTGTTTTCCATATTAAAACATATTAAAAACTAACACACGTGTACATACACCACACACATGAACTTGCACGTGCACTTACACACATACAGCCATGCACACATACCAGTGTCTTAAAATATTTGTCTTCAGCATTGTCTGAAGATTGCATTTTATTTGTCTTCAGCATGTAGCCAACATGATGATGAGAATGAAGAGGGAGTTTGCTGGCACCCAGAATCAGATCCTGCCTGTATTTGACTCTCTGCTCCTCCTCGACCGCAACATCGACCTTCTTACTCCTCTGGCCACACAGCTCACTTACGAGGGTCTCATTGATGAGATCTATGGAATCACAAATGGTCTGAACAAAACACTGGTCAACTTTTGTTTTTGAGGGGTTTTTTTTTGTGTTCCATCTACTGAGCCTTCTTCTCTTTGTGACCCACAGGTTATGTCAAGTTGCCTCCTGAAAAGTTTGCAGAGAAAAAACAAGGAGAGGCGAGTAAAGATCTCCTCACAGAGCGTAAGAAGCTGCAGCTCAACTCAGCAGAGGAACTGTATGCAGAAATTAGAGATAAAAACTTCAACGCTGTTGGAGCAGCTCTTAGTAAGAAGGCTAAAATCATTTCAGCAGCCTTTGAGGTTAGTGTTGCTTCATATTTATCTTTCTTATGTGAATGAATAACTGAGTGAATTCTGTTTATTATCCCACAACTGGGAAATTGCAGTGTCTCAGTAGCATATATAGAAGAAGAAATAAATAATATAAAATACTTTTGAGTAAATAAAAATAAAATATGGCTAACCCTATATATTTACAAGTACCATACATGATATGTGTATATGTAAATGTGTGTATTGGTTACAGACACACGTATATACACTATATTGCCAAAAGTATTTGCTCACATATCCAAATAATCAGAATCAGGTGTTCCAATCGCTTCCATGGCCACAGGTGTATAAAATCAAGCACCTAGGCATGCAGACTGTTTTTACAAACATTTGTGAAAGAATGGGTTGCTCTCAGGAGCTCAGTGAATTCCAGCGTGGAACTGCTGTGATAGGATGCCACCTGTGCAACAAATCCAGTCGTGAAATTTCCTCACTTCTAAATATTCCACAGTCAACTGTCAGCTGTATTATAAGAACGTGCAAGTGTTTGGGAATGACAGCAACTCAGCCACGAAGTGGTAGGCCACATAAACTGATGGAGCAGGGTCGTTGGATGCTCAGATGCATAGTGCGAAGAGGTCACCAACTTTCTACAGAGTCAATCGCTACAGACCTCCAAACTTCATGTGGCCTTCAGATTAGCAAAAGAACAGTGTGCAGAGAGCTTCATGGAATGGGTTTCCATGGCCGAGCAGCTGCATCCAAGCCATACATCATCACAAGCATACCAAGACATTTTGGACAATTCCATGCTCCCAACTTTGGAGCTGGCCCCTTCCTCTTTTGACATGACTGTGCACCAGTGCACAAAGCAAGGTCCATAAAGACATGGATGACAGAGTCTGGTGTGGAGGAACTTGACTGGCCTGCACAGAGTCCTGACCTCAACCAGATAGAACTCCTTTGGGATGAATTAGCACGGAGACTGAGAGCCAGGCCTTCTCGTCCAACATCAGTTTGACCTCACAAATGTGCTCGTGGAAGAATGGTCAAAAATTCCCATAAACACACTCCTAAACCTTGTGGACAGCCTTCCCTGAAGAGTTGAAGCTGTTATAGCTGCAAAGGGTGGACCGACGTCATATTGAACCCTATGGATTAGGAATGGCCCTGCGACCCAAAGTTGGATAAAGCAGGCACAGAAAATGGATGGATGGATGGATTATGAATGGGATGTCACTAAAGTTCATATGCGAGTCAAGGAAGGTGAGCGAATACTTTTGGCAATCTAGTGTATATTTTACATACTAATTTTGACATCCAATGGACACTGGAACACCTCCCTCTACATGTACATGGTTGTTTTGGGAGTAAGTGCCAGTATGTGAAATGGGCTGTTTGGCGGAGGTCTGTACTCTCCAACTGCTTCTCTATTTTCTGTCAAAGTAAAATGTGGAAATTATGATATCTGATCACACTTCACTACTTCAGTGTTAAATCCTTTAATGTTCTTTTAGTCCACCCCTTCTTTTTCTGATTGTAATTTTAATCTTTTTTTAATTTTAATCTTTAAATCTGTTGTTTTACCTCTAAAGGTATTAAATGATTTGTCACTTTCCTAACTATAAAAATCTGTTAACTCCAGATAAGATAAAGCACTAATTGAACTTGTTCTCTCCTGTTAACGTACCACCAGTGGCGTTTTTGTCTGCACAATGACAAAACATATTTATAGACATAGTTTCATCCATCCATTTTCCTCCGCTTATCTGGGGTCGGGTTGTGAAGGCAGCAGCCTAAGCAGGGAAGACCAGACTTCCGTCTCCCCAGCCACTTCATCCAGCTCTTATGGGGGGATCTAGAGGCGTTCCCAGGCCAGCCGAGAGACATAGTCCCTCTAGCGTGTCCTGGGTCTTCCCGGGAGCCTTCTGCCGGAAGGATGTGCCCTGAACACCTCACCAGGGAGGCTTCTGGGAGGCATCCTAACTAGATGCCCGAGCCACCTCATCTGGCTCCTCTCAGTGCGGAGGAGCAGCAGCTCTACTCCGAGCTCCTCCCGGATGGCAGAGCTTCTCACCCTATCTCTAAGGGACAGCCCTGCCACCCTATGGAGGAAATTCATTTCATCTGCTTGTACCCGCGATCTTGTTCTTTCGGTCACTACCCAAAGCTCATGACCATAGGTGAGGGTAGGAACGAAAATCGACCGGTAAATCGAGAGCTTCGCCTTTTGGCTCAGCTCTCTCTTCACCACAACAGACCAGTGCAGAGTCCGCATTACTGCAGACGCCGCACCGATCCGCCTGCTCCATTCTTCCCTTACTCATGAACAAGACCCCGTGGTACTTGAACTCCTCCACTTGGGGCAGGATCTCTTCCCTGACCCGGAGGAGGCACTCCAACTTTTTCTGGCTGAGAACCATGGCCTCAGATTTGGAGGTGCTGATTCTCATCCCGGCCGCTTCACACTCGGCTGCGAACTGATCCAGCGAGAGTTGGAGGTCACGAGCCGATGGACCACCTCGGCAACCTCAGCCCCAGAGAGAAGAGAACCGCCTCCGAGTCGCCAGGCCCTGCTTCCTCACTAGAAGGCGCATCGATGGGATTGAGGAGGTCTTCAAAGTATTCCTTCCTCCAATCCACAACGTCCACAAGTTGAGGTCAGCAGCGCACCATCCCCACTGTACACAGTGTAGACAGTGCACCAATTCCCCCTCCTCAGACGCCGTATGGTGGGCCAGAATCTTTTCGAAGCCGTCCGGAAGTCGTTCTCCATGGCCTCATCGAACTCCTCCCATGCCCAGGTCTTTGCCTCAGCGACCACCGTAGCTGCACTCCGCTTGGCTTGCCGGTACCCGTCTGCTGCCTCAGGAGTCCCACAGGCCAAAAAGGCCTGGTACAACTCCTTCAGCTTGACGGCATCCCTTGCCACCGGTGTCCACCAGTGGGTTCGGGTATTGCCGCTATGACAGGCACCAACCACCTTACGGCCACAGCACCGGTCGGCCGCCTCAACAATGGAGGCACGGAACATGGTCAACTTGGACTCAATGTCCCCCACCTCCTCCGAGACATGGTCAAAGCTCTCCCAGAGATGGGAGTTGAAGCTCCTTCTGACAGGAGACTCTGCCACGCATTCCCAGCAGACCCTCACAATACATTTGGGCCTGCCGAGTCTGACCGGCATCCTCCCCCACCATCGGAGCCAACTCACCACCAGGTGGTGATCGGTTGACAGCTCCGCCCCTCTCTTCACCTGAGTGTGCAGGACATGCGGCCGCAAATCTGACGACACGACCACAAACTCCATCATCGAACTGCGGCCTAAGGTGTCCTGGTGCCAAGTGCACATATGAACACTTTCATGCCTGAACATGGTGTTCATTATGGATAATCTGTGATGAGCACAGAAATCCAACAACTGAACAGCGCTCGGGCTTAGATCAGGGGGGGCATTCTTCCTGAACACGCCCATCCACTGTCGCTGCCAATGTGAGAATTAAAGTCACCCAGGAGGACAAGGGAACCCCCAGAAGTAGCACTCTCCAGTACTCCTTCTAATGACTCCAAAAAGGGTGGATACGCCAAACTGCTGTTTGGGCCTTTGGCACAAACCACAGTCAGCACCCGTCTCCCCACCCGAAGGCGGATGGAGGCTACCCTCTCGTTCACCGGGGTAAACTCCAATGTACAGGCACTGAGCTGGGGGGCAACAAGAATTGACACCCCTGCCCGCCGCCTCTCACCATCGGCCACTCCAGTGTGGAAGAGAGTTCAACCCCTCTCGAGGAGGCTGGTTCTGGAGCCCTTGCTATTCGTTGAGGTGAGGACGACTATATCTAATCGGAACTTCTCAACCTCGCGCACCAGCTCAGGCTCCGTCCCCATCAGAGAGGTGACGTTCCACATCCCTAGAGCTAGCTTCTGCAGCCAGGGATCGGACCGCCAAGGTCCCTGCCTTCGGATGCCACCCAATACACACTCACTGGTCCCTCACCTAGGACCTGTTTGCCATGGGTGGCCCTACCAGGGGCATAAAGCCCCAGACAACTGAGCTCCTAGGATCATTAGGACATGCAAACCCCTCGACCACGATAAGGTGGTAGCCCGAGGAGGGGTAGTTTGAAATAACATATAAATAAAATATTCTCTTAAGAACATGATTAAAAATAGTCATCTCATTAGTTTAGCTAGTATTTTCAGATGGTTGTAGCACTAAATTTATCTATAAATATGTCCACAATCTATGAATGTAGACTGGCATATAGTTGTTACTGCAGATAACAACTCTGTTCTTAAGCTCCGTTATTTTAAATATCAAGACGGTAAAGTGTTATTGATTTTTGTCTGTTTTAGGAACGCCACAATGCCAAAACTGTTGTAGAAATAAAGCAGTTTGTATCTCAGCTGCCTCACATGCAGGCTGCACGAAGTTCGCTGGCCAACCACACCTCAATAGCGGAGCTGATCAAGGAAATCACAAGTATGTATTTACGTCAGGAGTCTGCTCATTATCTGGTTTGCATTTAATTCAAAATTTTGTGTGGATTCTCGAATCATATTTTCTTGATTTTGATGCAGTATATTGTATTTTATTATGTTTTTATTTATTTAATTTTTTTTTTTTTTACAAAAATCATATTCTAATTCGTGTATGTTGATTCAGCTTCAGAGGCTTTTTTTGATAATCTTACCGTGGAGCAGGAGTTCATGACTGGCATTGACACAGATAAGGTTTTCTTCTTCATTTATTTACATATTTCACATAACTTGATTCTCACATGGATACTGTAGTTTTCTCATGGATGCACTCCACTTAATGTAAGGGAATCCTGTATGATACTTCCAGGTGAATACATACATTGAAGACCGCATTGCCCAAAAGGAAAAACTGATCAAGATTCTTCGCCTGATGTGTATGCAGTCAGTGTGTAACAACGGACTCAAGCAAAAAGTGTTAGATTATTACAAAAGAGAGATATTCCAGGTAAAATCTAAGATTTCTTCTTCTATTTATTGTTCTAGATTAACAGCATATATAAACATGCAAATTCTTAAAAAAAATTAAATAAAAACTCATATATTAAAGAAAAGTATATTTCCATGTGCTGGTTGTAGATGCAGCTCAGATGAATACATGGCTATAAAACAACAGTATATGATTTTGTTTGATTTTATTTTCTACTTCTGGATCGTGGAGGGACAACATTTCATAAATAGACATTTCTGACAATTACTTGTCAACAGCTTGTCCAGTCTTTTGTTGCCCATTACACAGTACATAACTGACATTATGCTGTATTTGGCTACATAAAACTCAATAATTATAGTGCTAGTTGCTTTTTATTTTATTGTTTCATCATTCATGTTGTACCTTGAGTTTAAATGAATAATAGCTGGTATGTATGTATATTGAATTTGTCATTTTGAAGACCTATGGGTATGAACACATGTTGACACTGAACAACTTGGAGAAGATGGGTCTTTTGAAGCTACAAACAAGCTCAAGGAATAACTACCCGACCATCAGAAAAACCCTGAAACTGTGGATGGAGGATGCTAATGAACAGGCAAGAGACCTTCTGAAGATTTAACCAGTCTTGGCTTGCATATTTTTACCTGTTTTTGTGTATTTGTGACATCTGTAGAACCCCAATGACATCTCCTATGTGTATAGCGGCTACGCTCCTCTAAGTATCCGACTAACGCAGCTCTTAGCAAGACCAGGTTGGCGTAGTATCGAAGAGGTGCTGAAGATGCTTCCAGGCCCACATTTTGAGGAGAGACAACAGCTGCCTGGTGGCCTTCATAAAAAACGTAAGGAAAACAAGCTCTGCTGTTTGCCAGGCACAATCAAAGACAACAAGCTGCCCCCTGTGTATTCTGTGTAGATAAGGCACACTTGTCTGTGCTGTCAAATGTTGAAGGCCAAAAGATTGATGACACAAAGCTGACAATACTACAGAAAAAGAGTTGCTGTGGTGATTCCATGTGTGGATGCAGGTGAGTAGGGGACAATCTGTGAGCAGCTTTTGTTTTCTTCCCTTGAAGAGAGGTGTTAAAGTCACTTTACAGGAGGCGTTAATCTGATGACGAAAATGAATTTGATTATACACCCATTGAAATGTGCTAATTAAAACAGAGATCTTGGACTCTTGGCTTGTTTCAACAAGTATTATTACCCAAGATTTGAAAAAGTGCTAATAGAGGAATCTTATCTTGGGAGTGATTTAAATGATGTCTGTGTAGATTCTCACTCATCCAGGTCATAGTTATCCAAAGTGAGATCTCTCTGTGTGCAACTGGACTGAAAGGTTTTCTTGAAAACGTTTCGCCCTCTCTCCGGAGAGCTTCTTCAGTTCTGAAGAACTGAAAAATTGAAGAAGTTGCACACAGAGAGATTTAAATGATTGCTTCTATATTTCGCTGCTTTATGACATGCATTTGTTTAACCATATCTTAATTTTTAATGCTGTAATTTAACAAATATTGTTAGATGATTAAATGTGACTCAACATATATTTCATCTAAATTAAAGACTTGTAGATTATTTTGAATTTGAAAGATGCTTCTTTGTTACTGGCTGTAGTTTCGGGTGACATTTGGTGTATATAATATATCTGTGTAGATTCTCACTCATCCAGGTCATGGTTATCCAAAGTAGATCTCTCTGTGTCAACTGGACTGAAAGGTTTCCTTGAAAACGTTTCGCCCTCTCTCCAGAGTTCTTCAGTTCTAAGTTTGCTGGGGCAGAGCTTGAAAATATAGCCCTGTGGACCATTGGCATGTTAATGGCCGGGTGGTCACCAGAGTCCTTGGCAGGGTGGTTGGCAGAGTGATTCTGTCTAGTTTAGGTTGGGGTGCTTCCCCTTTGTCTGTTGGGTCACATGTTAATGAGTCTCCAGGTCTGGTCAAACAGCGTGAATGTTTGGAATGCTGTGAAAGAGTGGAGAACTGCATTGTGCAGTGGGTGACAGAAGGTACGTAGTCCACCACCTCTGTTTAAAGATGGTTTCCAACTTGGCGTGGATGGCTTCCTTGACACCCCTCTCAAACCAGCGATCTTCTCTGGCCAGCACCGCGTACTTGACTGTCCTCAAAGGAGTGTCCGCTCTTTGGGTGCCAATTGTACTGCTGAGTCCTGTCCTGAAGAAGTAGCACGTCTGTGTTGGCCATTCGTTTATAAGAGAGCTGTTTAGTTTCCCCAATGTACAGTTCCTTGCATTCCTCCTGGCACTGTACAGCACATAGACAACATTGCTTTTTGTTTGTGTATTGGTGTCTTGTCTTTTGGTGGACCAGTTTCTGTCTGAGTGTGTTGGAGGGTTTGAACTGTACTGGAATGTCATGTTTTTGAAAGATTCTCCTGAATTTTCTGAAACTCCAGACAGGTAGGGGATCAGAAAGCAGCTGTGGCGTTTATTTCTTTCCTCTTCTTTGCTGAGGTCACCGTTTTCTGGAGGTCTTTGTGAAGGCCCAGTCGAGGTAATACATGTTTTGAGTGCTGTTTTAAATGTTCCTGTTCTTTCTTCTTCCCTTGAGTTGTAGTGGAGGTACTTCTTTGGCCCTATGTTGCTTGAGTTTTTGTAACACCAAGTTTTATGTTCCAGTGGGTGGTGTGAGTCAAGAAGGAATTGCTGATCTGTGTGGGTGGAGTTTTCTGCCAGCAGATTTCAATGCACTAAGGTTTCTGTCCTCCTTGATCTTGGCTTTTACTGGTCCTACCACTGAGGCAACAGCGACCATCCTGGCGCCTTCACTTAATTTGAGCGACAGCCTTTTCCAGAGAACAGCACCAACACCAACCCAAATCTGCACCATGCTGGACCTCTGTTTGAACACACCTACTTTCCAATACAGAGAGGGCTTCTACAATGGCTGTGGATTTGTGCCATGGGTTCACCAGTGTCTCCTGATTGCCAATCTCTCCTTGGAGGAGGTTGAAAACAGAGCCCTGTCGTCTTTCACAGGAACCGTCCCAAGCCACTGGTTCCAGACCATGTTGACACCTGGGTGAATTCAAACAAAAGAATTGGGCATTCTCAACCCACCTGAATAACACAGATGATTCTACGTCCAAATTCACCAGAGGGGCGTAAAGAAGACAGTCCTGGCCTTCTTGGACTGTACAGTCAAGATCAGGACAGAAACCTTAGTATTGAATCTACAGAAAACCACCCACACAGATCAGTACCTTCTTTTTGACTCACCACCCACTGGAACATAAACTTGGTGTTATCAAAACCCTACAACATAGGGCAAAAGTACCTACAACCAAGGGAAGAAGAAGAAACAGGAACATTTAAAAACAGCACTCAAAACATGTAGTTTACCACCCGGACTGGGTAATACAAAAGACCTCCAGAGAAAGCGAGACCCCAGCAAAGAAGAGGAAGAAATGGCGTCACAGCGTTTTACGATCCCCTACCTGTCTGGGTTTCCAGAAAAATTCAGGAGAATCTTTCAAACTATGACATTCCAGTACAGTTCAAACCCTCCAACACACTCAGACAGAAACTGGTCACCCAAAAGACAAGACACCCAAGACACAAACAAAGCAATGTTGTCTATGCTGTACAGTGCCAGGAGGAATGCAAGGGGCTTGTACATTGGGGCTCAAACAACCCCTCTATAAACAATGGCCCAACACAGACGTGCCCACTTCTTCAGGACAGGAGACTCAGCAGTACACCTACACCTAAAAGCGGACACTCCTTTGAGTTGATCAAATGCGTGTGCTGGCAGAAGATGCGCTGGTTGAGAGGGGGTGTCAAGGAAGCCATCCACGTCAAGTTGGAAAAACCATCTTTAAGCAGAGGTGGTGGACTAAGGCACTTTCTGTCACCCACGTACAATGCAGTTCTGCCACTCTTTTTAGTCAGCATTCAAACATTCAGCTGTTTGACCAGACCTGGAGACTCATTAACATGTGACCCAACAGACAAGGGAAAGCACCCCAGCAGGCTTAGATGAACGACCTGCCAACCACCCTGCCAAGGACGCTCTCAGGTGACCACCGGGCCATTAACATGCCAATGGTCCCACAGGAGGGCTATATTTTCAGAAAACTCTGCCCCAGCAAACTTAAACTGAAGAAGCTCTCTGGAGAGAAAGCGAAGACAACGTTTTCAAGGAAACCTTTCAGTCCAGTTGACACAGAGAGATCTACTTTGGATGTATATAATATAGTAATAGTAGTATTTTAGGGATGAATGAAATGGTCTTAAATGAACATCTGAATCGAATTGAAATGATGATACGTAAGAATTGGCGCAGCATCTATCAAAATATTTCTCAAAAAGTGATATTTAAGTGCCTAAATTTAATCTCAATTGCTTATGTATTATCTCATTTACTATTGGCACTCTGATTTAAGACAGTTTTAGTTTACCAGTCATTTCAATCAATATGTTTTTGCTTCATGTTAAGGAGCAGATACTGCATGCATAAAGAATTTCTAATAAGGAACATGGAAATACATTGTTTTTATTTTGGATAGTGAGGCGGCCCATTCTCATTATAATTGTTATTTCGCTTTCTGGCTATATCGGGTACTGTATTGATTTGTTGACACCCATCTCTTAACTGTACAGGCCATCAGGGGGAGAATCGAACAACGCTGGTCTTCTTCCTGGGCGGTGTGACATATGCAGAAATAGCCGCTCTCCGATTCTTGTCTCAAATGGAAGACAGCGGGATGGAGTATGTCATCGCCACAACCAAACTCATTAACGGCACATCTTGGATTGGATCTCTCATGGATCATCCTCACTCAAAAGCTCCCTGAATCACCTAGCTGCTGATTTAAACGGCTCCATTGTATGTGGATGTTGGTGGAACTGCACGTGTTTTATTGATGTCACACCCAACTTTGTTTTTTTTCCACAGTTGTTTGGTTTAAATTGATTTACTTTCTCATATTAAAAACGCTGTTGTTATATTAAGATTTCCGGCTTTGTTGCTACCAGCAGGTATCCCGAGGTCCATGCTGTGCCATGGAACTGCTGTATATATCTATGGATTATTAAAATATGGAAAATACATTGGAAAAATGCTCTTTTTATTTCTTTTTAAGAAGCACAACTGAAAAGACAGTGTCAGTCTGGGATGCCATTTTGTTTGTGGTTAAGTAGAATTAATAAGTAATCCATGGAGGTTGTTATGAGGCAGGGCAGATACTTTGAAAGGCAGAGATGGGAGTGTATCTGTCAGCAGTGCTCCAGCTATCTGAAGGAGCAATTAGCAGCATAGCAGGCCCCCCAATCAGTCGGTAATGGCTCTGTGCTGTCTACCCACGGCATCCCATGATTTGACAGCGCAGGACACTGATTGAATTAGGAGGCCATTTGCTCTGTGTTCCGGTGGAGGAGAACTGCTGCTTGAGGGTGTTTGATCTCTGTTACCGTCAATACCTTCTGCAGGCCTCATGCTGCAAATACTGAGAGACCTGCTGACAGATTTCTATTTTTTCTAAAATACTAAATCTGTCAATTTGTATTTGGAAACTTTTTTTTTCAAATTTATTTTCGTTGATTAGCAAACTATAACTTATTAATTTTAATTGTATTTTAGAAAAATGTATAAATCTTGCAGTTGGCTATCTCTGTGCAGCAGGTGAACTGAAGACTTAAACTCCCATTAGATCAGTCCCGGTGGATTTAGATCCTTGTGATCAGTTATTGTGTTTGGCTCCTCCCCTGCCACAACAGCCTGAATCGTCCAAGGAAACGGATGCAAAGTTGGACTAGAAGCACAGGAACCTTTCTCTAATCATCAACTGTCTTTCTCGAACATCATCAAGGTATGACTGACTTGTTTTATTAGAAATAATCTACCAGTTATTTTCATTTCTGCTCCCTTTTCGTGTATTTTTATTGTTTAGTTCAATAAACCACATAATTCTGCTCTTTGTTAACATGGTTGTGGCTTCCACACCCAGCAATGAAATATGTCACAGAAAACATACAATGGTCATTTTTTGTGTGTGTGTGTATGATGTTCCATTTTGAAACATGAATATTGAATACATGCAATTTATTATGTATGTAAGTATTGGCTAAATGCAGAAACAAACAGCATTTTTCTGGGTTGGATCGATGATGAAAATCATCAGCTGCAGTGCTAATGCATCGTGTATGCTTAAAAACAGTAAAAAGCTCAGGAAATCTGAAGGATGTGACAACATAAACTAAAGAGGATCAATAGCGAGGCTACTTTGTGCAAATAAATTATTTAAACTGGTCTTGTGATGAAGCAAACACTGTTCATGATTTACACAATAAACTTAAAAAAAATGTTTCCTGCTGTAAAAGTTGGTTAGTCTATTTCTTTGTGCTCTGTTTTTCATAGTTTGTGTCCTTGCAGAATGAGTCAGGGTGGGAACATGGAAAAGCTGATTCACCCCAGTCAAAGGCTGAAACAGCAGCAGGAACCACTGGAGTTGGAGCCCTTGTTCATTCGCTTCCTGCGGACATTCAGGGAAATTCTCAAATTTATTCTCTTCAGTTACACAGTGCTGTTTGGTGCTCTTCTGCTCGCCAGATGGACAACTTATTTCATGGTGGGAAAGTGATGATAAACTGCCGCAAAAAGAACACATTGGATTTAGAGCTTATTAATGAGATTGCTCAGCAACCCTCTACATACTTTTGTCTGTGCAGCAAAAAAGAAGTGTTAATGTCTCTATAGGACAAAAACTGGAGCTATTAGTTTTTCTTCCCAATTTTTACTTGTAGAAAATATAAAATAAAAATGTAGAAAATATGCATTATTCAGCAAGCTGCAAAAAATTTTAGTAAACATTTCTGTATAAAATAAGGAAAACAAGCAATCTTGTGCTTTTCATCACTGACACAGATGTAGTTTTTTTCTGTGACTTATCTTCCCTATGGGTTGCAGAAGGTCCAAATGTTGCACCTTTATTGTACAACAAATTCATCTCTGATAATTTTGGAGACTGTATCTTCTTTATTAAATGAACGACCAGAGCACAATAAACGCTAAAGTTTCCATTCCTGTAATATCATTCCTTCTTGTTGTACCTGTAGAGGTCCTGAATTACTAATTCAATTCTGAGAAAAGATGCAATAACCAATTCACAAATAAAAACTTATTTATTTATTTATTTTTTATGGAGAGCTCTCTTTAAATTTCAGTCAGTTAAAAAAAAAAAAAAAAAAAAATATATATATACACACACACCCTTTAGACGGAAGTTAACATTAGGTTACACTTTGGACAGAGGGAATCGAACTGTGCTCCTGAGAGTTTTAGTCATGTCAAAATCACTTTAATGTTGCCGGACATTTGCCCGCTCTGCGCCATTTTGAACGTGCAGTTCTAACAGGGACAGAGAGGGGGATCTTAAAGTACAGTACAAAGTCTTACAGTCACCACTCGGCATTGCACTTGGATTTTCTTTTCAATATAAATCTTGCATGGTGTGTATCAGCCAAACTAACGACTTCCAAGCGTTTCTGGCAGCTTCCAGAGCTTTATTCTTTCACTCCTCCTTAATCAGAACCACCCACCCGGCTGCAGCCCTGTCCCAGGCCCGAGTCTGCTACAGCGGTACCGACTGACTCACAATGGCAGGTAAGCTTAGACAGACAGAAGAGTTATATTGTACCAGAATGTTTTTTTCCCCAAACAGTTTGTTGACATAACGTTTAGCAGAGATGATGAGTTTGAGCAACGAAGGATAGCAAATAAACAAGCCAGCAAGCTAGGATACATTTCCCAGATGCTAGGTGTTGTCATGTGAGTGAGAAAATAGCAGTTTTTCGTGGAAAGTGTGATTAAACAATTTGCTCTCAAGTAACGTTCTATGCAGTTTAATATATGACACAGTTGTTCTGCGAGTATGGACTTGTTACTCGTTTCAACAAAGTTAACTGCGGGTTAACGCGTGTGAAGTATTTTGAGAGTTTTGTGTGTGTGCGTGTAGGTGATGGGGACGGTGATGGTAATATCCAGTGGTGCTTTTCACAAGTGAAAGGAGCTATGGATGATGATGTTGCAGAAGGTAAGTCCTTGTCTTTGTTCTGAGCTGCGGTGTCAAACTTGCATGGCTTGAATTCTACATCTTTCGTGGAATAGTCAAGATCGTTACAGAAACTTTTTGTCTTCATATTAAGAGTGATTTAAATAGGTTTTTCATAATGATATAAGACATTAAAATTTAACTTCAGGCAGTATAACATTTTATGGAAGGGAATAGTTCTCTTTTAGTTTAAATGGCAAGTTTTATCTGTGTGTGACCTGAAAGAGTAGTCAGTAGGATCGTAACCTATTATCAATTCTCTAAGGTCACAGTTTCCTTCTTTATATATGTTTTTGCTACATAATGAGTGTATTTGTATGTAAAGAATAATACAGTTTTTTACAGTAATCTTGACCTGAGATCAGCTGTAAATGTTATGTTTTAGTTAAACACAACATCATATTGGCTGAAGTCATAATACTGTGACCCTGCAGTAGTTTTATTTACTCTGTCACTGTCCATTATATCCAAGATTCTGTATGGAGTCTATTTTTTCAAGTTTTGTCAAATTTGTGAAGATTGCACTGTCTCACAATAACAGTGTAAGGACGATTTGTTGTGTTGAAGTATAATAAGGATAATCTGGTTAGCTGTATCCAGAATGATAATTTTAAAATAGCAAAAAATATTACAAGATTTGGTTGGATGATATTTTAACTGTACTTTTTTTTAATTGACAGCTGACATCATATCCACTGTTGAATTCAACCACACTGGGGAGCTGCTAGCCACCGGGGACAAGGGGGGTCGTGTTGTCATTTTTCAGCAGCAGCCAGAGGTATACACCTAACTTTATGCCAAATAGACTTTGAGTCTTGTGATCATGCATGATTCAGAGCGTTGGATCTTTGTTTTTGTTCTCTGTCATTGTTAAGAATAAGAATTGGCCACAGTCTCGAGGGGAGTACAATGTGTACAGCACCTTCCAGAGCCATGAGCCTGAGTTTGACTACCTGAAGAGCCTTGAGATTGAAGAGAAGATTAACAAAATTCGATGGTTGCCTCAGAGGAATGCTGCACAGTTTCTTTTGTCTACCAATGGTTAGTATAGTATTTAATTGTTTATCTGCTTGAGAACAAGTTTGGCTATTCAAATCTGTCCTTCAATACTTTTTTTGTCCTTATCTATGCTATTTTTAAATTTATAGATAAGTGCATTAAACTTTGGAAAATTACGGAGCGTGACAAAAGACCAGTGGGCTACAATTTAAAGGATGAAGATGGACAATATAGAGATATAGATAGTATCACATCTTTACAGGTGAGTTTAGAATTTTATACATTTATTTTATATAATTTTATTTAGAGAAAGAGAGGGACGAGTAGCACGCAAGACAGGCGTGGACAGACGGAACTTGTTAACATTTCAAGGTTGAGACGCAGAAGCAGCCTGTTCTCAGTAACGCTCACTTGAGCGACTTTTACACAGCTGGAATTCAGGACCATGTATGGGTTTGGGGCAGTACATTTCGAATATGTATTGTTGGACCTCTGACTTCTGTGTGAAATTGATGGAAAACGCTATTATATGGGACCTTTAAGTGTTTATTGTCACATTCACAATTGGAAATGTGTTGAAAGTGTAAACAGTCAGTATTGTGCATTTCTATACTATACCTTAAGTTTTTACTGTATCTGTGTAAAGTCAGATTATTTTCTGATGTTTTAATTTCCTAATGATCTGCGCTTACTATTGCTTATGAGAATGGAATATAAATAACATAAAATATCTTTTTTCCCCTCTTTCATTAGCACAATGGACTTCTCTGTTTTCAGTCGTTTTTGATTCATGCACTTTACCAGGTTAATGTGCAGAAACAATACAATTAAATGACATATTAAAAATACATATTATCGCTGTCCAATGAAAAATATGTATCTCCACTTTTTATGTTTTTGACATTTTACAGTGTACAGCATGTTTGCATTCCTCCCTAGCAACTGATGTGGTGGATATTTATCTGACCAATGAAAAAACCTTTTATAGGTCAATTATTTAAAAGGTATCTCCATTGAACATCAGGAGTGTCAATCTGAAAAACACGTATCTCCCGCGTCTGGTCTTACAGGTTGGCGAGGAGGAGGAATGAGGGGAAGAAGGATGAAGGAAAAAGGAGGAGGCAGGGAGGAAAGAACATGTTTCTCTCATTATTAGCTGGCATCAGAGGATGTGCTTTTGAATTGGCCCTCATTATCAATCTTGCGTAGAATTGAGCGCAGGAGTCATGGTACGACAGGACGCATGTGTGATTCATGAAATGTTGGTATATGACCAATACCAGCGTACGAATGATCAGGTCTTGATAAATTTGGTGGCTGAAAACAATCGTCATTAACATGTTAAGCCCTTAATCTCACCAGTTACCAAAAATGAATTTCTCAGGAAAAAAAAAGTTATTTTTTCATCTGAAGGTAAAACGCCTTTATAAAAACAGACAAATATATTTATTTTACTGCATTTGTTTATTTTTTATTCTGCACAGAATATGTGGCTGCCTGTGCTTAATGATTTGAGGTTTGTTTAATCATTATTTTCACATTTTGCTGGGCTGCACCACAAATCCACACTGACTCGAACTTAAGTCCATTATGTCAGACCTGACATGAGATTTGATCGTATCATCTGCTCACATCCAGATTGATAAATGCCGACCCTTGTGTGGAAATGGTTGCGTCCTGTAGTTGCCAACACAGCATCATTACAGGACTCTGATAGGAGCTTAATAGCTCACGGATGCATGAGCCAAGAGAAATTTGGATTGGCTAGATCATTTTTTCAATCCAAGGATAAAGATTACGGTCCGTGATTTCCCTGAACCGAGTCAAACCGATGAGTGCACGTCAACATTAGATTACTATTTGCCCGTGAATGATCCTGATTTCAATATAAAATGCCAACCAAAGGTTCTTTTTGCATAATGTGCTAAGTAGAATTGTAGAATAGCCTGCAATCAAGTTAGGTGGGACATAAAAATGAGACTGGAGGAATGTAAATAACTGCACGTCATTGGAGCGCAAAGTAAAAAAACACTATCACCCACAACAAAACATGTAAGTCCGTTTAAAATAATTTAAACCATTTATTGATGTGTCAGTATAGTTTTATAGGGTAATTTTTGGGAAAAACAGTTTTTTCTTGCTCCTGAAAAAAACAAATTTTGGAGATATGCATTTTTTTTACAGGGCAGCGACGATATTTTAAAGCATTTTTTGTGTGTGTGACTGATTATTTGCATTTAATGTTGCCTGTCTACTGTGAGAATCCTGATGCAGTTTTATTCTTGCTGCACATACTTTTGTTAATTCTCCTGCGCGTTAGGAAATACTGATCAGTATTTATTGATTGGTTTCCAAATAAACATAGTCTTAAACTTTAAACTTAGAGTTTAATCAAAAAAATACATACACTGAGATTCTGCATTCTATTTAAACTGTCAGTGTTGGGGACTCCTTTATTGTAAGCATAACGTATGTTTCTGAAATGTTGCTACTTTTCAGGTGCCAGTTTTGAAGCCAATGGACCTCATGGTGGAGGCCAGCCCTAGACGGGTGTTTGCAAATGCCCACACCTACCATGTTAATTCTATCTCGGTTAACAGTGATGGAGAGACCTACCTGTCTGCAGACGACCTGCGTGTTAACCTGTGGAATCTGGAGATTACAGATTGTAGCTTCAGTATCCTTTTAGCTTCGAGGGTTTGTTATAGTGATTGCCACAGACTTTTCCAAGTTCCACACACTTTAATATAAATAAAGTATTTCTGTTGAGATCTTTACCCCACTCCATCAGATATTGTTGACATTAAACCAGCCAATATGGAGGAATTGACAGAAGTGATCACTGCATCAGAATTCCACCCAACGCATTGCAACATTTTTGTCTACAGCAGTAGTAAGGGGACGATTCGCTTGTGTGATATGAGGGCAGCGGCGCTATGTGACAAGCATGGCAAAAGTGAGTACAATAGGATTTATGCAGGTGAACAGCTTAAGTTTAAAGTGTCACTAAGAATAGAGTGAGATGGGTTCATAGAGGATAATGGCAGTTGCTGGTGGGTTCTAATATATTCAGCCCTTTTTTTTTTTTTATTGAGCGTCGGTTGAGATAGAATTAAACCTGCACAGTTAAATGTATGTTTTTAACCAGTCAATTTCACAAAAATCTACAATTATAGGATAAAAGTAGCAATTAAAAAAATATGTTCTTTCGACTCAAAACATAATTAGTACAAACCAGTTTTTGTCCATGTAGTTTGAAAATTATGGTAGATAATGTTAGAATCAAAATATTAGTTCAATTACATTTTTTCACCAAACAATGCCCCCCAGAATACCTGATTCGCCCTTTGTTCTTTTGTAGGGTCAGTATCAATGATGGACTCTAAAAACCAACACAAAAGTCGGATTGTTCTATTTATTTATCTCATCGACTCCTCAGTGGAATGTAACATTACATACAGTTGGATTAACTATCCTCATCACTAACAAGTTGCTGTTAAATAGTTAAACAGTGTTACTTTTTTGTACTCCAATACAAACCTGTTGGGTAGTCCACTAATTCAGAACTCATTTTTTCTAAACATCTAAATAAATAAAATAGATTAAATAAATGTGAGGTCAACCTGTCAGAGAAATTTTTACTGCTAAGATTTTTTATTCCTAACAAAGAATGTTTACGGCTTCAGGCCTCAAGAGCAACTGTGTTTGCCCGAGCTATTGAGACACTGGGTCATTTATATTTTCAGATGATAAAGGGAGCTGTTTTCTTCTGTACAATATGAACAATATGGAAAATAGCCTTTCACAGGGTATAGATGCAGTGGATATGGCCAGCTGTCTGTGTGAGTCTGCATGAGTCAGGCCACAATGTTTTCAGTTTACTCTTTCATCTCCTGACTTCTTTTTCCTTGTGTCTCTAGTTCTGTTGTTTATGTAGATTTGAATTTGACCACATAGACAAGAACATTATCTGAGCTCTCCTTCACATACCTTAATCTGAGTCATTCTACTACTGTGCAACAAGAATAAACTGTTCTGCACGTTTCAGAAAAACATTGTTCTCTGCAGTTTTCATTACAGAGCATGTGAATGCAGCACCCACAGTTCCTCAGTATAATGCGCTGTAACTCCTAGGTAATTATAGTGACAGTGGTGTCCAAGAGTCTCCAGCCAGAGGAAGAAATCATTCAGACTGTAGTGCCATTGATTTGTAGTCTTTATCTTTTTCATTCAACTCTTGCATTCTGCATTCAGGGAGGCCCATACTTGTTGTCATTTGTTGCAGTCCAAAAATGTTCCTCACTCTGACATTTTCTACAATACTAATTGGCTGGCTGTTTGTAGCTATCCACCTCATTATGGCATTGGTCAGCATCTCTTGCATTTGTTTATATTTTTTCATGCACTGTGTCTAGTTCAGTCAGCTAAAACCACCCTTCTGTTTTGAGTGTGTATTAAAATTTGATCAAGTATTGATTCAAAGTATATCAGTGATATGAAAATTTAAGTTGGTGGTGTTTGCAGATAACTAGAACAGAGTAATTTGTCCATTCAAAAGTTTATTTCTTTCAATTTTTCTGTCCCCAGCAATTTCAGGTGGGCACTGCAGCAGTGGTGGGTTCTCTCCTAATGCTCTCACTTGTTGAGGAGTGTGATAATGTGCAAAATCAAAACTGAACACGTCCTTCTGTGACCCATGAATTGTGTATTCTGAGGCCATTTCAACACATTCTCAAAATACTACTACAATTAATAATGATAATAAAAATAAACATGAATGTGTTAATGTGACACAAAACAATGATTGGCATTCATGGAACTATGCATTAATATAATATCAGTGTGACCAGCCCTATTTCCAGTTGATCCTACACAAATATTGCATATTGTGTACATAAAATCATGTTCATTTATGAGTTTGTAATCATTAAAATGAATTGTCTGAAGAAATGTCATAGGTGTCATTTATGGAGACCCAGCAGCTACTGTTCTGACCACAATAACAAAGCATAACCCTAATGTACAAAAAAAGCGATGGCTGTGTCTAAATTGTAAAAGGGTGTATCAAAATCAAAGATGCTCAGGCAGTGAATTGACATGCACCTTTTTCCTTTTAGTGTTTGAAGAGACAAATGACCCAAACAGTCGCTCTTTCTTTTCTGAAATCATCTCTTCCATCTCTGATGTGAAGTTCAGCCACAGTGGGCGCTACATGATGAGCCGTGACTACCTGTCCATCAAAATTTGGGATCTCAACATGGAGAATCGACCACTAGAGACATATCAGGTCTGTGATTGCTGCCATGTAAGACTCATGTAATCTGTTTTTTATACTGCATAATATAACCTGCAATTTCCACATGCTTTTGATGGCATACAGTTGATAATGTGTGAGCCAGTCTATAACAAGTTTATTCTACTGAGAACGCCTTGCTGATAACATCTCCTCGTCCATTTTTCCTTGGACCTCACACTTACAACTTTTGTAACATGACGTGATGTGATTAAAAAAATTAAGAGTTTACAATCCATAGTCCATAGCCTAGATTGTTTCATTTTGAAATTTCCCAATTGCTGGAGCGTATCTTCCATGCAGTTGAGAACCATGGTGCTTCCCCATGTAGAAATGTTCTACTGCATCTCCACAGGAGGGCAGAGTTAGACATATTTCATATTGAAAGGATTTTAAGTCTTTTCTTGCAGTTGGTAATAAAGACATTTCTTGTCTCTTTGTTTAACAGGTGCATCAATATCTCAGGAATAAGTTGTGTTCACTCTATGAGAATGACTGCATTTTTGATAAGTTTGAATGTTGTTGGAATGGCAAGGACAGGTGAGTGTCTATAATCTATTTTGGTCATTGTAATAGGTTTTTTCTTTTAGTCTTGTTCTTCCTAACATCTAACTGCTTTCACAATGCTTGTACACTGCACTGGACTGGTAAATCTTGAAACCTGATCACAATATTGATCCTTTCTCTCTGCAGCATTGTGATGACAGGCTCCTACAACAATTTCTTCAGGATGGTTGACAGGGATCATTGTCAGGACCTAACTCTGGAAGCATCCCGGGAGAACTGCAAACCACTATCAATCCTGAAACCTCGCAAAGTATGCACAGGTGGGAAACGCCAAAAGGATGAGATCAGTGTAGACAGTCTGGACTTTGACAAGAAGATTCTCCATACTGCATGGCATCCTCTGGACAACATCATTGCTGTGGCCACCACCAACAATCTTTACATTTACCAGGAACATCTGAAATAACAGTTGTTGAAATGATGAGATCCTAGTTTGTGATTCAGCTCCACTGCTGTTATGGTTGCAAACCAACTGTCTGTCCTCAGGTATTGAGTTTGTCTGTCCTTGGTGGTTTTAGCATGGAATGTAACAATGAATAGAGTGACATTAAAAAGTGATACGGTGCAAGCACAGTTATTAGTATTGCACATGTATGCAGGTTGAATAAATCTGAGCCCATTATTTAGAAGAAAACATGTCTACTACATTCTGAGTCAAAAGGGAAATTTCCCAAACACACATTTGTCCAGGGTGTTTAATTATTTTTTTGTACTATTGGGACTTGATTTACTTGCGTTTCATAATTTTCTTTTTGGGTGGGGAGTGGTTGTAGGCCATATTATCTATAACCAAGTTCCTTTTGGTTTGAAAACTTGCAAATAGTTCATATTTGATCCGTTCATGTTGAGAATTCAACCAAATGCTCCTTATTAATGCTGCATTGTGAACCACATAATGTCAGCAGTGTTAACCGTTGTCTACAGATCTGTTAGATGATGAGGGCTCTATCAAACTTGATTTTTTTAAACATTTTTGTGGTATTCAGACAGGACAATAAAACTGCTCAGCATGCTTTAACACCTGACATCACACTCCTGTTTAACATTTTGCACTGTTTATAAGTTGTATTACCAATTACTCTATCTGATTTATAAATGATATGAGACAATTCAGGTCTATAACCTGAATTTCATTTTAAATATTAGTGGCGACATTAGGTAAAATGTGAATTATTGCTGACAATGAATCACTGTTGACATTTAATCATTTAAATTTCCGATCCTCATATGTAAGATAGGATACGCGCATCCTTTTCAGAGCTGATTGTGGGATAATTGTGCCAAAGGAGTCTGATACAAAGTTGTGATCATTCAGACTATTGCACACGAATGGGGTCACCATATTTTGCTCAGGATCAAAATGATCAATCACTTTGCTGTCTGATTGTTTTGTTTGAATGTTTTGTAGTTTTCTACTGTACCTATTAAGAGAAGAACAACTGCATTTTGTATAGATAAAAGCAGATGACTAGATTCTTTAGCTGTCTAACTCAGACCACATGTATAGGAGGGGTACCTGATTGGTCTGAAAACCTCTGTGTAGGATGAGTGAAAATGCCTCAGTCATTTATGTTCAGGAGTCTTTGCCTGTTGTATGCACAATATACCAGTTTTTACTGGCTGTTTCTAAGAAATGTTCCTGTTAATTTAGATTTTCATGTTGATGATTTTTGTTAAAGGCAGAGACATATACTGATGACTAATGAACTCTTTAAAATCAGGCTTTGATCTCACTGCCAAAATTACCACTGAAGAACAGAGATTTATTATAACACTATTTGAATTTATTAAACCTTTTTGCATTTGGGTGTAACCTTTCAGGCTGTTTTTGTGATGCATACTAAAACCACCCATCTTCATTATTACATGTTAAGATACTGTCACACTCACAGGGGTATGGAATTATCCTCTAGCAATGTGACACTAATCACATTTTGTTTGGGAATGTAATTTTTTCTTAATTGCCTAAAAATTCTGCATTATGTACCTCATTAAACTATACCTCAATAAGCTTAAATAATAATGACGAAGTTGTCCAGTCCAGATGAGATCAACACTGTTATCCCTCAGTCATCCACAATTGATATTGTTCCACAACTAGCTGAAAGATGGGAGAAGTGTTTGAAAATGCATAAATATTTAGATTTTCAGGGCTGCCGGATTTCTAGCAGAGCATACACTGGCAATTCCCAGAATTGTTTTTGTGAATGGGAATATACAAATATATAAAAAAAAATGCACTTTTAAAATTTTTTTGTTACTAATTTTGTAATTTAATTTTTTTGTTGTTGAGAATGTTGCAGGGTTTTTTGTGAGCAGTTTTAGGTTTAAGTACAGACAATATGCTTTAAGGTTTTGTCAGGAAAACAAGTTAAATCAAATAAAGAATTTAAAATCTTAAAATTGTATTAGCATTTTTGTTTGAGTTGGTGAAACGTAAATCACCAAAATTTGTTTGTCTAAACTTTTATGTTTGTCTAAACTTAAAAATCAATCTGAGCTGACATCAATAAAAAATATATTTGTTGAAACTGTAGATGAAAAACCTTTAATTTTTGTACAAGCCTTTTCTTGATTTATAAACTTTAGATTTAACTGTTTTGGACATCAACTAAGACAGCTTTTATAGACAAGCCTCCATTTTGTGCTACTGAAGACGGTTATTCCAGCGCAGCATCAGCACCAGTGGAACAGCAGTTCAGATGTCTTCTGTTCCACCTACTCAACGAAGACAGCTTTGATGTAAATGTATTTCTTTTACACATCAACATTAATAATACCGCTTTTGTAAATATTTTACTACCCTTTTACAATAATACTTTGTTTTACATATTGATAACAGCACGATTTCTGCGCCTGCGCAGCCCGCAGTTTGCCTGCATATAATGTTGACGAACGCTGAAACTGAGGAGTCAACATGTCCACTGCTGCTGCTCTACGGAACAATAACGATGAGCCAGGGCTTCACGGTACGTACACGGCCGTCTCTCCACACCCCATCCTCTAAAAGGGACTTAAGTCAGTCTTCTTGAGGGTCTCTCGTTATGGGAGTAATTTCGGAATTGGGATTTTATTTGATTGTAAAAGTTATCCGTGTTGGGTATTTCCTCTTTTTCTGGAAGGGGTGGATGCTGGTGCTGTATGACGCCATTGCCAGCTGGCCAATCGCACGACGGTAAATGTGTGATTGATAGACGAGCAGCTAATCAGGTACAAAAGTCGGGGGTGGCCAGGCTCTGGACGAAATGAAAACAAGTTTGGTACAAAAGACGAAATAAGAAAATCTACAAATTGGTATCAATAATTTTGTGTAACAAAGTTGCATTTTTTATTTCACAGTATGCCGAACTAAACAGGATTTGGTCGTAGGATTGGTGAAATTTGCGTATAAAATGACAAAACGCAATGCAAATATGACCAAAAAAAAAAAAATCGCATGGTTTGTTTTGATGAACATTTAACGTCTGTATTCACAAACTCAAAAAAAAAAAAAAAAAAAAAAAAAAAAAGGCAGGACAAGATTTTTATGTAACAACAGCAGCTGGAGCAGCGACGTGTCTGGACGAACTGTCTTACACAAACAACCAGTTATGCAACACGTCTCACCAGAGCACAGATCATAGCTGGAATTGTATATTTACGATGATAATGACTGCACGGTCATTATAGCGATCACCTTAATCTCAACATTTTTAACGAATGACAAAACATTTAGCCAAATGAACACTTTGTGCCCCCAAACCATATATTGGGGATATTACCTTTTTGAAGAAAAAGTAATGTGGTTATGAGGCACTACACAAAGAAATACATGAATTTGTAGAGCCAGTGCATTTGGAAGTGCAAGAAATATGTAGGTCAACAGTTTCCATTTTCACACGGGTGTTTTTCGGCTTGGTATGTCAATTGCTGTTTAGTTTGCAAACTTAAACACACCAAAATTTAATTCTCTGCCTTCCCTCCTCCATCCTGTTCTCCAGGCTCCTGGGTTGAGCTGGAGCTGAATGGAAACTCTGCAAGCCAGGCTCTCCACGCTAACCTATTAGTAACACCTGCTGCAGACCAAATTAATGCAAATACTGGTATGAGCCAAAACTTCCAGACCTTGCAGGTTGTGTCGGAGAGCGATGAAATCATTGTAGGGGGCCTAGAGCACGTTCCTTCATCCTCCTCTATCCACAATGGAGACATGGAAAAGATCCTCTTGGATGCACAGCACGAGTCCAGTTCAAGCAGTTCATCATGTGATAGGTAGGAATAAAGCCTGTTTCTTAAAGATTAATAGGTGTTTGCTGTCTCAGTTTATTCATCCAGGTTTGTTCATTAAGTCCTCGCAGGCCTCAAACCCCAGATCAAGATGAGGGTCAGATAACCTTTGATGTGGAAATGTCCAGTCCAAGACACAGCCAGGTAAAACATAATTTCATCTAGTAGGTGAAAACTGTGAGCTCTATTAAAGTGCACTTCAATTTAAGTGAGTCATCTCTTTGTTTACAGTCAGGGGGTGGCAGTCCAGAGCCCACCCGAGAGGAAGAAATCCTGCTAAATAAGGAAGTTGACTGGGTTGTTGACTGGTCCAGCAGGCCTGAAAACATTCCACCAAAGTAAAAAAAAAAAAAAACAACAAAAAATAACTCTGTTATAGGCCTACTGATAAATTCTATTATAGCAGTGCGGTACTTAAAGATTAACTAGCTGGTGGATGACTCCTCTCAGGGAGTTCCATTTCAGGCACCCACGACGATCAGTGTCTCTGAGTATGAGAAAAAGCGGAGTCATGAAGAAAGGTGGACTCTTCTCTTCAGATTTCCTCAAAGTCCTCATCCCTTCCTTGCTCATCTCGCACATCCTCGCTCTCGGACTAGGGTATGCCCACTTCATTTCATATTTGACTGTGGCAGTTTGGTATTTGTAGATGTTAGTCTCAAAGTTTTGGTAGCGAAGTGATAATTCAAAGGATTATGACCATGATATATAATAACTGATGACTATAAGAGCAATTTATGATATTAGCAGTAGAGCAACAAGAATTCAGTTTATGGATGTAAACTCATGAAAGCACTCACTGATTGGGGCCAGTTCCATCATAGGTACCGAAATAAAATAGGTGCATTTTACAAACATTTTTAATGTAGAATACCAAACACAAAGAGCAAATTTGTTCAGGTCTCTGCCCCCTTCAGGTCTCTAACACTGCAGACATTAATGTTTTTATCATGATCTACAGTAAGATCGATTAAGATCATCACACGGGTAAGGAAATAAAAAGGACATGAAAATATTACAATATCTGGTGCTGTAGTGTTGTAGTGTAGTGAATTACCTCTGCCAAGGAGGGAGGTTATGTGATAGCCACTGTATGTCTGTTAGCAAAATAACTCCCTTATGAACAAATTTTAATTACATTTTCAGGACATGTTAATAATGAGCCAAGGAACAGATGATCCCATTTTGGATGTGTAACATCACCAAAATGTAACAGTTTACAAGGCCTTGGATACCTTGATATTTAAAGGACCCAAGGCCAAGGGGCTTTGACCATCAAGCAACCTACATGTTACATAACTAACTACTGCCTGTATAACTACTGCCTGTATATATTACATTATATAGTATCTGGAACCAGGAATTTTTGAAGGATTCTTTATTATTGCTTGGTGGAGAACTGAGCTCTCTGAGTGCTTTTCAAGTTAATAACTGTTACTATCAGAGTTTACCACAGGCAAAAGCACCACTGTGGTGAAGCAAAACATCTTGACAGCCCACTGGTGGTAGATGCTGTCAAGGAAATAACCCTCACATCATCATTGTTTAAGGTCAGATTCTGGCCTAAATTAAAATTTGATCAAAAGCAGAGAAATATTTTGCGCTCTAGGTGCAAGGCTCTCAGGACAAGTGGAAACAATCAAAAGGAAAGGAGGCCCGCCCTCTAGAAAAAATATGGAGGCTGACTGATGCAAAAAAAAAATCAAAACATTATTTACATTGTGCTAGGTGCGCAAACAAAAAAGTGTAGAAGACAAAAAAGAGAGTGAACGTTTCAGTCACCAGACCATCATCAACACTAATGGCATTCGGTTACTTCAGTCTTTATAAGGGCTGGCTGATAGTCATGGCCAATTGTAGCGATCCTAACAGGAGGGAGGCATCAGGTAATTAGCAGGATCATGGAGGACACATTATAAAATGCATGAGAGGCATAGATCCTCATTGAGACCAGCAGAGTGGAGTGTTTTCAAATAAAAAAAAAGCCATGTACTTTCTTCTTGTAGAAGTTTTTGTTCAAAATTACCACCTCTGCTACTTCTAGAAATCTGCTGAATGACATAAAACGAGAATGTCAAGACAGAATGACCGGCCTCATTGAAATGTCTAGCAAGAGATGACTTATCATTCCTCCTTTCGGCACTTTTTTTGTTCAATAATACTTGTTTTAACAGGTCTAATGGTTTTACCTACATGTTGAAGACCACATGGGCATGAAAGAAGGTATATGACTCTAGTTGATGTACATGTGAAGCACTGTCTGATGTTGTATTTTCTAGTTAGTTATTTTCTAGTAAGTTACATGGCTGGTAAAAGTGCTCATCTTTTTAGAATTCTCACATGCTAAGCAATTGCAGCATGGAAAGAAGCCGGTCGTCCCATCTAGACTCCTCTGGACAGGAACATGGTATCAGCACGTACAATGTGGTCCCTTATGTTTCTGGCTCTGTAATGGGCAAAGATGGGAGTCAGAGAACAACTTCTTACAGATAGAATCAGTAGAAAGAACATTCCGCTGTTTCCTGATGATGTTTGCTCAGAGGAGAGTAAGTAGTGGTACAGATAACCGAGCATTTTTTAACAGGATTGTGAGTGGAGGGCTGACTGACATCCATGTAGCGGACTTTTTCTAAAGCGGCATCAAGCCAGCTTGTGGGATAAGCCCTCTGTTGGAAGTCAATATACATACTACGGGCCTCACGTTCAAAATCATCAGGTGAAGTACGAATGCATTTCAGTCTCACAAACTGGGAAAATGGCAGACCTTTTTTCAAAGAGGTTTGATTGGCACTTCTAGCGTGAAAAATACTGTTTTTATTTTTGGGTTTAGTGTAGGGAGCCGTCTAAATCGAATAATTTTGGATGCGTACTTTGGTATTTAGAAAGGAAATTTCCTGACTATTATGTTCCACAGTGAACTTAATAGTGGGCGACATGTTGAGATGTAACACGAACTGATCAAGTTTAGATAATGGGCCCCTCTATATAGTGTTTGAGGATATGTTCTGAAAATGGGTTATTATTAAATGTTCCAAGTATCCCATGAAAAGATTAGTAAAATCAGGACCAAAACTGGAGCACATAGAGACATGCTGGGACTGGAGGTAAAATCAGAGAATCAGAAAGGGTTTTATTGCCATTGTCAGTGAACAGATTTCACATACTAGCAACTTGCTTCGGCGTAAGGTGCAACATAAAACAGAATAGAATCATTGAAAAGAAAATAATTTCTGGTAAGGACCAAGTTAGCCAGAGATACCAGAAATTGAGTAGGTGGTGCTTGTGAAGCCCTAAGGTCTAAAAAGTGTCAGAGAGCCTCAATGTCCTCAACATGTGGTATGTACAGTAGGTATATAGTGAGACGACATCCGTAGTTACCAGACATACCTCTGAAAAGGCCACCTGGAGGTCCACGGTGGTAAGGCACTTAATGAAATCTCCAGTGTGTTTTAAATAAAAAGGAAGTTGTGTCACAAGGGGTCGTAGGCATCTGTTGAAGTAGATGAATAAAGGTTCAACAGGCTGTCATTACATGCCACTATAGGGCAGCCTGGAGGTTTTAATAGGGATTTATGCACCTTGGGCAGAATATACAAACCCCATTTCCAAGTTGGGACATTGTGTAAAATATAAATAAAAACAGAATACAATGATTTGCAAATCCTCTTCAACCTTTATTCAATTGAATACAATACAAAGACACGATATTTAATGTTCAAACTGATGAACTTTATTGTTTTGTGCAAATATTCACTCGTTTTGAATTTGATTCCTGCAACACGTTCCAATAAAGTTGGGACAGGCGTATGTTTACCACTGTATTACATCACCTTTTCTTCTAACAACACTCAATAAGCGTTTAGCAACTGAGGACAATAATTGTTGAAGCTTTGTCGGTGGAATTCTTTCCCATTCTTGCTTGTTATACGACTTCAGTTGTTCAGTCCGGGGTCTCCGTTGTCGCATTTTGCGCTTCATAATGCGCCACACATTTTCAATGGGCAACAGGTCTGAACTGCAGGCAGGCCAGTCTAGTACCTGCACTCTTTTACTACGAAGCCACGCTGTTGTAACATGTGCAGAATGTGGCTTGGCATTGTCTTGCTGAAATAAGCAGGGACGTCCCTGAAAAAGACGTTGCTTGGATAGCAGCATGTGTTGCTCCACAACCTGTATCAGCATTGATGGTGCCATCACAGATGTGTAAGTTGCTCATGCTATGGGCACTAACACACCCCCATACCATCACAGATGCTGGCTTTTGAACTTTGCGCTGGTAACAATCTGGATGGTCTTTTTCCTCTGTTGCTCGGAGGACACGACGTCCCATGATTTCCAAAAACAATTTGAAATGTGGACTCATCAGAGCACAGCAACTTTTCCACTTTGCATCTGTCCATTTCAAATGAGCTCGGGCCCAGAGAAGGCGGCGGCGTTTCTGGATGTTGTTGATGTATGGCTTTCGCTTTGTATGGTAGAGTTTTAACTTGTACTTGTAGATGTATCGACGAACTGTTAACTGACAATGGTTTTCTGAAGTGATCTTGAGCCCACGCAGTAATATCTTTTACACAATGATATCGGTTTTTAATGCAGTGCCGCCTGAGGGATCGAAGGTGACGGGCATTCAATGTTGGTTTTCGGCCTTGCCACTTACGTGTAGAAAGATTCTCTGAATCTTTGGATTATATTATGGACTCTAGATGATGACATCCCAAAATTCCTTGCAATTGAACATTGAGAAACGTTGTTCTTAAACTGTTCAACTATTTTCTCACACAGTTGTTCACAAAGTGAGTTGCCCCATCTTTGCTTGTGAACGGCTGAGCCTTTTGGGGATGCTCCTTTTACACCCAATCATGACACTCACCTGTTTCCAATTAACCTGTTCACCTGTAGAATGTTCCAAGCAGGTGTTCTTTTGAGCATTCATCAACTTTCCCAGTCTTTTGTTGCCCCTGTCCATCCATCCATCCATCCATTCATTTTCTTCCGCTTATCCGGGGTCGGGTCGCGGGGGCAGCAGCCTAAGCAGGGAAGCCCAGACTTCCCTCTTCCCAGCTACTTCATCCAGCTCTTCCAGGGGAATCCCGAGGCGTTCCCAGGCCAGCCGAGAGATATAGTCTCTCCAGCGTGTCCTGGGTCTTCCCGGGGGCCTCCTGCCGGAGGGACATGCCCTGAACACCTCACCAGGGAGGCGTTCGGGAGGCATCCTAACTAGATGCCTGAGCCACCTCATCTGGCTCCTCTCGCGGAGGTGCAGCGGCTCTACTCCAAGCCCCGATGGCAGAGCTTCTCACCCTATCTCTAAGGGAGAGCCCAGCCACCCTACGAAGGACACTCATTTCCTTTACTTGGGGCAGGATCTCCTCTCTGACCCGGAGAAGGCACTCCACCTTTTTCTGGCTGAGAACCATGACCTCAGATTTGGAGGTGCTGATTCTCAGCCCGGCCGCTTCACACTTTTGCAAACTGATCCAGCGAGAGTTGGAGGTCATGGGACCACATCATCTGCAAAGAGCAGAGACCTGATCCTGAGGTCACCAAACTGGACCCCCTCAACACAATGGCTGCGCCTAGAAATTCTGTCCATAAAAGTTATGAACAGAACAGAACAAAGGGCACCAGCTCTACACCCTCAGCAGGGTCCTTGAGGGTACTTGGGAGTTTGCCCAAATAGTCCACGTGTTTCGTGGATTTGGAGAAGGCATTCGACTGTGTCCCTCAATAAAGATTATCAATTTGAAATTTGTAGTGTATTCAATTGAATATAGGTTGAAGAGGATTTGCAAATCATTGTATTCTGTTTTTATTTACATTTTACCCAAAGTCCTACCTTCATTGGAATTGGGGTTTGTACATAACAGGTATGGAGGAGTGCTCTTTAGTCAAAAACTTAAGTTCAGATCGTGAGATGAAACCATCTGTGAGTCAAGAAGGAAAGAGTCAATTTCATGTTTAAATGACAGTAGGGTCATGACTGAGTCGGGTATAATAAAAGAGATCTGTGAGTTGAGAGTGAACTTCATACTCATAGTCTATCCTATTCATGAGAACTATATCACAACTTATGGTCTGTAAATAATGTCCTTATTGTTATTCATAGCTTTAAGCGTTCTTCTCTCCTCTGCCTTAAAATCTTTCTGTTTAGTGAGGAATAATTTCTCAATAACATTTTCCACCAGTTTACAGAATGTATCAATGCAAGGGTTGGTTGTGGGAGGACAAAAAGTGCTTTTAACACGCAGTTGAGGTTCTTGAGATAGTGTATAAACCTGTTCATTTTAAAAGCATTTGAGATTTATGGAGCAAAAGAACTTATATATTTCAACCATGGTGCGAAAAGAATTGGCAGGAGTACATGGCACATACCCCTCCTGGGCTGCCACCTTATCATGGTGGAGGGGTTTGCATGTCCCTGTGATCCTAGGAGCTCAGTTGTCTGGGGCTTTATGCCCCTGGTAGGGCCACCCATGACAAACAGGTCCTAGGTGAGGGACCAGACAAAGTGCAGCCCACAAATCCCCCTTATGACGAGCGACGTTATTGGTCTTGGGTCTCCCTTGCCCAGACGCGGGTCACCGGGGCCCCCTCCTGGAGCCAGGCCTGGGGGTGGGGCACGCTGGCGAGTGCCTGGTGGCCGGGCATAGCCCGAAGAGATGACGTGGGACCGCCTTCTCGTGGGCTCACCACCTGCAAGGGCTCTGGAACCAGCCTTTTTGAGAGGGGTTGGACTCTCTTCCACTCTGGAGTTGCCGATGGGGATTCTTGTCGCCCCCCCGGCTTGGTGCCTGTACGTTGGAGTTTACCCCGTTGAGCGAGAGGGTAGCCTCCCTCTGTCTTCGGGTGGGGGGGATGGATCCTGACTGTTGTTTGTGCCTATGGCCCCAACAGCAGTTCAGTGTATCTACCCTTTTTGGAGTCCCTAGAGGGAGTACTAGAGAGTGCTCCTTCTGGGGGTTCCCTCGTCCTCCTGGGTGACTTCAGTGCTCACGTCGGCAGTGACAGACCTGGAGGGGCGTGATTGGGAAGAATGGCCCCCCTGATCTGAACCTGAGCGGTGTTCTGTTGTTGGACTTCTGTGCTTGCCACAGATTGTCCATAACGAACACCATGTTCAGGCATAAGGGTGTCCATATGTGCACTTGGCACCACGACACCTTGGGCCGCAGTTCGATGATCGACTTTGTAGTCGTGTCCTCGGATTTGCGGCCGCATGTCCTGGACACTCGGGTGAAGAGATGGGCGGAGCTGTCAACCGATCACCACCTGGTGGTGAGTTGGCTCCGATGGTGGGGGAGGATGCCGGACAGACCCGGCAGGCCCAAACGTATTGTGAGGGTCTGCTGGGAACGCCTGGCGGAGTCTCCAGTCAGAAGGAGCTTCTCCCACCTCCGGGAGAGCTTCAACCATGTCCAGGAGGAGGTGGGGGACATTGAGTCCGTGTGGACCATGTTCCATGCCTCCATTGTTGAGGCGGCCGACCGGTGCTGTGGCCGCAAGACGGTCGGTGCCTGTCGTGGCGGCAACACCCGAACCCGCTGATGGACACCGGCGGTGAGGGATGCCGTCAAGCTGAAGAAGGAGTCGTACCGGGCCTTTTTGGCCTGTGGGACTCCTGAGGCAGCAGACAGGTACCGGTGGGCCAAGTGGAGTGCAGCTGTGGCAAAGATCCGGGTGTGGGAAGAGTTTGGGGAGGCCATGGAGAACGACTTCCGGATGGCTTCAAAAAGGTTCTGGACCACCATCCGGCGCCTGAGGAGGGGGAAGCGGTGCATTGTCAACACTGTGTACAGTGGAGATGGTGTGCTGCTGACCTCGATTCAGGACGTTGTGGATCGGTGGAAGGAATACTTCGAAGAGCTCCTCAATCCCACCGACACGCCTTCCAGTGAGGAAGCAGGGCCAGAGGACTCGGAGGTGGGTTCTCTTATCTCCGGGGCTGAGGTAGCTGAGGTTGTTAAGAAACTCCTTGGTGGCATGGCCCCGGGGGTGGATGAGATTCGCCTGGAGTTCCTTAGGGCTCTGGATGTTGTAGGGCTGTCGTGATTGATACGACACTGCAACGTCGCGTGGACATCGGGGGCGGTACCACTGGATTGGCAGACCGGGGTGGTGGTCCCTCTTTTTAAGAAGGGGGACCGGAGGGTGTGTTCCAACTCCAGGGGGATCACACTTCTCAGCCTCCCTGGCAAGGTCTATTCAGGGGTATTGGAGAGAAGGGGCCGTCAGATAGTTGAACCTCAGATTCAGGAGGAGCAGTGTGGTTTTCATCGTGGATGTGGAACTGTGGACCAGCTCTATACCCTCAGCAGGGTCCTTGAGGGTGCTTGGGAGTTTGCCCAACCAGTTCACATGTGTTTTGTGGATTTGGAGAAGGCATTCGACTGTGTGCCTCGGGGAGTCCTGTGGGGTGTTCTCCGGGAGTATGGGGTATCGGGCCCCCTTATACGGGCTGTCCGCTCCCTGTATGACCAGTGTCAGAGCTTGGTCCGCATTGCTGGTAGTAAGTCGAACTCGTTTCTGGTGAAGGTTGGACTCCGCCAGGGCAGCCCCTTGTCACCGTTTCTGTTCATAACTTTTATGGACAGAATTTCTAGGCACAGCCGTGGTGTTGAGGGGGTCCGGTTTGGTGGCCTCGGGATCGGGTCTCTACTCTTTGCGGATGATGTGGTCCTGTTGGCTTCATCAGTCCGTGACCTCTGTTCGCAACCGAGTGTGAAGCGGCCGGGATGAGAATCAGTGCCTCCAAATCTGAGGCCATGGTTTTCGCCCGGAAAAAGGTGGAGTGCCTTCTCCGGGTCAGGGAGGGGATCCTCCCCCAAGTGGAGGAGTTTAAGTACCTTGGGGTCTTGTTCACGAGTGAAGGAAGAATGGAGCGGGATCAACAGGTGGATCGGTGCGGTGTCGCAGTAATGCGGACTCTGCACCGGTCCGTTGTGGTGAAGAGAGTCCTTTATGTTTAATTAGCAAGTTCGTCTGTTACCTCCTCTGGGCGGCTGAGTGCATGTCCTTCAGGGCTAGTGATCCCCAGCTCCAGAATACGCCTCTGCTCCTGAGAAAAATGCATACAACCATATTGGGATCCTTAAACTGAAATGGCAGTTTACAAGTGAGACGTGGGGTGGGAACATTTGGATGACTGTTTTGTCACCTCAGCAATGATGTCTCCATTCTCAGCATGCACCTGTGCAATTGCACCAAGGTCTCTGATGACACTGAACACCTCATAGATCTAAAAGAGTAATGCAGTGTCACATTATCTCAGTTCTTTATCAAAGTCATCAAACATGTGCTCAGATAGCTTAGTAAGAAGCGTAGATTGGAAGTATATACCTGAGAATCAGAAAGTTGGAAAAGATCCTTATAAGCCAAATAGACCAGGAAAGAATTGACACCTGAAAATAAGAGTACTTATGAGAGAAAAGTTGAAATAAATAGAACAGAGGAAGAAAATCCCCAAGTTAAAAAGAGGAAGGTAAAATTAAAAGGGTGAAGATTAAAAATATTTACCGGTCGGTCTTCGCTCCTACCCTCACCTATGGTCATGAGCTTTGGGTAGTGACCGAAAGAACGAGATTGCGGGTACAAGCGGCCGAAATGAGTTTCCTTCGCAGGGTGGCTGGGCTCTCCCTTAGAGATAGGGTGAGAAGCTCTGCCATCCGGGAGGAGCTCGGAGTAGAGTCGCTACTCCTCCGCATTGAGAAGAGCCAGGTGGCTCGGGCACCTAGTAAGGATGCCTCCCGGACGCCTCCCTGGTGAGGTGTTCAGTGCACGTCCCTCCGGTAGGAGGCCCCCGGGAAGACCCAGGACACGCTGGAGGGACTATGTCTCTCGGCTGGACTGGGAATGCCTCGGGATCCCCCTGGAAGAGCTGGACGAAGTGGCTGGGTAGAGGGAAGTCTGGGCTTCCCTGCTTAGGCTGCTGCCCCCGCAACCCGACCCCGGATAAGCGGCAGAAAATGGATGGATGGATGGAAGATGGCACATAGGACAGACATGGAGTGTTCAGAGTCTGAATGGGCATGGTCAGTGAGACTGAAGATCGGTTCCTCTTTCTCCTTCGGCTCCTCTGTCGTGGAAGTTTCCTTTTGAATCCCTGTCTGCCACATCGAGTTTTCTTAGCCACATGTGGTATCAGTGTGGACGGCCTGTATGTCCTGGGCCTTCCCCCGACTCCATGAGGTCCTGATCGGAGTCGATCATATATTCATACAGCTGGAGCCCGAGGTGTAGCCCAATTAACTGCCATGACCATCGGCCAGCCCTTATAAAGACTGAAGTAACCGAATGCCTCTAGTGTTGATGATGGTCTGATGACCGAAACGTTCACTCTCTCTTTTTTCTGCCTTCCACACTTTTTTGCTTGTGGACCTAGCACCATGTAAATAAAGTTTTGAAATTTTTGCATCAGACAGCCTCCATATTTTTCTAGAGTGTGGGCCTCCTTCCCTTTTGATTGTTTGTCCTGTGCCCTGTTCTAATTCTGTGGTATAACAACTAAATCACTGTCCTAAGACAGCTCTATTATTATTATTATTATTGTTATTATTATTATTATTATTATTATTATTTTATTTTTTTCCTAGAAAAGAGCGTTCCAAAATATTTCAATAAGTTTTTACCGGTCGATAAATGTTCTGGTTTTGTTTTCCAGGGTGTACATTGGAAAGAGAATTGCAGCAGCTCCCACCAGCTCTTACTGAATAGAAGATGAAACAGTGCCTGGATGTTCTCCTAGTGTTTGCATCTCTCCTCCTGTACTCCAGCTGTCACCTCTGCATCTAACTCATACACATCTCTCCTCCACTCAGCACTACTTGTTGTCACTTTGTAGTTGTACATTTAGAGTTATAGGCATGATGTAAAGTTGTTGCACTCCCATCACATTGGGGTTGTACCTAACAGCTGTCACGAACTTGAATCCAGTAGAGGTATCGAACCCTGTTAGGCCTGGAAAATTTATCCGTTGTCCTTTTTAAGTCATTAGAAATGAGGGATTTGTGGCCCTTCAAGGTCTGTCAAGGCATAAGTAATGCCTCTCCTGTGTAGTTGCTTTTGGCATCTCAAGAGGTGTATGAACCAAAATCATCATTTGCAAGATAGACAAATTGTGTTGGCTCTGGGAGCAGATGTGTCTTTTATTGCCTTAATTTTTAGAAATAATTTTTCCCTTTCAGCTAAACTTTGAATTTGCAGTCATTAGAGGCAGAAATACAATGCTGCACATTGGAATTTATTTTGAAATGCCACACATTTGTGAAAAAGGAAGTTGCATCATGTTGACTCCCTGGATCTTCTCATGTGATCTTTGTTGTTGTTGATGTAGTTGTTGAAGGATAAAAGCTAAAATATTAATCTATTATGTAGCTGCACATTTTTTAGAAAAGCAGTTTGAGTGTGTGTAAATAAATAAATACATATATATATATATATATATATATATATATATATATATATATATATATATATATATATATATATTTCATTATAGCGTAACAGTAAAGTGTCATAATGCCAAAATTAGTTTTCAGACAATGGCGATTTAACTTAGACTGTTCTTCTGGTTGCTATGACATTTAGTTATTTAATATAGGCATGACAAATAACTGATACTGTGAAGTTATAACTGCCCCAAGTACCTTTTGACACTGTATAATTTGTTTATATGTTGATAAAAAGTTATATCACTGTTATTATATTGCATTGTGACAGTGGATTGTCTTGGTATATAACTGCTGAAACGCTGGTGGCAGAAATGAACCACAGTGAAAGGGGCAGCATTGAAGAGTATTATCGAGAACGCACTGTGCAGTCACTCTACATATGATACAGTAAACTTTGTACAGTGTAAACATTAAACATCGCAGAGGAGCACTCTACTCCTGAAGTGGATGCATGTGATTTCTCTGCTGGCTCTTTGATTAAATGATTCCTTTGTTATTTTCAATGGACATAACATTTTTTGTTTTCATATTCAACAGACTTGAATAATAATATGTTAATATTCATTTTGTGCGAATATGGTTTACCGTATACTAACCCACAAATTTGTCATAAGAGGGTCATGTAAACATTACAGTCAATCCGTTAACTATGGAGCATTTGCAAGTTAAATACATTTTGTACTGTATACACTGAAATATACAGTAAATACAAATAAAGCTAAAATCTCCAAGATACCAGTGTATTATTTATTAAGCAATCTATTAAGCACCTGTCATTATTATTCTGTAAACACAAATGTTTAGACTGATTAAAATATCACTAAAATTAAAATTAATACAATTATTCTGACGTTCGGGGATCAAGTCTGGGACTATAGCCCTGTTTAGGACACTTTCCTCCCACTCTTTTATCATAATTGGTTCCAAAACATATTCTGTTGAAACTTTACAGTTACAGTTTACAGTTACAATCAGATTTTTTTGTTCATTTTTCATTTGCCCTCTGTAGGTATTAGAACAAGTATTAAACAATTTAATAATTATTGGGACAGTTGCGCAGTATGTAGCCATCAAACTTTAATAAGACCTCGTTGCATTCAGGTAGAACAGCGTGTCATTATTTCCACCTTACATTTAGGTGTTTATTATCAGAGTATTTGAAACGTCGAATATTTTATTTCTTCATAAAGTCACCGTAATAATAATAATAATAATAATAATTATAATAATAATATAATAATAATAATAATAATAATAATAATTATTATTATTATTATTATTATTATTATTATTAGATTAATTATTAGATTAATGTCTGAAAGGTTTGTTACTTTGCTACAAAATTTTAATTACTTTCATCAAAATTCGTTGGATAACTTCTTACATGTAATGTTTAACCCGTATTTGTATGACTGAAGATAAAAAATCTACAGACTTTGGAAAAAAATAGAAATTAAAGCTGAGCAGAGCGGGACAGTGCGCATGTGCGATACCTTTTCGTAGGCCTACCACTCTTGGCAACTGTCTGTTCTTTATACATCTACTTAGCAATACATTTTAGGATAATACTGATTGACGTAATCGTTAACTTCTTTATTAACATTATTCGAGAGGTGGGACTGTGTAAAACTTTGCCCACTGTCAGAAATTGCCTGATATATACAGATCGCTCAGGGCCATCAAGCTGTGCATCCAATCGTCCTCTCAGTGGCAGCTGAGCGTAGCTAGTTAGCTTTAGCCAAAAGGCAGGTGCTAGCTGTGTCTGAGGCAAAATGTCGGGTTACCAAGGAAAGAAGAACATTCCACGGATTACAGTAAGTATATTCTCGTTGCTTCCACAAACATAGCATTAATATTTTAGCGGTGTTCATTTTTCGTAGTTTAATGTGCGGCGAGTCTTGGGATTAGATCAAAGCTAACCAACGCTCCATGTCGCTTTCATTTATTTACAATGTCCCCATCATCAGCCATGTACTGATACTCAGTAAAATACAGTGCCAACGCAGAGCGTAGTTAGTGCTTTTCTTAAACAAAATCTGTGCTAAATGTTTGGTTTACGTTGTGTATTTGCTGGAAATTATTTATTTTTAAGATTTAGAGAGAGATTCTTTGATTGGCACCTTTCAGCCTCCAAGCTTTCCACTTTTTCTTTCTATTTTGGAACATGTTTTTGCATAATCTCCCGAGTTGGAACATAGACAAGCTTCTTTTGTATAATTTAATGTTTGTGATAATGCCATGATAGTATGATATGTGGTTTACTTTATTGTACAGCTTTTCAACCTAGTTTTATAGTATTAAAAAGCGTGAATGTGGGGTGTTGTGATAGAACGAAGGAAAAGCTCCCATCCAAAGTAGGTCAGTAGACAGCACCCATCCAAACCTTCTCTCTTTAAGCTTTCTTCATCTAGCATAGGATTTCAGGTCACAAACAGCAAGTGGTTTTAACGTTAGTCAGTTAACGCCAAACTGAAAGGTTAAGTACTGTTTGTGCACTCAGCCCCTTTTTTATTGTTGTGGTCTGACAATGGTGCCCTGTCCTCAAATTATAGCAAAATATATCAAAATAGTGACTTCAGTTGTTCAGGGCAGGAATGATATGGAGCTTGTAGCCCCATTGTCATTTGTCGGTCTCTGTCATACTGTATGGAATACCACCAGTGTTAACTTCTGTGCTGGCAGATGAGAGCACCTCTTTCACTTTTTTTGTTCTTTTTTTGCTTAATTCCCTTCAACATAATTGTGTTCAGCAAAAATCAATATGTCATTGACTCTAGATACATTCAAAATTGCATCATGCTACATGAAATTAATAATGCACTGCAGTTTGAGGTAAGAATACTGATGAGCTTTGAAAAAGATTTATAAGCCATCACTAACAGCCATGACTTGTATATCACTACCTACTATACATGCCATCTATCCCATCCACAATAGAAGCAGTTTCAGTTAGCTTTGCCAGGACTACATTTGTTTTTATTATCTTTCCTCTGAAATCCCTAAAGGTCTGCTTAATTGTCCAATTAAGTGTTAGAGTTCTACTTTATTTCTATTCAGCAGTATTCTGTCTCTTCAAATAACAGTGGGTAAAAAGGGAAAATATAGAATGACTTGATACTCATGAGCAATGTTGCAAACACTATTTCTATCATATTTGAAGCCTTTTAATATAAGTAAACCAAACAATTTGATAAAATCACCCCATGGCTGTTTAAAAAAAGATTACTTATTAAATTAATAACTACTTTATCTTTGTTGAGTTCTTGCATATGTAATTGAGAAATATTGCATCCACCTTTCAGAGCGATCGTCTCCTTATCAAAGGAGCAAAGATCGTCAATGATGATCAGTCATTCTTGGCTGACATTTACATGGAGGATGGAGTCATCAAGTAAGTGCAGTTGCTGAATGAAAACTTCATAAATTTCATGGGATTGTCATGTTTACTTTTCTCTTCTATTCTTTAGGCAAATTGGAGACAACCTCATTGTTCCTGGAGGAGTTAAGACCATAGAGGCTCATGGGAGGATGGTGATGCCTGGGGGTATTGATGTGCACACCCGCTTCCAGATGCCTGACAGAGGCATGGTGGCAGCAGATGACTTCTACCAGGGTACCAGGGCAGCCCTGGCTGGAGGAACCACAATGATCAGTATGAAATCAGAGTGTATTTATACTGAAGTCCAGTTGAGCTTTTGCAGGGTGCACACAGTGTAGATGCACATGCCTTCAAGCCTGTGATTTACTCACATGGTTTGTTTGTGCACATGAAATCCAACCTGAATTGTTTGTGTTTTTGCAGTTGACCATGTTGTGCCAGAGCTCGGCACAGACCTGGTTGGCACTTTCAAACAGTGGAGAGAGTGGGCTGATAGCAAGTCCTGCTGTGACTACTCTCTACACGTGGACATCACCCAGTGGAACAAAGGCACTCAAGAACAAATGGAGACCCTGGTGAAGGATCATGGTATGCGTTTGACAGATTCATGTCACCCTTGCTGTGCTGCAACTGTAAATGCTTTTCTCGACTGATCTAACATGGCATGGGGGGAATAATAAGGAAGGAATAAAATATCTGCTTTTTAATCTTCACCCTTTTAATTTTACCTTCCTCTTTTTAACCTGGGGATTTTCTTCCTCTGTTCTATTTATTTCAACTTTTCTCTCATAAGTACTCTTATTTTCAGGTGTCAATTCTTTCCTGGTCTATTTGGCTTATAAGGATCTTTTCCAACTTTCTGATTCTCAGGTATATACTTCCAATCTACGCTTCTTACTAAGCTATCTGAGCACATGTTTGATGACTTTGATAAAGAACTGAGATAATGTGACACTGCATTACTCTTTTAGATCTATGAGGTGTTCAGTGTCATCAGAGACCTTGGTGCAATTGCACAGGTGCATGCTGAGAATGGAGACATCATTGCTGAGGTGACAAAACAGTCATCCAAATGTTCCCACCCCACGTCTCACTTGTAAACTGCCATTTCAGTTTAAGGATCCCAATATGGTTGTATGCATTTTTCTCAGGAGCAGAGGCGTATTCTGGAGCTGGGGATCACTGGCCCTGAAGGACATGCACTCAGCCGCCCAGAGGAGGTAACAGACGAACTTGCTAATTAAACATAAAGGACTTTGTGTTCTTCAGTCTTTCTTGCAGAAGATCCATTTTTGTGTTGCATTGAAACAACACTCTCATGAACTGTGTTTATTTAATTGAAAGTTTCTCATATCACTAAGCATCTGCAATGTGATGTGCCTCCACAGATCTGTCAAACTAGCAGATATTCAAGAGATTTGAAACTGATTTCTTTTTTTTCTGATTATTCAGCCACAAGATTATATTGTTTGTATGTTAAAGTCTTCCATAGCATGTTACAAGTGACATGTAAACTAAATGCTAATCTGTAGAGAGATCAATTGCCACTATAACAGGTTTGGAACACTTGTCAAGAATGTCAATTTCTTCGGCAGTTTCACATGGAAACAATTATATTTTCTTCTATTCAACTGCACATTCATGGTACTGAAGTCTGGTACTGTGGTACACAGGCTACTCATGGAAGAAGAGAAGCTTTGTTATACAGTTTTTTTTTCTTTTTTTTTTACTGTTTCTTGTCAGTAATGCTGAAAAAATACTCAGGATTTGGTTGGACATTGATGTCGAATCTGTAGTGAGTGGGGAAAAAAAAGAATTAATATTAAAGGGTGATGGTGTGAATAAAAGTGACCGTATGGCAATTATGCGGCTAATGGAGCTACCGGTAATTTTGTTTGGGCAGGTGGAGGCTGAAGCAGTCAATCGTGCTGTCACCATAGCCAATCAGACCAACTGTCCCCTCTACATCACCAAGGTGATGAGTAAGAGTGCTGCTGATGTAATTGCCCTTGCCAGGAAAAAGGGTACACAGCTTTATTTATTTATTTATTTATTTTCTTACAGATATATTGCACATATGTTTAGTTTTTTTTTTTTTTTAATTGAAATCCTCATGTCTACTTTTGTAGGTGCTGTGGTTTATGGCGAGCCTATCTCTGCCAGTTTGGGCACCGATGGTACCCACTACTGGAGCAAGAATTGGGCTAAGGCTGCGGCTTTTGTCACTTCTCCTCCACTTAGTCCTGATCCAACCACCCCTGACTACCTCACATCTCTATTGTCATGGTAGAGATTTATGCGTTAATATTGTTATTGCCTTTATTTATATAATATTTCTGTATCTTTTTTTACCATCTCAATTTTTCTTGCCTAGTGGAGACCTGCAAGTGACAGGCAGCGGTCACTGCACCTTCCAGACTTCCCAGCGTGCAGTTGGTAAAGATAACTTCACTTTGATCCCAGAGGGCACCAATGGCACTGAAGAGAGAATGTCTCTAATCTGGGACAAATGTGTGGTGAGCTTCATTTGATCCATTTGGTCATATATCAAACATTTCTTAACAGTGTTGAAATTATCTTTTAATGTGTAATGCCTGTTTGGATGCTAATATCAGATTGCTTGTAACGTTTTCCAAAAGGTAACTGGTAAAATGGACGAAAACCAGTTTGTGGCAGTGACCAGCACAAATGCAGCTAAGATCTTCAACCTGTTCCCCCGCAAGGGTCGCATAGCAGTGGGCTCTGATGCTGACCTTGTGCTCTGGGACCCTGACATGACTAAGATCATCACTGCCAAAACACACAACCTGGTCAGATCATTGTTCAGTTGTGTCTTCAGAATGTATGAATGTAGTGTTTAAGGGTTTATTTGCAGTTTACCCTTTTCAAACAGTTTTGGTCAATGTTCAACCCAGGTGTGCTCACAAGAAATCTGCTCTACGTGACCTTTTATGATGCTAATGAATGATGGCAATCTCATATTCCTTATAATTTTCAGAAGAATGCTTTTATAATAATGGCACTGTAGTACATTAAGATATATAACAATGGAAATAACTTTTAAACACAATGCGATGTACATTTCCATACCTTTGAATGAATGAAGGATATTTTATTCATGATTGAATACAATATGTGTAATCTGCAACAAATTAAAAATCATATTTGTCAATTAGTGATATAAAAATCTCATGAAATGTACTGCTTTAAAAAACATAATGGCATCATGAATGTTTGAGCCAATTTCCCCTCATTCCAGAACGTGGAGTACAACATCTTTGAGGGCACAGAAGTGCGTGGTGGTCCTTTGGTGGTGATCAGTCAGGGTAAGGTGGTCTTTGAGGAGGGCAGCCTTCACACCACAGAAGGCTGCGGACGCTACATTAATCGGAAACCCTTCTCTGACTATGTGTACAAGAGGATAAAGGCTCGCAGCACTGTGAGTTCCAAATGTTGGTATGCACATCTTCGTTAAACATTGAGTCATGATCAAATAATTTTTCAAAACATCTTTACAACCTTTAAGCAACTTGTTGACTCCTTAATTTTAGCATGTTGGGTCTTGCCAAAGACACAGAGATAGAAGGAAAAAATGAAAGCATTAAAAACCACACAACTTCCAGCACTTTACTTTAGAAATGATTCAGCTAAAATGGGCTTGTTTCCATCTCATCTTGTCATGTATTTTTGTGATCATATCACAAGTGGTCAGTGCTAAAACTTAAGAATGCACCACACACGTGTTCGGTGTTACAATACCAGTTTTACTGATCTGTTCACATGTGGAAATGCATAAGACAAGACAAGCAAAAACACAGTCAGCAAGTCCTATGCTTTGCTTGCTCTTTGCATCGTATAGACTTTTTTCAGGCCTTTATTGTTGGTACATTTAAAGTTTCCAGCCACTGTTTAAATCTGTGGCGACAGTAATTAAATTTCACTTTGACCTTTCTGCATTTAGCTGACAGAGCTGCGAGGAGTCCCCAGGGGCCAGTATGATGGGCCAGTCTGTGATGTGATTGTGACTCCTAAGGTGACCTCTGCAGTGTCCTCCCAGAAAACTTCCCCCATCAGACAGCAACAGGAGCAACAACACCAGCCTCACCAGCCTATACGCAACCTCCATCAGTCTGGCTTCAGTCTGTCTGGTGAGTAAAAGCCTTCCTGTCAATTTATATCAATGGTATCCATGGTATTTTTTAAATGTTTTTAAAGGCTTTGAATATTTTTTTTTAGGTGCACAAATTGATGACAACATTCCTCGTCGCACCACTCAGCGCATTGTAGCCCCCCCGGGTGGAAAAGCTAACATCACTAGCCTTGGCTAAGCCAATCACATCTGACACATTAGTCTGGGATCTTACTCTAAATTGCTGTCACATCACATCTGCTATACATCCCATTTAAAAACACTCCATCCAGTCTACACTTTTGGAAAAAAAAAAAAAAAACAAGCACGGTTTTTGTAAGATATGTCAGTCATCTGTACCTGCTTTTTCCACACATATGTCGCAGGGTGTAAGATATGTTTTTAAGGAGATTGACTTGTTTACACTTTTGTATTTTTTTTTTTTGCTCTGCTCGATCAGGAAAAAGGTCAAAGCTGACCCAACACTTTTTGAGTAGAAAGTTGTATTCATGGGCTGTTGATATTATTTAGAATGTGTTGGTGTCTTCAGCTTCTTCAGTTCCGAACTTCTTCAGTTCCGAACTGAAGAAGCTCTCTGGAGAGAGGGCGAAACGTTTTCAAGGAAACCTTTCAGTCCAGTTGACACAGAGAGATCTACTTTGGATAACCATGACCTGGATGAGTGAGAATCTACACAGACATGTTGGTGTCTTTTGTTTCAGAATCACCTTTAGACGACCCCCTCTCATATCCGCATTACAACACTGTAATAATATTACCGTAATATTGTTTGTTTTACTGTTAAACTGAAAAATCAGACATGACCTCAGTTTTTTTTTTCCCCAAGTATTTTCTGTTCGCTGCTGAATAGTTCATCTCAGTCTTCCTTTGTTCTTGTGTTGCACTTTTCTTTTAATTTTAAATTAATATTTTGTGTTTTTTTAAGCATTGACTGCACTGAAAGCATGTAAAGAGGATTTAAAGTTAAACCACATATTAGTTGCCCTGCATCGGGACAGACAGCTTGCACACTTCATTACTTCTGCAAACATTAAGTATTTAAAGGTTGTTTTTACATATTGTTCAAGAGATGAAACAAACACTAAATTGATTTGCCCACCACATTTCTACACCTGGTGCTTATATGACCATTGTTTAATATGCAGACGATGTCTGTGTAGATTAGTCACCATTTATCCAGTTAAGAATCAGTGTTTTACACTTCTCACAATTCAGACGGTAAAACGTGTCTATGAGAATTACCGCCTTTTGATTTGCTGGATTTGTTTATTTTAGGATTTTTGTTACAGTGAACTACTTGCCTGCCTTTTGTGTAAGATATTGATAGCACACTGTATCAATGAAGGTTTTAAAATAAGTCATCTTTGAGACCTGATAAAGTTTGTATATAAAATTCCACACAGTGTGCAGGTGCTGTGTCATCGGTTCTGTGTTAGTGTTGTGAATGAATTACCAGATCTTAATCTGTTCTGCTGTCACCCTTCTACAAGCGACAGCAAGTCAGCTGTCTAGTGACGATATTGTCAGGATATTAGAGTAATTCCTTCCTCATTGCCTTGTCAGGTGTAGGTTTTATATGCCAAGCTATACTGTCATGGGATATATCTGTATATCTAGAAGCTGTTGATGGTTATGATAATTTGTGATATTGAGTATTGTAGCCCCCCTCATAAAGGTGTGCTATTTGGTCAAGTATGTTTTGCTGGATGTCAGGATGATTTTGTTTTCTTTTTGAGGGGGGTCATATTCCCATCAGCATATGATCATATGTGTGTGCTTCAGTGGATTAAACTGGTTTCAAAAACAACCTGATTTTTGTATTTGTATCACACCAACATTTGGGGTTTTTTTTTTATTAGTACAGTGTTATTATACGTCTTCATTTTCTCTTGTCAATTTATGATGTCTTCAATCAGGTAGTGACCAATATTGGAATTTGTAATCAATTTGACTAACTAAACCAACATGTCATTTCCTTGAATGATATACTCCTAATTACAAATAAGTATAAGTTACGCTAAAAAATTATGTAAGAGTGAAGTGGTTGAGTAATATTACTGATATATTCAGGGCACATAATATATCATTTGGAATTATGTAATTGTATTAAGAAAAACTGTTACTGGAATAGCAAATAATGAAATTAGTTGTTCAACACATTGTCATTAGTATTTCAAACAATTGGAATTACTAAAATTGCATCCATTTTACAATTGCAAACTACATTTTTTAACATGGTAGCCAAGTCACAACAAAGCCTGCTGGTGCACACAGTGAGACACAAGATGGAGGTATCGCCACAGCAGCCCCAACCTCGGCTTCAGAGCAGTATTTTCCACATCATGTGTCTTCAGCGTTTCACCTAGGGAGATGCTGCCAGTGAAATGGACTGAGCAAGAAAACATCACAGTTAATGCACATACAACTCCTCCTCCAACCCCCACTGTCTGTTTGAGAAATTGGGAACAGGCATGATTAAACCAGAGGGAATTCTGTCATGTCAATATCTCCTGCCACTGATGCCAGACTTAGGGTTAATGCCATTAGACATTTTAATGCTGCACTATAAACATTCCAGTAAGACTGATGTTTACTGATGTCTTAGCAATGTACTTTTTCATTCCACACATTACATATAGTTAATTTATATCTGCCACTTTTTACCCGTGTAATAACACCTGCCCACTGCAACTTTTTTCCCCACCAGGTTCTTTTATTGTAGATTATTTTTTATACTTTATAGTTTTTTGTGATTATTTTTTGCCTCTATTATTTAATATCCTTTTTACATTTTGTTGATCTACTGTAACAGTGAAATTCCATAGAGCACAGACCTCCACCAAGCAGCTCATTTCCCTACATATTGTGACTTACACCTGTAGTATAGGATATGAATAGGCAGTAGTAATACAAGCTCCCTCCCCAATCCAGAACGTCATCAAAATTTAAGGAACTGTTCTTTTGCCCATTGTTAGCATTTCCTGAAGGTTTTATTAAAATCTGTTCATAATATTTCAAGTTATTTTGCTAAACGCTAGACAGACAGGCAGGCAGACTGACAGACCAGCACAGTACTAATACAAAAAGTACTTTCTAATCGCTATCAGTTAAGGGTAAGTGACCTAATTCGCTTTCAACAGCAAGCTAGCAAGCTGCAATAGTAAATGTTCAGTATAAAGTAAAACAAGTTTCAGTGTTGAGTTTTAAAGTGACACATATCCATGTAAAACAAGCCACAGTTGGGGAATTCTGCTCTCTTGATGTCAGTGGAACTGATGGAATTGGCTGACTAGAAGAATGTTTTAGAGGCAACATGGAGCCGACTGTGGCCTCGTCCCAGCAAAGTATGGGCTGGATCATTAGTAAGATTTAAGTTTAATTAATTCAAATGTTTTAGGCCATTGTTTCTGGTAAGGAGCAGCCATGCTGTTCTTTGAAACAATGTAGGGTCCTGCTCATCTTTCATGATGATGTGCAGGACATTATGATTGTATCTGTATCTGACTTCTTGGACGATGTAAACAACTTCCCCGTCAAGCGTTTATTTTAGAGCCAATGCAGACACACCTTTTAGTTTATAAATACTCAGATCCAGCATATAATCTTTAATATGGGATTTTAGTAAGTGATACAATATAAACTGAGAAATTTTGTTATACATCAATTAATGTTAGAACGCGGAGAACTGGACCCAAACGCAGACCACAAGCTCGTTAAAACAACTGATTTTAATCACTCTTAACAAAAGTCCAAACATAAAACGCTCCACCGGAGGATAACAGATACAACAGAGAAAGGCCCGGCGCAATCGCTGGACAAGGAACCGGGATTCTCACGGCTGCGTGAAGAAACAAAAATCAATCCCACTCACGAGACGTGGCGACCTCGGAAGAACAGAGACAAAAGGTAAGTCAACAGGCAAGAAAGGTAATCCACAAGTTGAGGTCCGAAAGCTCATCTACTACTCTGTCACTTCAACGATCCGACGCCGGTGACCAGCTGACAGCGTCTTAAATTGGGAGTTGATCAGTCATTGGCCACAGGTGCGTGTCACCGGCTGGGTCCTCATGATCGCCAACGCCCTCTAGAGGAGAATCAACATTTGCTATACCACTTATACACCATCAGGGTTGCAACATGAAATAAGCTCCAACACCCTGACGACCCCACGGGTCCTATAATACGCATGAACGATACATCACATATCGCAAAAGCTTAATTTGGTTTTGTTCTAACCGCCAGTGCCAGTAGATGTCACTCATGAGTATGCTAAATGAATCTTCGGGTAGAGAACCAATTTTTGACATTGTGGATCAAAAAGTTTCATAGCTTCAAAAAGCCTCGTTTTGCCATCACTGCAGACAGGTTGAATTCAAGCTGATTTGCCTTTCAGTTTAGGGGTATTTGCTATTTTCCCTTCGGCTTACTGCCATCGATCATCAAATCTCCTGTGTTGTAGGCTTGGGTCTAAGCCCATGCTGCTCCTCATTTTCTTGATGAGAGATGTTTATGTGAAGGTTGGTTGCAGATGTAATAACAGAGAAGATTATTGGACAGGTACACGTATATTATTGAAAAAATAAGACCATCCATCCATCCATCCATCTTCTTCCGCTTATCCGGGGTCGGGTCGCGGGGGCAGCAGCCTAAGCAGGGAAGCCCAGACTTCCCTCTCCCCAGCTACTTCGTCCAGCTCTTCCGGGGGGATCCCGAGGCGTTCCCAGGCCAGCCGAGAGACATAGTCCCTCCAGCGTGTCCTGGGTCTTCCCGGGGGCCTCCTACTGGAGGGACGTGCCCTCAACATCTCACCAGGGAGGCGTCCAGGAGGCATCCTTACTAGGTGCCCGAGCCACCTCATCTGGCTATTCTCAATGCGGAGGAGCAGCGGCTCTACTCCGAGCCCCTCCCGGATGGCAGAGCTTCTCACCCTATCTCTAAGGGAGAGCCCAGCCACCCTGTGAAGGAAACTCATTTCGGCCGCTTGTACCCACGATCTCGTTCTTTCGGATAGTCGAACCTCGGATTCAGAAGGAGCAGTGTGGTTTTCATCCTCGACGTGGAACTGTGGACCAGCTCTATACCCTCAGCAGGGTCCTTCAGGGTGCGTGAGAGTTTGCTCAACCAGTCTACATGTGTTTTGTGGATCTGGAGAAGGCATTCGACCGCGTGCCTCGGGGAGTCCTGTGGGAGGTTCTCCAGGAGTATGGGGTGTCGGGCCCCCTGATACGGGCCGTCCGCTCCCTGTAAGACCGGTGTCAGAGCTTGGTCCGCATCGGCGGTAGTAAGTCGAACTCGTTTCCGGTGGGGGTTGGACTCCGCCAGGGCTGCCCTTTGTCACCGATTCTGTTCATAACTTGTATGGACAGAATTTTTAGGCGCAACCATGGTGTTGAGGGGGTCCGGTTTAGTGGCCTCAGGATCGGGTCTCTGCTTTTTGCAGATGATGTGGTCCTGTTGGCTTCATCAGTCCGTGACCTCCAACTCTCGCTGGACTGGTTCGTAACCGAGTGCGAAGCGGCCGGGATGAAAATCAGCTCCTCCAAATCTGAGGCCATGGTCCTCAGCCGGAAAAAGGTGGAGTGCCTTCTCCGGGTCGGGGAGGAGATCCTCCCCCAAGTGGAGGAGTTCAAGTACCTCGGGGTCTTGTTCACGAGTGAGGGAAGAATGGAGTGGGATACATATACATATATACATAATACCGCATAGCAGGTTGTTCTAAAAAGAGGAACGGTATAGGCAGGTTTTATAAAAAAAGGGAATAGCATAGGCAGGTGCTGACAGTGGACACTGGGCTTGTCAGAGGCCGAGGTCCGTGCAGCACGAAGGTCTAGAGATGGAAGACCTGCAGAAAGAGAGAGAGAGAGAGAAGAGGGGGAGAGTGACACAGAACAGCAAGGAAGACTGGACACACTGATAATTCCGGTAAGAAGAAAAGGAGGAGGTGAGGGAGTGGTTGGTATTGAGGAAGTGGGGAACTTCTCAAAAGTTTATACTGTAATAAAGTTAATCTCTTACTGAGGGCACCAGTTCTGAGACATTGATCGCCGCACCTATATTCCAATTAACAAACGGGAAACCACTGACGGAAAATGACAATTTATTTAACAACAACAAATGATTATATGAATGGACAAGATTAAACATGTATAAACTCAACAATGGTTATGATAGAAAGTAGGAATTGAATGATGATGAGACACTCTGGATTATTTTACCCTAATAAACCTAAATTTAGATTAATATTTTAGTGAATTTAGAGTCAAAATTAATGTGGTTATTTGAGACCCAGCAAACGACCATCAGACAATTGATCTTTCTTACGTGCAGGCGGCTTCACTCTGATGGGTCCAGAAGCGGGTGCAGGCCGCAAACTCTCAGTCTTCCAAGGGTTCCGTGCGCTTCAACACCCAGAACTCGAAGATAGCTAGACAAGTCCAACCTGCTGCATCAGCTGGCCCATGGATATGAGGCGGAGATGCGTCTTCAGGTCTGAGATGGCCTCGGGAATTTTACTCAATTAGACGATCCGTTTGGCCACACAGATGTAGTCTTCATAGAGTAAAATAAAAAAACTTTCAAAAATTGTTTGAATATGTTCTTTGAGGATGCAATATGATAGCGACTTAAGCAATTAATTTCCTACGGAGTTCTGAATCACTACCGTGGAACTTAAACAAGGAGAAGTATCTAGCTCCAACAATTTACTCGAAAATTAACAAAAAGAAAACACGGGGGTAATGAAGACAAGAACAGGGAAAAGACAAAAAGCAGACAGTAAAAAGCAGCAAAAACAGGCAAAAAGTGGCAAAAAGCATTGAACAAAGGACTTCTTTTTCTTTATAGTCTTTCTGTCCCCCCCTTCTTTGGGTTTGGGCTGTGCCCTTATGAATATTCAAATTTTCTCCTCATATATACTGTATATCTATCTATATATATAGAGAGATATATATATATATAGATATATATCTATATATATATCTATATATATATAGATATATATATGAAGAACAGTAATAAGGAATATAAGAGAATAGCCCACAATGTTTATTCAGTCCAGCAAGACCATTGATCCGAATCCAGCTGATCCGTCTGCAGAGGTGTGAATGGCCTATTGTCTCAGTGTGAGGTGGAACATCTGTTCTCCATTTGGTCGGGAGAGGTGTCCCTTCCTCCCACTTAGGTGTTCTTGGTTGTAACTCCCAGGTCATTGGACGGCCTGGGTGATAGGTGTATGTAAGCACAAGGGATTATGAAAACCAACAACATGTCCATTAGTAAATTCCTGTGGTGATGGTATGAATTTTGTTGCTAGAAGGTTCCACAACCCCCTCCTGCTTGTGTCCTGGTGTCTGAAACAGTCATAAAGATAACGATCTCGTGTTTGGTACAAGAAGATCCAGGGGAGAGTCCGAGATGTCCGCTACATCTACCACACTAATAAACGAAGGTAGGACGTTCTGACAGTTGAAATTACTTCGTCAGAATATGCTTCAGTTGAGGTTGAAAACAAGCATTTCTTTTTATTAAAACCCAACTCAAAACAGGTGAAAAAAACAAAAAAACTCAGAGAACCAAAGGTGCTGGCCAGTTTTAATAACTCATAAGGAAAATAGTAGAATCACCTGTTGAGTGAAAAAAAATTATATTTAAACAGTAACTTAACATTCAGTTAAAATAAATTCACTAACTGCAAACATTCTCTACAAGTGTAATCTGTATGAGCCCATCACAGATATGTCCCACACTGTACCTAGAGACAAAAATATAATAGAAACAATACAATTTGAAAATGTGAACGTCATTACATCTATGCAGCTGAGAATTTGCACTTACAGAAGAAAAAAATTATTTAGCACTCCCAACAACTTACTACTTATGCTTTTAGAATAATTATTATATGATCATCTTTACCATTTCAATCATGCTGTGTTCGGCATCGCCCTCCAGGATTCAGCACACCACAGAGTAATCTTCTGCCTTGTCTAGAAAAAAAAAAACAAGACAACTGCAATGTTGTGTCTATTGACAGGGTTGTAAGCATCATTCGCTAATTCATTTATTAATAGCTGTTGTTAGCTTAAACACAGCGATGCAATTGTTTCTTATTTGTGGTTAAATTCGCTCATTTACCCAGCATAAGTTAGTTGATTCGAGTGACTGAAAAGACTGGAATCCAAAAGTATTTCAAAAACTCAAACAAGACTCAAACCAAAGCTGGAAATCGGCATTAGGTTAAATGAAGTAGAAAACGTTAAACACTCACCGCTTTCGCTAAGAACAGCTGACTGGTAGGACAAATTCCTGACAAAGCTTCGATAAATGATTTAATGTGTTGTGCGCATGCGCAGTGAGGCTTGGTAGGAATTCTCAATGGGTAGGAAGGATTTACAGAACACCTGTAAAAACAAAAAACAAAGACAAACTAAACTTAAATTAAATTAAACCAATACAAACACAAACACCTACATAAGCCACCATCAAAAATACATAATAGAAAAAGGGACATAAAATGGAAAAAAGAAGCCCACTTTGCTCTTCCACTCACACTCCTCCCACACAAAGAAGAAGATTTTTTTTTATTTTTACAAAATTCTATTTACATTTAACAATAATTAGTTGTTTAAAATATTAAATTGTAAATTGTTGTCAGCAACAGCGCACAAGACATCATTAAAACACCAGCTATCAATAAAAGTTTGCAGGTTGTTTGACATTTTGTAAAAACTAAACTCGAGCCTCAGTCTGCACCTGACTGCCAGACTGAGGCTGTGTCCTGACCTGCACGCTCCTCAACTTTGTTTCTCTGTGACACATACTGTAGATGGCCAGTTTTGCTGTGCCAGAAACAAAGTTGAGGAGCTGCCATTTCTTTTGACTTGTCTTCTTGTACCCTGCACCTTAAATGAACACCTTTTCACAAAAGGTGACATTAAATACATTAAAAACATCTGCTAAAAGAGTGAGGAGAGGTTTGTAGAGGACCCTCGAGCATGGAGCCACTCTGTCTCTACCCAGCCTGCTACTCCACACAGACAGCGGCCTGTTGTTCAGTCCTCTCCTGTATACCACTCTCACACAGTTAAAGTAGACTTTTTTTCACCTGTGCAGAGGTTTAGTTTCCGGGCCTTCTCCATCAGCGAGCTGGAAGCATCGCCAAGCTGAGGAGTCAAGCGAAGATCCGGAAAGGGGTCCTCTGGGTCAGGTTCAGTCCCTCTGCTGTATCTGGCCAGGAGAAGCTTCTCTCCAGCAGTGAGCCTCCTCCTCCTCCTCGAGAATCCTCTGCATCGTCCTGGTGGACCGTACCCCCAGCAGTGACCCCAGCACCCTGGCATCCTTCAGCACTGGCCCAGCTGCGTCGACCACCTGCTTCAGTAGGAGAGTCCTGGAACAGAGCAGTGCTGCCTTTAAACCCGGCATGGCCTCGCAGGAGATGTCCAGTCTGGCACCATAAAAGATGGGTTGATTTAAAAGCCAAAACAGAGAGTTAGAGCTTTTCCCTGAACTGCTTTTAAAAAGGGCCCATGACTCTGATAAAAAGGAGGTAATCCATTAAATTTACAAATTTAATCACTTGCCAGTGATGCAGCGCCAGAACGCACTCGGGTGTGACCAGCACACTAAGCGCTCCTTGACTCATGGAATCCAGCCTGGGCACGGCCACCCAAAACTGGAACTCCCTCATGTAGAGACAACCTAGCCAGACTACAAGGATGACAGAAGCCATTAGCCCGAGCAATTCAGGGCAAGTCTCAGAAAAATCACATCCTGAGCAGGAAACAGTCTGCTCTTTTCCCCATTTATTACAAAACCCAGATCCTGCAGGTGTCGCAGTAGAATGTGCGTATGTGCCTTTGCATCCTGCTTCGACTGCGCAAGCAGCAACCAGTCGTCCAGGTATGTGGCCAGACGAATGCCCTGCCGCCTCAGTGGCGCAATCGCTGCCTCTGTACAGCTCACAAACACCCTGGGGTTCAGAGAGAGGCTGAAGGGGAGCACATGGTACTCGTAACGCACTCCCTGGAAGGCAAACCGAAGGTACTTATATAAGATAAATGGGGATATGAAAATACGCGTCTTTCAGATCGACGTGAACCAGTTGTTCCATTGCACGAGACGTAACAGAGATGCATGTTTGAGCATCCTGAACTTGTATTTGTTATGTTCAGTGTGTTGAGGACCCACACACAGACATGAGCAGGTGCTCCAAGAACAAAAAAAAACCCTTTATTGGGTGTACAAACAAAAGGCACTCCAACTGGAGGGAAAACGATGTTCTGGCAAAACTCAAAGTCCTAATTCTTCACGGGGAGGCTCCATTGCAGTGTCCAAAGACCCGAACTCAGATTCTCCTCGAGGAACGTGGCGACCTGGAAACTGGGGCAAAACTCATGTGAGTGCAAAACTCTTCAACACAGAAAAACTCTTTGTATCAGCTCAGCTCTGGTAACACTCTGCAAGTCACAGACAAGCAAACCACAATGACAGTCAATGATCCAGCAACCGGGGACCAGCTGGCAGCCTCCCTATATCAGCCGCTGATGAGCGACAGGTGTGCAGTCACTGCTGGATACCGGGAACCCATTCCCTCTGCAGGGAGGAGACAGGGCAACCCACACACACCATAAAGGGCCGGCAAGCTGGAACCTAACAGTATTTCCTGAGATGTCTGTTTAGAGCACGTAAATACAGAATAGGGTGAGTCCCGGCCCCCTACCCCCTGTTTGGGGACCAGAAATTATCTGGAATAGTACCCCATCTGCAACAGTGCAGGCGGGACGATGCAGATCACGCCCCTTTTTAACAGCGAGTGGATTTCCTCCAGTAGCGAGCTTACTACACCGGCAAACCGGGGCGGGACAGAGGTGAACTGTAGTCTGTATCCTCTGGTGATTATCCTTATTACCCAGGGAGATACCGCTCCATTGCTCGCTCCTGAGAGTGAGCGGAGACACAGAACCGATCCCTGGTGTGGGGGAGTCCCTTAGTGGCGAAAGGGTAGGAGCACACCCGCATGAGGCTTGACAGCCCCACCCGAAGCGGTCCCTCAGCAAGATGGTGCTCATCCGTGGTGAGACACAGGGGCGTACTGCATGCGAGCACCCCTGCGCTGGCCCGCAGTGACGTCACCCCCAACACCCTTGCCCGGGGAGGTAATCCCCAGGAGGTGTTGCCACTGCGCTGCTTATAATATTGGAGTGTTTTAATGTTTTATTTTTGCGCTGAGCCTTCAGCCTTCGTCTTGGATGTTGGAGCGAAACAGTGTTTAATAACACAACACTGAATGTGCGTGCTTGTGAACATTCGCTGGGGAATGAAGAACCCTCAGCAGGCGGATGTCCTGAATGGTCATCTCAGGCCAGGGTGGACCATGGCAGCTGGAAAACGGGCACTGGGCACACTGGAGTGGTGAGCTGGTGGAGCTGGGCAACGGGGGACGTCCAGCGCCGTCATCACAGAGAAGGAGGCTGGTCAGGTTACCTTCTTCTTTTTCCTCAACAGGAAAGCTGGACGAAGTAGCTGGGGAGAGGGAAGTCTGGGCTTCCCTGCTTAGGCTGCTGCCCCCACGACCCGACCCCGGATAAGCGGAGGAAGATGGATGGAGATGGATGGAGGAAAGCAGCGGTCTGCGCGGATCTGGCCGGTGCCGCGACTGGAGTCGAGGGGTTGTTGGCCCACGGTGCTTGTCCCGATGAAGCAGGAGGGGTGGGGGTCGGCTTGGTGCGTATTCTGCACCCTAGGCTGGGGAGCCTGGGGTCCTGGTGCGAATTCCTTCTGCTGTGCCGCTGGAGGAGGAGCCGGAACCTTCCGCGGAAGGCACAGAAAGAGTGATTTGTCCTCTTTCCTCTTCGCTTCAAAGCACTGCTGCATTGAAGCGAGGGTGGACCCAAATAATCCTTCCGGGGTGACCAGGCTGTCCAGCACGTCATCCTTCTCTCTGTCTGAGAGATTCGCCAGGGTGAGCCATCGAGCCCGTTCCTGGAGAACGAGGGTGTCCATGATCTTCCCCGTAGCCTGCACCATGCAGCGCTGGATACAGAGGCAGAGGTCGGTGATGACGGGAATGTCGTCTCACACTGCCTGCTCTCATGTCGGGCCGTAATCCTGGCACAGCTCAGCCTGATATGCTGTGAGGAGGAACAGGGCATGAAGAGCCCTGGCGGCGAGTGCTGAGGCCTTGTAAGCCCACTCCATGAGAGCGGACTGGAGACGGTCAGGCTTAGAGGAGAGGCTGGGAGACCTGGAGGCCATTGCCGACGCCCTCGGATGGCGATACAATGCGGAAGCACCGGGGATGGTGCTCCGGCCGCTGTATGGGCGGTCATCCCACGAGCGTGTCAGCTCATCCAGCAGCTCCGGGAACACGGGGACGCAGGCACGCCACTCGCCTCGTTGGTTGGTGAAGCAGCGGGGGCTGAGGGCTGTGCAGCCCTGCCCATGGAGACAAAGACATCGTCTCCCTCCTCATCCTCAGAGATGAGGAGGTTAGAGATGGCCTTTTCCTCCTCCCCGTAGTCAAGGTATAGGATATCCTCCTGGGCCCCCATGAGCAGGTCCAGCTGGGAGCCCCAGCTGGCAGCTGCTACAGGAGCTGCGGGAGCGGCGTCTCCCCACCCCTTCTCCTCTTTGGTGCCTGGCGTGGTGAAGGGGAGGCAAGAGTTCTTGCCAGACAGGCTGACTTGGCGTGCCAGCTGTCTGCGCAAGCTTTTGGCAGTAAAGGTCGAGCAGTGCTGGCACAAGCCCAGGTTTTCGACTGCCTGCCAGGTATGTTCCAGCCTGAGGCAGGTTGACCAGGTCTGGTGCAAATCTCTCGCCTCAATAAAGTTGCAGCAGCATCATGTCCGGGGCTCGACATCGAGTCGTCCTCTGGCGTGGGGAGCCTTCTCTGCCATTTCTCTGAACTGGAATGTGACAGACAAAATGGAGCGAGTTAGCACCTGAACACATGACGAGGGCTAGCCAGCAATGCTTGTACTCATGTGCTCGAGCCGTGGTGGGGTCTTGAGTGCTGCATGCGCCAGGCCTGGATTGGCGAGGAAATGCAGCCGACACCAAACTCTGCAAAGCGACGGTGTAAACTAGCGTCAAGAGCAAAGTAGCGTTCAGCGACCGAGCCGAAAAGCTCCTTCTACGAACTGTTAAGCCACTTGCCCTTGGACGCCAGAGATGCTTCAGAGTGAGAAGAGGTGTCTGAATGAGTTGGTGATGTCCGCGTGTGACATATATAGCAGGTGGTTCCGCCTGCCGCGGACGAACAGGTTCACCAGCCAATCAGAATTGGCATAATGAGATTAGTGCTTCTATTAGGGCTGACGAGGCCGTGCATCCCATAGTGAGACATCGAGCAATGTATTATGAAAGAGAACAATAATTTGCTCAGATTCTAGTTCATCATTATTTACTTTACAGTACAGTCATTTGGAAGGTAGAAAAGACATTCTAATAGAAACACAACAAGCAGAGTTCAGATGATGGGCTTGTTGGTAGTTTTTCTATGGATACCAGCACACAGTGGAATAATAGCGAATGAGTTAGCAGACAAGAAAGCAAAAGAGGCAACAAAGTATATTATAGTTAGTAGTTAATGTCAGTAAAACAGAAGTGAGGGATATTGTCAAACAGAGAATAAAGGAAAGGTGGCAAAAGCAGTGGGAGAAAGATACGAAAGGAAGGTGGTATTACGGAATACAAAGGAAAGTTGGGGAAATGAGGAGAGCAGTAAGAAACAGAAATGAAGAAAGAATAATATCAAGATGGGATTTGGACACACAGGGCTGAACAGTATATTATTTAAGATAGGGAAACATGCAACAGATAGGTGTAGTTGCTTGAAATTTGATCAGGAAACTTAAAAGTACTAAAAGTGTTTTTAAAAAAAAAAAAAAGAGAAAAAAGTCAGAAAAAAATGAATTTCAAATACTATTTCAGTATTTAAGAGAAATAAAAGCTCTGAGAAGGATATAGACACCTTTTCATTCTTTAAAGTAAGATTGAGTAACTATCAGGATCCACACTCCACATCAGTTGGTAGCGTTAATGCACCAATACGTTGCTTGCCAGCCGCCAAGAAAACCCACAAAAGAAGAAGAACAACGACGTTGCAGTCATTGTAGGCATGCGCATTACAGACCGGAGCTGGAAACACGGAAGTTTTAGAGCAACTTTAAGTTGAACTCTTCATAAACTGTGTATTACACAGTATAAATTATAGTTTATTGCAATATTGTGACCTTTTAAAGTTAACGGGATTTAAAAAAAAAAATCATTTTAGGTTAAGTAGTTGTCGTGTCAATGCTTCTTTAACTAGCTTGTTCTAAAGATGCCAGCACGTAACGTCGTTTCCAGCGGGCTCTCTAATATTAATGTTCGGTACTCCAGGTTAGCTACTGATGATGATCGATACATCGATTTACAGGTAAGAATTAACCATTTAGATCATTGTTAGCCTACCTGTCTAATTTATGATAGATCAGGGGTTTGAAGTTAGAGATCAAATTTGATTAACAGACGATAGGAAGCAAAGGTCCCACAAAAACAAGTAAAAAAAAAAAAAAGTTTCATTTGGTGCCTGGCTTTTCTGGAGCCATTACCTCCAACAGACAGATGTTTAAGTAAAATACTTTAAAGTTATTTGAGTTCAGTTTTAAATTATTGAGTAAATGGCTCCTAATTATATTCCAATATCCTTTATTTGAATTTGATGTAATGAAATATTTGTCCTTCTTGCTAGTTCAAAAAGAGTCCCCCCAAAGTTCCATATAAAGCCATAGCTCTGGCCACAGTACTCTTTCTCATTGGCTCACTCCTAATCACCATTGGCTCTCTTCTGATGGCTGGATACTTTGGAGTCACTGTAAGTTATGTTTTTTTTTTTACATATTTACTTGAAATTAATGTTTGAAGTTTTACTTTTATGTTTTTTTTTTTTTCCCTCAGCATTCAGATCGAACTGTGCCTATCCTTATTATTGGGATCCTGGTCTTCCTGCCTGGATTTTATCACCTACGAATAGCTTACTATGCATCCAAAGGATACCCTGGATACTCCTATGATGATATTCCTGACTTTGATGACTGAAAAACTACAAACACTATTATTTTGTTAATATTCTGCTTGTTTGGTTATGTTTAAAATGGAGAAGCAAAAGGTACAATTTACTATGCGGGGTGTTTGTTCATACCAGTGTGTGAATGCAGCTTTTCAGTGGTGTAAGATTAAGTACACAGAATTTTTATATTCTTTTAACTCAGTATTAGTTAACAGTTCTTGTAAATGGGTATGAATAAAGGGGATGCATTTACAGTATGTCGGTTAGGCAGGGGCCTGTGGTTGTGCTTCGGTAAATGTGCAGCTACAACAAATCAAATTTGATTAAATAAAAAGAAATTTGTAATTTTAATAGTTATATGCCCTGATAGTTAAAGCTGAATCAGGATCAAATGTTATTAGATTGTTATTTATTTTTGTAAGAAAACAATTTCACATAAATTAATTTATATAAAATTGTTGTCGTTATTATGCCATCTGTAGGAACTATAACATCATTCTGTGATAATTCTGATCCATTTTCTTATAAAACACTTTACATTGCATTATGGAATGAAATTTTATGATATTGTGGGAAGCAAAATTGATTCTGGATAAATGCTAGATTTTATTCAGTAAATCCATGCAATACAAAAAAAAGTCTAGTTATGATAAATTAGCCAAATAAACTCAATTGAGTTATATATTTGTGTCATATATATTAGTTATATATTTGGACTATGTCATGTCAAATATTCCCTTCAAAACTCTAATTAGCCTTCTGTACTGTTCAATAAATCAATATACTGTATAAGACTGTCTTCCCCTCAGCTTAATTCTTAATAGTGTTCAGAGTTAGGCTTTCTTGGAGGATTGCTTGTGATTAATCTCAATCCCTTGATCTCCATATGGTGCACCAGGTCTTAGAGAGTAAACACGCGCAACCGGGACGTACACAGATGCCATTAAAAGCTAGCATTAACAACCTGCTCTACTTTAATTTATCATTTAAGGAAAAAGATCATGAAATAACTTCTATAAGACCATTATATAGTTATTAAATATGCAATACATAAATACACATAGACATGACAAAAGTGTAATAATTATGTTTAACACCATTAGGAGAAATAGGAAAATTAAACTGGATCAAAATAAATTCTGCATCTAAGATAATATCAAATAATCCTTCATAGGGTTACTGTTAAAGGGTCTAGGGCATCCAAAAATAAGCACCTTTCAGAGCAGAGGTCAATGTGCATTTTTAAACTATTAAATGGAGGAGCAAATGTACATGATACAGAAGAGCTATATACAATAGTGCTTGTTATGAAGGAGCTATGTTTGTGTGGTAGCACAGATTTGGGGAAAAAAAATGAACATTGTCTACTTGACACGAATTAGTTGAAGGATAATGCTCTAATGTGTATATATACTCGTATATTTTTAAAGAGTAGTACGGCCATTTGGATGTTTTATGTTTTATGATAAATGTATGTTAACTAATTAACAATATATTATGTGAAATAGGTGTTTGCATGAATATTCATCCGATTTAAAGTTACTGACATGATCTAACAGGGGTCCATCTAGTTGATACAGCAGTGTCAGTTAGTCAAATGGAGATCACTTGAATTTCTGGAAGGTGCAGTCTCTGGTTGATCACTACTAGTTCTACTACAACGGCAACATGAAGACAATACTCCAGGTAACGGATGGAAAGATTAATTAAAAAGTGTAACTTGGGACTTCTGACCAAAAACATTCCAACTCTCCAGACATCCCACTGAGTTCATTTAAACCCATCATTAACAAATGGAGGGAGTATGACACTTTAAATCAGTCTCAAGCTGGCTGTCCTAAAAGTTAACTGACCGAAAGAAGAAAACTAGTGAATGGCTCCTAATGAACCAAGACAACTATGACCACTGTAAAGAAGTTATATGCTTTAACAACAGTCATCAAGCCCAACCAAATATAAAGGAACAATGTATTTACCATCGCCAACACTCAAGAAAATAACTTGATAATTTGAGAGACAGGAAGGCCTGGCTTCCAAATATAATACTGGTCTCATGTAACACTGAAATAGCTTTTGATGAATTAAATATTTTTTTTTCAATAATTTAATAATCTTGTCATTGTAATTACATTTTAAACACCGCAGAAACAAATGAGCAACTATTGTCAGGATTTAAAAAAAAATAACATAAAAAATAGCCTACTTCTTAATGCTGAGGGCTCAAACAATGTGGTCAAACACATTGTCTAGTCTGATGGCCGAAATGCTCAATTTTGTCTCATCAGACCAAAGGATCTTCTTTTAATTGACTTTGGAGCCTCCTATGTACATTCGGGGAAATTCCCCGTGAGAATTTATATGATCTTTTTTTTTATGTTAATTTTTGCTTTACAATTAAATTTTCCATGCATCCAATTACGGAAAATAGATGCAAAAGAAGATATTGATGAGACTGAATAGAATAGAATAGAATAGAATAGAATAGAATAGAATAGAACAGATCTTTATTATCCTACAATGAGGAAATTTCAGTGTCCCTGCAGCAGCATACAGAGCAGAAAATGAGAAGACAAAAATAAGAAGAAATAAATAATATACAATATATATATTGCTGGACCGGTTCGCAACCGAGTGTGAAGCGGCCGGGATGAGAATCAGCGCCTCCAAATCTAAGGCCATGGTTCTCAGCCGGAAAAAGGTGGAGTACCTTCTCTGGGTCAGGGAGGGGATCCTCCCCCAAGTGGAGGAGTTCAAGTACCTTGGGGTCTTGTTCACGAGTGAGGGAAGAATGGAGCGGGAGATCGACAGGCGGATCGGTGCGGCGTCTGCAGTAATGCGGACTCTGCACCGGTCCGTTGTGGTGAAGAGAGAGCTGAGCCGAAAGGCGAAGCTCTCGATTTACCGGTTGGTCTTCGCTCCTACCCTCACCTATGGTCATGAGCTTTGGGTAGTGACCGAAAGAACGAGATCGCGGGTACAAGCGGCCGAAATGAGTTTCCTTTGCAGGGTGGCTGGGCTCTCCCTTAGAGATAGGGTGAGAAGCTCTGCCATCCGGGAGGGACTCGGAGTAGAGCCGCTGCTCCTCCGCATTGAGAAGAGCCAGGTGGCTCGGGCACCTAGTAAGGATGCCTCCCTCGTTATGATGAGGTGTTCAGGGCACGTTCCTCTGGTAGGAGGCCCCCGGGAAGACCCAGGACACACTGGAGGGACTATGTCTCTCGGCTGGCCTGGGAACGCCTCGGGATCCCCCCGGAAGAGCTGGACGAAGTGGCTGGGGAGAGGGAAGTCTGGGCTTCCCTGCTTAGGCTGCTGCCCCCGTGACTCGACCCGGAAAAGCGGTAGAAAATGGATGGATGGATGGATATATATATAAAATAGAATGCAAATAAATAAATATATGGCTAAACCTATGTATTTACAGTCCGGTGCTGTACATGAATAGCATTACCATTTCCCATGGGTGGGTTGATTGCACATAGACAGATATTGCACTGATTGTGTGATGGCTAGGATGCTGCATTATACAGTCTGATGGCTGTGGGGAGGAACGACCTGCGGTAGTGCTCCTTCCTGCACTGAGGATGCCTCAGTCTTGTGCTGAAGGAGCTGCCTAGGGCCTCCACAGTGTGGTGCAGAGGGTGGGAGGAGTTACTCCTAATGGAGCCTGGCTAGCATCCTTCTGTCTGCCACCTCCTCAATGTAGTCCAGGCTGCAGCCCAGGACAGATCCAGTTCTCTTAACCAGCTTGTTAAGTCTCTTCCTGTATCTGTCTGTGCTGCTTCCCCCCCAACACATGATGGCATAAAACATTGCTAAGGCCACTACGGTGTCGTAGAATGTCCTGAGAAGGGCCCTGCTCACGCCAAAGGACCTCAGTCTCTTCAGCAGGTGCAAGAGACGCTGGCACTTCTTGTACAGGGCATCGCTGTTGTGAGACCAGTCCAGTTTCTTGTTGAGGTAAACACCCAGGTATTTGAAAGAGGCCACCATCTCAATGTCCGGTGGACATTGGATGTTCACCAGTGTGTGGGGTGTGGATGTCCTGTGGAAGTCTATCACCACCTCTTTTGTTTTGCTGGTGTTAAGGAGTAGGTGGTTCTCCTCACACCATTCCACAAAGTCAGCAATGACTCCTCTATATTTCTGTTTCTTCCCCTCTGACATGCAGCCAACGATGGTGGTGTCATCGGAGAACTTCTGGAGATGGCACTGTTCAGAGTTGTGTCTGAAGTCCAATGTGTACAGTGAGAAGAGGAATGGTGAGAGCACGGTCCCCTGTGGAGCCCCCATGCTGCAGACCACCACCTCTGATGCACAGTCCTGCAACCTCACGTACTGTGGTCTGTTGTGAGGTAGTCAGTTGTCCATGCCACCAGCTGCTGGTCCACCCCTGCGTCCTCCATCTTCCTCCTGAGCAGAGAAGGCTCGATGGTGTTGAAAGCACTGGTCAAAATCAAAGAACATGACTCTCACAGCTCCTCCAGAGGCCTCCAGGTGACACAGGTCCCGGTGCAGGTAGATGACCGCGTTGTCCACACCGGTGCCAGGTCGGTACGCGAACGGCAGCAGGTCCAGTGTTGAGTTCACCTGGTCACGGAGGTAGCCGAGGACAATCTTCTCCATACTCTTCATCAGGTGAGAGGCCAGGCCCAAAGGAATGTAGCGGCTTGGTTCCCTGGGGTGGGCTGTCTTGGTGACCGTAACCACACATGATGTCTTCCACGGGGTTGGAACCTTCTCCAGGTGAAGGCTCAGGTTGAACATGTTCAGAACCAACTCACTGAGCTGGTCTGCACACTCCCGGAGCATTCTGGGGCTCACACCGTCCGGCCCTGTGGCCTTCCTGACCTTTAGATTGAAATGATTCATGTCTGAAAACACAAAGTCAGACATTATATACAAGATATAAATTATTTATCTGAAATGTACATAACCCCTGTAAAATTTCATATGTCTGCCAGTTTATGCCATGTTTTTTTTTCTTAAGACTTTAAAGTGTTTATCAGACATAGCTACCATTTGAAAGCTGAACTATACATACTTGCAATATATCCGCAGGACTTTAAGCTGAACTCCAGACAGACTGAACCTCTGGACTTTGGATTTCTTTAGACTCAGAGGGCCATTGCAATATGTTGAAAACGTATGAATACTCCATCATTTTAAAAGGTAGACAGAAGATTTTTAAAAAATGTAAAGCAAAAATTAAAGTAAAAAAAAAAAAAATAGATCATATGAATTCTCATGCAAAATTTCCCCGAATGTACATAGGAGACTCCAAGGTCAATTAAAAGAAGATCTTTAGGTCTGATGAGACAAAACTGAGCATTTCGGCCATCAGACTAGACAGTGTGTTTGATGAACACCAAACAATGCACGTCACCACAAACAGCACTCAGCATTAAGAAGTAGGCTATTTTTTATATTATTATTATGTTTTAATCCTGACAATAGTTGCTCATTTGTTTCTGCGGTGTTTAAAATGTAATTACAATGACAAGATTATTAAACTCTAGAGGAGAGGTAAGGTTGGGTGCCAGAATTCAGAAGAAGCTGTAAAGTGAAAACTCTTGTAAACAGTGCTTCGAAATGCCCCCACGTATAACACTGGATTTTATTTAACATATTATTCATTAATTAGAATTCGAAATTTAGAATAAATTGCTTGTATTTAATGGCTTGGCCTTGGTTTGGCTTAAAAACCACGTTTTATTTATTTTTTTCCCCTTCTAGGACATATGCAGCCAGGCCAGACGTTTCCGTAAGTAATGCAAGAAAATGACTTTTTTCTGGCTTCGACGTTAAAGTGTTTCCCAATCAAAAGAAGCTATTGTTTGCGGCCCTTCAGTAGCTGTGGCGCAAATTACCACAGATTGACTCCGTAAATTAAGGGAAGTCACCTTCATAATAAAACAACCGATAACGACAGTCAGTTCAGGTCAAGTTCATTCGGTTATTTCATACTTTCGTAGTTAAAGCAATTAAAGCAAATGTAATTTAATTATTATAAAATATGAAGAACAGAGACATTTTTATTTATGTTAAACGAGTATCATACTACCAGAGAAATTAGAGCTGTGCTGTATGATGCAATGAAGATTAAAAATATATGAACATTGATCACAATTTATATAAGGCATAAAGCGCAGTGATGTCAAATGCAGAACAAGTGATGCACATCTGTACACGTTCATTGAAGTTGTTTTCAGTATCCACAGCACAGGTGTTACTTTTGGGCAGTGGTTCAATTTTTTTTTTTTTTTTTTTTTTTTTTTGTGCAACGTCCCCTTAAAATAAAACTATGATCGCGGTGAAAAATAGTTCATATTTTGTTTATATTTTTAAATGGCCCTCCTCGGTGGTGTTTATAAGTGATTGGTAGTAATAATAGCGCCAAAAACTGGCACTGTCATGGTTCAAGTTACAAGATTTTGACCAGCTCCTTACATAGAGTAAGAAGTAATGTCACGAACTAAAACTAAATTCTTAATTTCGAGTGAGCTGTCATTATTTTATTTAAAATGAATATGCAAACATATTCAAATTAAATCAAATTATGCTAAATTCAAAATATATGTATTCAATATTGGCAATCATCCGATGTAGAATTCAGTTTTGTTTTTACTTTATTTGGAAAGGTGTGATAGGAAGTACTCGTATTTGTTACGTCAACCTTGACAACGGTTGGAGTAGGAGTGGTGAATAATAATAATGGGAGGGAAGCAACGGTCAACACCGGAGCTTCCACCAGACCTGCACGTTTCTCATATCTATTGAAACTTGTGAATATTTGAGCAAAATCGCATATTGCGGTAATTCGACGATATTAATGGAATTATTTTTTTATGTCCCCTGTATGAGTCAAGATACTTGATCCTAGTTTGGGCATAAACGATTGCGAAGACATGGAAAGTTTAATTGCGTATAAATGGGCTGATGTTAAAAACTGGGTTACTGGATAAGATTGAAACACTAAAGTAAGTTTGCTTTGGTCATGGGCGTGCAGGATTGATTTCACCGCCCCCCCTCCTTTGGCTTCAGATCCGCACGAAGACCGAGAACTGAAATATGACCACCTGCTTACTACACTTTACTTTATTTTTAAAGCGGATATTTGTCTAATTTCCTTTTAAATAATTGGGTTACGACCTTTTTTTTTTTTTTGATTGAGAAGAGGTCACCAATGGATTGAACCCTTATAGTTTTCAGCTCCAAATTGAAAAAAGTGTCTCAAGCAAGGTAAGGACCCGTGAAGAGCTGTTTGTTGCTGTTATTCATATAACAACATTTTGTTAGATAGATAGATAGATAGATAGTGTTCCTCCTGTCAGCTGGTGTCAGACTGTCTGAGTCAGACAAAAGATGCACCTTTTTTTGTGTATCATACATGTGGTCTGCATAAGGGGGTAAACATCAACATTGACTGTAGGGGTGCAGAGAAAAAGTTTTGGTCCATATTTTGTGCTTACATTTTTGTTTCCAGGCTGACAACAACCAATATTTTATATAGGAGTCCTTCACAGAAATGATCTTTGTTCTCCAGCACGAGTCAGTCTGTACATAGCAGATATGAACTCAGGTAATACACACTAATACTTTACATATTTTAATGTTCACCGAGTCCTGACATTTCAGTACAGTTCACTGATCAAAACAACACGTGGCCAAATGTGACCTGTAGGTGGATTGTTATTGCGGAGAAAATTGACTGTATTAGAGAAACAAATTATTAAAAGATTAAAAATTATTAAACGTGGTTGCGGGAAAATTGCTTTATTAAGCCGGTGATTTACAGAATGTTTTTTATTATAGTAAAAGCGTGTCTGTGTGACAAAGCTGGAATAGAATCTAACAGAAGATTAGACACCAATTCTGAGCATGTCTTAGTGATACAGTATATAGTGGCAAACCGATTCTAAGGGAAGGTTAGAGCCAGGGTAAAACAGAGTAACAGCAATGATTTATAACGCTGATCTTGCCCATAATTTAAAAAAGATTCTGTCCCATGCCCCAGGCCTAAAATGAAATAATCTGTTTTGCTGCTCTTCAAGAATTGTAGATTTACTATACATGAAAACTCTCGGGTAAAGTAATGACAGATTATCAGTGTTCTAAAGCATGGGCTTTTTAAAAATTCCATTAATTCCTTTCAGTGCAACCTATGGGACCTAAGTTTGCAATGTTTCACAGTGCTCACAGTGCAGTTCACTTCAAAAGATTCCACCATTGCTCATTAGTCAGCCTTTAGCAACGTGTGTTAGGTCCCCTACCATCACTATGCTAATTTATAAAAAGCATGGCTTTCCCCATCACGAGAGTTAAAGCTGCAGTTCCCAATGAGTGCCAGGTTCATTTCCTGTAGTTCTGGTCAATACAGATTTGGGTTGCCATATCAGAGAGAACAACCAGGAATTGATTGCTGCATGAGGACTGGCACTACTACTATAATTAGCAACCATCAGGGTTTCAGAAGTTGTGTACTTTAGAGCTGAATATCTATTGAAATTGGAAATATAGCCAAGGAGAATTTGTCGTCTTTAAATAAATTAGAAAATGTTCATAGTTGTTAGATATCTTTTAATTCATATTTGTCTTTGTTGTGTGATATTTGTACCTACATAATGAGACAGTTCCCTTTACCTGTGAAGATTCTGCTCCAGTGACACTCCTGCAGGCTGGTTTATCACTTAGGTGACACCCTCTGTCAAGATTAACCAGGATTACTGAGACCGTAATGCTACTTCTCATCAGGTCCGTATCTGTCAACTGACATCACTGATGTTTAGGCTCTTAGGAGCTAATTCGCACACGTGCACTTTCTGGTTAGAAATTCTGATTTTGTGTTGGTTTCTATGGGGAGAATTAGACGGACACAGACTGATAAATCAGTTACTGTAGCATTATTTAGTTTGTGTCTCCTGATGCCTTAAATCTAGTATGATTCAGTGGACACACATATGGAGAGGCCAGGCTTAGCAGCTGTTGTTGATCTTAGAATCTTAGAATCAGCTTCTCTTTTTTTTTTTTTTCTATTTACTCATCATAGGAAATGTGAATGCGGATTGTATGAATTCTTGGTAAATATCTGGATAGGTTTTCATCCTCTGTTTCAGATACCGTTATTGTGTGGGTGAGTCTTCTGATTCAGTTGTGAAGTTAACTGACAGGCAGCGTAAGTGAGAAAAACTCTTTGTCACGTTCCACAGTGGACCTTTGTGGACATTCAACAAAGCATTTTGCAGATATGAGATCTACCGGGGATTGATTGTGGCCTGATTGATTGCATGTCCTTTGTGTGGCATACCAGTTTGGATTCTCTAATGCGGTTACACTACTAACATCACAGAGAAAAGGGGTAGGATTAGTCTGGGTGTTACAAATGTCCAGTCCGGAAGGGTAAATCATGGCTAGTTCTAAAGTGTCATTTAAATCCAGTCAACAGTATCCACACACTTTACTGAGCTAAATGTTGCCTGTGTAGATTCTCATTCATCCAGGTCATAGTTATCATGGCAGGGTCCCTGCCAACGACTCTCAGGTGACCACTCGGGGCATTAACATGCCAATGGTCCACAAGAGCTATATTTTCAAGCTTTGCCCATAGCAAGTTTAGAACTGAGGAAGCCTTCTGGAGAGAGGGCGAAACGTTTTCAAGGAAACCTTACAGTCCAGTTGCACACAGGAGAGCAAAATGTTGTGCACATGGGTGCCAATTCACTTACTTTCTGTCTTGTTTTTGCCCACAATATTTTCCAATTTTACATGACAGTCACATCCCAGCAACCAATATTAGAGTGCCAAAGAAGAAAAGTTCTATCTGTTTAATTTGTGAAAAACACTTCATTGAGGCTGGAAAAGGATGTGCTGTGCATATAAATAGGATATTGTAATGCTGTTGTTGCTTGTGGGAAGATAAGGGTGTGGGTATTATCCCTTCTCACCTTTCACATGAATGTATATAAAAGTGATGCATCTACTCGTGGATGAATGGGAGCAGCTGATTAATGATAATGTGTTGATAAATGTGTATATTATTGGCAGATTTCACAAAGATAATTGCAGCGATAACTGATGATCTGATGGCTCTTCCTCAGGTTCAATCTGTCTTCCTATAAAGCACTAATTTTCTGATGAGGAGGTACAGTAGAAGCAGACAGGGTGTTTTTCCTTACATCTTAAAGTTTTAATATAAAGTACAAGTTACCCTCAAATGCTCAGAGTGCCTGTCCAGAGCAGCTTACTCACTGCTCACCCTCATGGGGTGCATTTTTGTTTTGTTTTGTTTTGTTTTTCTTATGTATAGTGTGCATATGAACAAGAGTGTAAAAATGGTCATTTTTCCTCAGGGGATTATTAAAGTGCACTTTTTCTTCTTATATTTTGCTGTCATGTTTGGCTACATGACAGACAATTCACTCACTTCCGGTTTTCCTGGGGGTGGTGCACAAGTGATTTGAGGAAGAAAGATTGTTAACACTTTAGTTTGGGGGACACGTATTAACCATTCACCTTTGCAATGAATAATAATATATCAATTTGTTGCTAATACACCTGCTAGTTAGGGGGTAGTTAATGGTGAATGTGTGTTCCCTGATCTAAACTGTTCCGAAATATTTATTTATTTAATTTTGGAATCATTGTAAAGGTCCTTTTTGTCAGACATTTTGCTGGCACCCTCATTACAAGTATTGCATTTGTGGTTTTTTTTTTTACCTGCTCATCTTCAGTGCCTCTCACACTGATTGTGTGTGATGTTGTACGAAGTTGTTACCAAGGTTGCCCCAGGCCAGTGTTACGTTGTGTTGTGCATATTCTGTCTGACTCTGATGGAAGCTAATGATCTGTAAAATAGAATATTATTCTCTCTAGCATCTCCACCTGCTGGTCGCTTTGCTCTGTCGTTAAATCTGTTATTGTGTCGGCATACTGTGACAGTGCCCTGGGCACCAAATGAATACATTGCTTTCCTTTGTCATTTTGTCTATTTACTGGAACCTGTGCTGGGTGTTACATGCTCTCCTGCATTTCTGATTGACAGAAGGCATCTGTGTCTGTGGCTAAAATCCAGCCTGCATTCTAATATTCTAATAATAGTTTCTTTCCTGTTTTGCTTAAGTGATCGTTAAGCAATAAACTGGTATTAAGGAGACTAAAAGGATAGACCTAACCGGAGGAGATGGGGTGTACCATTATCTTTGAAGGGCAACAACGTAAACTTGTGTTTCCAATCCAACTTAAGCAGGAGAGTCTGGGAGCTTCTGTAGTGTGTTTTTGTGAAGTAGAACCACGACTCTCTTTAAGTGGTGTTTGTTTGTAGGGCTCACTACTACTCAGTAGATAGTGTCTGTTTACTTAAATGAGATTTTAGGGTCAAAGCATCTCTGTAGGCCAGTAATAATGGAATAAACCTGACATTGTCTTGAATACAAAGTGTTTGTCTGTCCGAATAAAGATTGAACCAATAACCTTATCACCTCAGTCTGAGAGAGTTAAAGGTTTGAGGAAAAACTCCAAGACTGTTTCTAGTGCTGCATTCTTTATTCAAAGAGCTCCTGTGCTGCTAGAAAAGGAATGTCACCCATTTCTATTTTTGTTAAAAATCCTTGAAAGCAAAGCACAGTGAACAGGTAAGGACATACATTGCTTGTGGACTAGTGTTGTAATTGTGCAGTACTTTAGAGTGTGGTTTGCACATAAACTCATGTGGCTGGTGCAAGGATATTCGAGTGTATTTCAAAGCCTGTATATTTATTGTGCTGATCTGTGTCCAAGTTTGAATCAGCAGTGTGGAGGTCTGAGATATGGGGCAGGAAAATGTTGCGAGTTCTGTAAAATCTGGACGGAAGGACTTGAGTACTGTGCACACCATAACAACATTATAACTTGGTAACTTATATGGTTTAGTTATAGAGCCAGCAGCCCAACTACAAGTCAAAGCAAAATAATGAGGTAGAATTGTAGCGTTTGTTTTTTTATTCTCTATTTTCACCTCATCTGTCTTTTTTCAAAGCATTATTTCTTCTCTGTTTATTTCACAGTTCATGTGGGAATGTCAGACAAGCATTAGAATGTTTTGTGCATTGTGTGTGAATGGGACGGTGAAGTACCTCTGAGGTATAGTTTCTTTAATCACTCTAATCATATTACACTGTTGTCCATAATGTTGGAATCATTTTGTGACATTTTCACAAACATTTTGTGGAAAGAGATGGAAAAACAATGAATCCAACTTAATGGGTAACAGTGTTTTTGCAAGTACTTGTTAAAATCAATGCCTGCTGGCAGGGTATTTTGAAACTGGCTCTTCTGCTCATGGCAGTTACAGTATAGCGTGGATTCAAAGGAACGCACCTAATAATATTGCTTGCACATGTCACCTGTCATTTGTGATTGGCTTATTTAGCATGAGACAAAACCTTGTGGATGAGCTATGATCACGATCACAGGCACCAGGTTAATCTGTACATAAACTTAGAGCCACACACAGGCTTGCTCTTTACCCACACAAAAAAAGATCCAAACACTCATATTTGGCCTGATGAGGGTTAGGGTTAGAGTTATCTCCACTGACAACCTACCACGTTGCTGGAATAGATTATGTGCTTTTCTCAAACCTCAACACTGTCACAATATTATCATGTGGGATTTGGTTGGGGGATGCCCTTGCCTTTTAGTGTTGTAACATTATCCTTTTCCAGAAAACTAACAGTATATGTGGTCTCCTTTACAGATTGGGAGATGTGTGAAGCAGTGTGACAGACAGCCATGGGACTAGAGAGACAGTGGCTTCAAGATGTCACCATTGTCTTTTTAATTTATTTAAGTAAGTATGAGATGCATAGATTTACACTCAACATTTTTTTAATGTTACAGTTTTTAGTTAAAAATAATTGTTCATATTCCAATGAGTTTTATTGTTTGCTAACTCTGTTATGATAGTGTTCGTTCACAGAATACATACCGGTAATTTGAAATCAAAATGGTAAAGATATTTTTGAACATTACCAACAACTTAACTTATTAGCCTGTCAGGTGCCATGTGACTCAATAATTGTATGTTACAATTTTTAAGCACCTAATTTTGTGCGTTTTAAGGACAAAATAAATTGTCTGTTATGTAACTGACATAAATAAAATATATGCAGCATATGTAAATGGCATTTCCACATTTCATCAGACATTAACGATTGAAATTCTGCTTTGTTGGGTTTTGGTTACATGATCACCAGGATAGTGCATGGATGGATGTGGTCTCTGCACAAGCATTTGACCAGTGTTGTTTTTACCTCCGCCAAGGGGGAGGTTACGTGACAGCTGCATTTGTCTTTTAGCAAAATAACTTGAAAAGTTACGAACCGATGACATTTTTACGAAATTTTAGGAAAATGTGCCAAGGAACAGAGTTTTGCCATTTCAAATTCCAGAGGGACTTTGACCTTTGATCTTTTGGAAGATCAAAGGGGCTTTGATCATAAAGCAACCTACTATGTTATGTAACTTTGTATTACTGCTGCCCATACTACAGGTGTAGGGCACAATATGTGTCGAAATGTCCTGCCTGGTGGAAGGCTGTGCTGTCTAGTGCTTGTCTAGTTTTTAATAATGTAATTTTTCATTACCTTTTCACTGCTTTGCCTAATTGTTTGTAAAACACATTTTAGTGACTTGATTTACAAAGCTGGCTAACTTCAGTAGTATTTACAGTAAGAATCTACATTCAGCATGATATGACTGATGAGCATGGCAAAGCTTCCACTGCCGTACATTAGAGAAAATAAGAGGAGAGTTGAGACATGGCTGAATGAAACAGAATAAGGTCAAAATCCAACTTAAATAATATCGCTGGGTGTGGATTTAGATCAATCTGGGATTTATACTACCCCCAACATAGGCACCCTCTTGGGTGTGTGCATGTGAGGGGGGAGGGTGGGATTGATTTTGCTGGTCTGCAGACCATGTGTTTACCGCAGGGGGTAGTAGAAGGTCGGCTGGTGTGAGGACAGAGGGCTCCTGCTGTCCCCCATCAGAGTATTGCCACTGCCCTGCTTTCAGAGATTAATCACCAGGCTAGATGAGTTAGCAGGGCAAACACTGGGCAACCATTAGAACACAGACACACTTACATGAACACATGGCACTGACGGAGAGAGGAGATAAAGAGTTGAAAACTGCTCCAGGTGTCACTAATAGGATTGCTGCGTGTTTGCGCGCTGTGTTGCTATATGATCTTGTCACCAAATGGCACATGATTGTTTTAAATGGCCTCTGATTGTACTAGGAGCACTCAGGGGAAGTCATAGTTGCTGGCTCCGATTGTTCATTACAAGGATCAGTTGCTGCCTTTGTTCAATCTATTTACCGGTGACACTTACGGGTTTAACCTCTGTGGTCCTGCTTTCTCCTCTCTACCTTTATATTGTTATTACTATTCTGAGCATAGCAAATTATTTTCAAGAGTGTGACCAAGCAAATTTCATAAAAGTTGATCTAACCTTGCTGGTATCTATAGAGCTTTTAAAAAAGGTCCATATGTTTTAGACTTTTCTAAACCAATCAATTCCTGTGTACTCTGTATTTTTGTAGCGCAATTATTTTTACACTACCAGTAAATGCCAGCAGTAAATCCTATGGTCTATCCCATTCATATGCTGTTGTCTTTGCAGGTGTGTCACAAGGTGAGGCATCATTAGTCCAAGCCAGACAGGGGGGCTCTGTAGAGCTGAGCTGTAATCTTGGACCCATATCCAAAGAAACGACCACCCCGAAACTCTTCCCTCTGCATGTGGTGGAATGGGTGCGTCTTGGATTTAACATCCCCATCCTCATCAAATTTGGTGTGTACGCCCCACGTGTTCATCCAAACTACAAAGGTAAGACCTTTGTAGATGTTTTCAACTACTTTTCTCTCTAACGATGTCCATTTGGTCAGGTAGACCTAGCACTTTCTAAGTTGACTCAGGAGCTTGTGTCATAGCAGTTTGTTTTTGACCACCAGTGATCTAATTATGGTTTGGTTACTGGAAGAAATGTGTCCTCTCTTTTAGCCATATAAATTTTACACTGGTTTAAAAAATAATTTTGCAGAGGAGATATTTGGATGGATAACCTACCAAGAATATATTTTCTTATCCATCCAGTTCACGCCCTTATTTAAATTACTAATGGTGTTCAGTGTTTGTGTTTCAGGGCTGCACTTCTATTTAAAATTAGAAGGGAAGAATGGATGTGTTTTAATGGATGCAGTTAAAGGGGGATGGGGAGCTGTGCAAGTAGAATGGGGCTACAAGCAACGCTGTGCGGGACTAGGAGTGTAGTTATGGTGGGGGCATGGCTGTGACAGTGTTTTATTAGTATGCTGAGGGGTGACCCAGTAAGAGAGATTGTTGTGCTTGAAGAAAGCTGGATGAATCATTGGGAATAATAGTAGAGGCTAGAGGCCTATAAATCTGTCATTGTCTACTCCAAGACAAAAGACAAAGAGGGGTATCACAACCTCCCCTTGCTTTGCCAAATCTAACAGGGCCGCTAAGATGCCAAAAATGACATACTGTCCCAACTAGGTCAGTGAAATCCTGAAGAAAAACTAGAAAAGCAGGAGTTCCCAGGAGTGATGACGACTTCACATTTTAGATTGTTGTTTACAGCAGTTTTATCATTCAGGAAGCAAATTTACCATATGCAGGGGATGAATCACAAACAGGCTAGCACCGCCAGGCTATTGGGCTACATGTGTTTGGAATGTTCACACTCTTGCAAGGTGTACTCTGTCATTGTTCAGGGGCAACCAACCAGTCTAGCACAGAATGGTATGATCCCATATCTGTCCCTCCCTTGTGTGTTCCTGTCTGATGTGGGCTTTGCCCCTGTCTGCCTCAGATCCTCATAACTCCCCTCCCACTGGAAGCAGATGGCAGCATGTGAAGCGTGTCAGTAGTGTAGGTCTAATGTATTCTTCCCTCAAATTAAAAATGTTGGGGGATTTTAGGTTTAGCAAGGCAGTCAAATAGGCGACCAGTTTATCATCTTTGTCTTGACTTGTCAAAGCTAAGCAAACCGTGTGCAGGAGTGAGATCAGTGTTATGGTTGTAAGATTTACATTATAGCACTTCCATATCTGTTATTAGCTAGCTATTTTTCATTTTTAGAATCTGTGATGAAATAATTAAAGCAATCAATATCTTGAATGACTTGTAAGCCATCAATTTAAAAATGTTTTTGATATGATATCAGGCGTGCATGACAGTGTACTGTACTGAAGGAGTGTTACCACTACAAAGCAAAATTCTTTTGTCAACCATCAATCTAAGAGCTTTTTTGTAAAGGAATTACAAAATTATTAGTCCTCTCATCTGTCTTTCTGTTATTTGGTGGGTGTAGTCCTCACTGCACATTTGGACAAATGAGTCTGTATCTTTCTTACTTATCCTTATTTTAAACATGTATAAAAATTTAAACAAGGTGGGAAATATTTAGTGCAAAGACATGCAACGATATAATTAAAGTTGGGCCAGCTGTTGAGGTAAAGTTTAAATCAAAGAGAATGTTCTTTACTTTGAGATTGATAAAATTTGGTGACACATTTAAAGAGGTAAGATTTTTTGGAAAACTGAAATTTCTTCTACACGAGAAATCACTGGTCGAGTTTATAAGACTGTAAATAGCATTGGCCCTCTCAGTGCACTGTCGTATGCTTTTAAAAGCTTGGCGGTCATGAGGGCTCATGCCTGCAGTAAGTTGGGTAGCTGCTGTAGTGAAATTGTGCACTTGAGTTGTGTGTGTGCTTTACTGGGATTAAAAGAGCCGGACCGAGTGAGAGGGTCAGAGTTAACTGTAATCTATCTCACGACAAAGAGCTATTCATAAGAGGGTTAAACTTATTAGAGGGACAAAAGGATTAAAGAGAGAAATTTGGGGGAGCGGGAGGGGTGAGCTGTCAGGAGCAGGGGGCCAGTCCCAGACTTATGATTGTATTCAAATCAAAACTCACCCCACAATGCACCGCTGCCCGACTATCTTATGCACATACGGATGGACAAAGAAAAGAACTGCTGATGCTTCTGAAAACAGAATAATCTGTCTTCCTCTGTTGTTAGTCTTGCTATTATTCATCTAGGGTTAATTTTAGCCTGTATCACTGAGAGGCCTTTAAGCAAGGACATCACATGCTGATAAATTTCCTTTGGAACAATAAAAGCTGTATTCCATGGCTTTAGTAAGCACAAGAGTAATGGCATTACATGGAACCTGTTTCAAAATATTATTGGTGCCAAATGGTGAAATCCTGAGTTATTTCTAACCTGCCTCTAACTGGGCAAGGACCATACTGCTACTCATAGAAAGACAGCATGATGTAGGGTTCACCCAATACTAGTGGATTAGTGTTCCCATTCCTGCCCTTGGCTTCACTGCAGCTTGACCTCTGAAAAACAAAGACTCATGTAATAGTGGCTAGAGGTAAAGCATCAAGCAAAGTTGACATGTGGAAGCAGCAACAGCCATTGTTTCACCCATTCACCCTGACCACTATAATATTTAATGATGTTTGTCTCTTGAGGATGACTTATGGACATTGTGCTAACACAGAACCAGAGAAAATGATGAATGGGTCTGCTGGGGAGTTGTGAAGCACAGAGGTCAGAAAGGTCAGCCTCTCATTGGTTGTCAGTGGATTATCGATGCACACAACTCTAACCTCCCTATAACCCCACACTCAGTCCCACTTGAACAGAAAACCTAGGTGTGCTTTACTGGTGTGATTGTTGATTGTTCATGTACTGCAGCACATTTCGAATTTAGCTGTGGATCAGTTTTTTTGCGTATCACTTATTGTGTGCTGTTTCAGATTTTACTTCACGTTTAAAAGGTGCAATATTTAAATTTAAATAAATCAGCATTTGTCACACAGCTTTAGTCCTTTGTCCAGTGTTAAAGAAAAACAGTCTATTCTTTTTCTGCTCTTTGTTCTTTTCCCTCATGCTTCCTTTTCTGCCCCTTGTCTCACTTTTTTTTTTCTAATCTAAATGTATTTTGCCTTCTACTGGTAATTTTTCCAGTATCTGACAGTGGAAACTTACTGTTTTGCCTGATTGACCCTCCTCTATTTGGCCCCTTCTAGGGTTTCTACAACAACATATTTCAAATCTAAACCTACAGTCGGGGCTTTTCTCACCCTCATCACTATGGTAACCTGAGAGAATGAGGATCTGGGGGCTGCTGTCTCTTTGTAGCGACAGACAAGAGGGAGGCAACAGGAAAGGGTTAAGTGTTTGACAGGGAAGCCAGAATTCTTCCATAAAGACCCAGGGGGCAGGGCAAAACCCAGGATTTGAAAATCAACATGTACACGCACATCCATGTGTTTTTGGACTCACCAAATCAGATCACAGGCTCTCAGAAGTGTTGACAAAATCAATGTGATGTGAATAGGTGTGAGAAAACAATAAAAACACATCAATATAACAACATCATGTCTTCAATTTTCTTTACAATTAAAATATGCAAGTAGATAAACTGTGCAGAATAAAAAGCTACTACAGAAAATACAGTCAATACTTTACAAATGTAGGACACACAGATGGCTTGCACATGCAAGCTCTTCCTTAACCTGCGGCGGGTAGTTCATAGTTCATCCATATTGATTTAAAAAGTGCTGCATAGGAAAAGGGCAATTCTGGAAGGAGCTCTTGATTTCCAGATAAAAGGAAAACCCCTGAGGAAATCCTGCATACCTGTTATGACGGACCTTTCCCAGCCCTGCCCACTTGTCTTAAAGATGCTGTCTGAAATAGGCAGCATTCATTTTATGATGCCTCTAAGAAAGAGTTGCTGGTCTGTCTTTCAGGAGGTTGGACAAACAGCCTGACTATTAAGCAGGGCAACAGCCTCAGTCAAGAATGCAGGGTTAATTGTTAGCCACTGTTGTCTGTCTTTGCTCTGTCTGTTTGGCCTTGTCCTAAGGCCACATATATACTTAAATGAATTCTATTCTATTGGTGTCTGGTCTGAAACTGATATATGTGAATTGTGAGGATGTTGTGTTTCTTGTGATATTGTTGTTACAGGTTTACAGCAGATTCAGGAAGGGTCAACATTAGTGTATCATATCTCAACTGCCAGAGAATCTCAAGATTCTTTTTAAATAAAGTTTATTGTGAGGCAAATAAATAAATGAAAACTTTCAAACTGCTGTGATCAGGGCCTGGTAAGAGCAATGTGTGTGTTTCCTCCCTGCACGCATCCTTCTGTTATTTAAAACCTAAAGATTGAAGGGGTGAAAAGAGCTCATTGAGAGATGGAATGAAAGGAAGGGGGCAGGTGGGGAATGGTAACTCCAGTACTCCAAAAGCAGGCAGCAGTCACCAGGCAACCACCCAAACAGGTTACAAAGCCTGACAAGGAGATTTAAGAAGAGAGGAGGAGGTGTGTCTGTGTGGGAGTGGGTTTGGGTGGGTGGGTGTGTCCATCTGTCTGTGAAAGCACTCACATAAAGTACATCCAGAACACGTGTCTGTTATACTGCACATTGTTTATTATTTTGTTTATTTGATAAACAAAAACAGGTGACTCACTGAACAATGCATCTGTTGAAATGTCATAAATTTAACATTGCTCCTTTTTACCAGACTTAATAAATGAAGCTTTACTACATTTGATATTCAGTTGTTTTCACTTGTTGTGGCCTGTGTGACACAGGCTGCCTTTCCTCTGCACTTTAGTACATTTCTGCATTTGTTGGCTCTACCTGTCTGTGTGTCTTGGTCTGTTACTCACCCCTTTTTACACTCCCACTCTCTTCCTCCTCCTGTAGGCCGAGTATCTCTGACCCAGGGAGCCTCTCTGCTGGTGGAGCGGCTAACACTGGAGGATGAGGGCTGGTTCGAGTGTCGCATTTTGGTCCTGGATACAGACAAAGATGATTTTCAGAACGGCACATGGACCTTCCTCTCCATCACAGGTGCAGCACTGCAGGGTTATGGTGACTCATGAAAGACTCCTTTGGTTGATCATCACTGGCAGTGCTCCTGTTTAGAACAGTTACAGCATGGAGCCTGGGTGTGACTCTGAAGGCCTTGGCAAGCTGAAATGCTCTCCCTTAAAGGAATGCATGTGAATATATATCAGGGCTATGTGACAGTCCATTGTAATTTTTTTCAGCCGATTCAGACAACACACATTCCACATGACTCTTCATATATTGTCGCAATTTAGAGTCAGTTTAGAGGATTTTAAATGATAACAACACGGTAAATTACATATGTGCACATGTACATGTCAGATGTATGTAGATGCTCAGCACCGTTTTTGTGTATAATAATGTTACAACCAGGCATTTATTGATCATACTATGAATTAAAACCTTGACATGAACATTGTTTACACAGTGATGAGTCTTTCTCACAATTCCCTTTTACTCAGATTTGATTACACAATGTCTGTGTTGGAATTGTTATGACTGAGTGTTCTCACTGTTTATAGTCTCAGTCCTATCTTGTGCAGATATTGATAGCATTTTTAAATCTTTTATCTTTTTTCTAGCTCCACCTGCCTTCATAAAGAAACCACCTACTTTTGTGGAGATTTTGCTTGGAGATTCATTGAGTCTCAGCTGTGGAGCCCATGGCAACCCTCGGCCAACTGTTGTCTGGCATAAAGATGACAGTCAAATTGAGAAGCATGAAAAAATTAAAGTGAGTTGCATTAGCAGATGTCATGGGCTGCATTTTAATCAACTAGATTACCCTTTGAAGCCAACGTCTTTGTTGGCTTCTGTATGATGGCTTCAAGATCGTGATCGCTTTCTCTTCTTGTCTCCTCTGTACCCCATCCTCTCCCGCACTCCCTTTTAGGTAGTCAATGGTACCTTGTCTTTGGCCTCTGTCACTAGAAATATTTCAGGAGTGTACAAATGTCACGTGTCCAACTCAGAGGGGAACTTGACCCACTCCACACAGCTGCAGGTCAAAGGTCAGTGGCAAACCTATCAACAGGTAGAGACTGTGTCTCTCTGATAACTGAGTACTTGCTGTATAATTTGTTAAATTTCACTTTTATTTTTTGACTTGGACAGATGTTTTATTCTGACAAAGTAAATTGTCTTATTAGCTGTTGAGCTATAACACAATTTCTGACAGAGTTAGTACTACCACCTACAGTTCATTACCTTCATCTGCATTAAATCAGAACCAATACTATATCAGTACATACACGCAAATGTTTATATAAGAATGTTTCGGTTTCCTTTATGCTGTCAAAAGGTCCTCCAATCATCATCATCTCCCCAGAGGACACCTCTTTAAACATGTCACAGGATGCAGTTCTGCAATGTCAGGCTGATGCATACCCCTCTAACCTCACTTACGAGTGGATGAAGCAAGAACAGAATGTTTATTATATTGAGTGAGTATAAATGTACTTGTTGAATATGAGCAACCACGTGTGTCCTCAGGATTGTGTAATGTTATGTTTAACCGGTGACATATAAATGTTTGGTCACTCTGGGGTGCTGTGGTCTAATAATGATGAGTTGATTTAAGTGAAGAAGAGGTCAAACAACTTCCTTTTCCTGTCTTGTAAGTCAATGTGTCAGTATCCTAAATAAACACTCAATGCCCGACTAAGATAAAATCTCTATCCATCATATCTCTCCTGAACGCATCGTGCTGCGACAAATACAGACTCAACAGTATCAAACAACATAAGATGCACATTGTCCTTTTATATATCAAATGAAAACACAATTATTGACTTCACTCTTGTCACAGACTGCCAGTAAAAAAATTAAAAGAAAGGTTTAAGAATATTACCTTTAATAAATAGAGTAATTTTCCACATGCTGTGATTGACCACTGAATATTTTTTACATTCTGTCACAGTACATTTCTGTAAAATCATTTCTCAAAATTCTCTGTGTCTCCTGTCTTTTGATTTTAGGTCTCTAAAGTCCAGAGTGAAGATTTTAGTGGATGGAACACTTCTCATACCAAATCTCATCCCAGAAGATGCTGGCAACTACACTTGCATTCCAACTAATGGCATTTTGACCCCACCTTCAGCTTCTGCTTACCTGACAGTAAAACGTAAAACTTTAATCTCCATGCTTTCATATACGCACTTATTTTGTAATATTGTCTGTTTGGCCAATCTTCTTAGTTACTTCAAATAATAATTTTATCTTTCTTTACCTCAGACCCTGCTCGTGTGGGTCGAATGTCCCGGGAGACATATTTGCCCACAGGGATGGAGGGAGTTATTGTCTGCCCTGTCCAGGCCGACCCCCCTGCACTCTATGTTAACTGGACCAAAGATGGAAATGATTTGAATCTTGATAATGTAAGAAATCATGGAACTAAAAATATCACAAGCTGCACACTTGCCGTTTAAATCATTTTGTAATGTGTAATAATAATTTGTGTAATATTTTCCTTCAGTTTCCTGGGTGGATAATCAACTCTGAGGGCTCAGTTTTTATAACAACAGCCAATGATAATGCTGTGGGCATGTACACATGTACAGCATATAACAGTTATGGTACTATGGGACAGTCTGAACCCACTCAGGTCATTCTGCAGGTAAGCACCTCAGCATAGGTCTTTTATATAAATATGTCTGGGCAAAAACGTCCTCACCTTCCTCCTTCTTTTTCATCCAGGACCCTCCATCTTTCAGGGTGCTTCCTCGGCCTGAGTATCACCAGGAGGTGGGCAGAGATTTGATAATTCCATGTGAAGGCAGTGGAGACCCCTCTCCAACCATAACATGGAGCAAGGTATGCGAGATGTTCCAGTGTCCTGGGTAGAAGCGCCAGTCATGTATGCCATGTTATTATTCCCGTGTTATAATTGTTGACACTGTTCATCATAGATTGGCCCTTCTCCTCACTCTGAATACTCCGTGCTGGCTAACGGCTCCCTCCTGTTACAACCAGTAAGTAAAGACCACCACGGAGGCTGGGAGTGCTTAGCCACTAATCGTGTAGCGACTGTCAGTGCAGGGACCGTGGTCATGGTACTCGGTGAGTGCACTGGCAATGTTTCTGCAATGAAATTGCATTTCAGTCTATTACAGACACCAGAAACAACATTTTCTTCTGTTCCTAAGGCACCAGTCCTCACGCTGTGTCATCAGTATTTGTCACTGCTGAGATGAATCAAGCAAATGTGTCCTGGGTGCCAGGCTTTGATGGCGGATACACACAGAAGTTCACTGTGTGGTGAGATAGAAGACATGCCATATTCAAGATTCAAAACATTTGTCATGTATATATTGCCATAAAACCAATAAGGCCTGCTGGACTAAATTATTGTGTAAACATCTGTCATTTATTTCATGATCTCCTTACAATCACAGTGTTTTTAATTCATTATTATTGTTATCAAGATATTTATAAAATCTTTAGGGTTATTGGTGAATAAAAGGTGACATCTTTAGGATTCAAAGTTTTTTTAGTGTATTTCATATTTTTGTATGTATCTATATAATATAATATAGTAAAGTAAATGTCACCTGTTTTAAGTCACTTTATATTAAAAGTACTTTATGAGTGGATTTTTCTCCACTCTGTTTATATTCAGTTTTTGATGTCTTTGTGTGCATACACCTATACATTTCTATCCATATCTGCACCTTTTACTGTTTGTATATCTGTTAAATAAAATGCCTTACAGGGTTGGAATGAAATTGTGGTTGATTAATCTTGAAGATAAACACACTTCTTGTATTTTGCTTTAGGACAGCTGTGAAGGTCCAGTCCTTCACATTTACTGTTCATGCACTGATCTCTTGAAACCTTCTTAAATAACTTTGACTGATTGTGCTGTGTATTCGTTTTGATTACAGGGTCAAACAAGCATCCAGAGGAAAACATGAATGGGCATCTTTGCCTGTCCCAACATCCAAAAACTACCTGCTTGTGACGGGGCTACTTGCTGGCACTGGCTATCAGTTTAGTGTCCTGCCTCAGAATAAACTTGGCTCTGGATCTTTCAGTGAAATAGTGTCTGCACAAACACAAGGTTTCTTAGAAATTGTTATATGTTTTAGGTCTTAAATATTCCTTAAATGTCTTAATTTTTAATTTTCTGCCTTTTCATCAGCTGTGCCAACAGAAAACCCTAGAGCTGTCACTACTCTCCCGGTCCTGGACCCTCCAATATCGTTGTCAGTTAACCAGACAGAAGAGGGAGTTGTCCTCCAGTGGTCACCTCCTGTGGGTCCGTCCTTTCTGCTGACAGATTATGTCCTTCAGGCCCGCAGGAATCAAGGACAGTGGATCATCCTCAGCAGCAACATCAATGCCAATAAAACAGAACTACTCGTACAAGGATTGTTAAGGGTAACTATTGGTCTTGACCTTTATTAATTATATACTTTGCAAAAATCTGTCATTGCGTCCTGTTTTTCTCGTAACTTTGAGCAGATCGCATGTAATTTAATTTAGTTTTAACTGATTTTTTTAAAGTAATCAAGCATAAATATTTTGGTTTGTAAATAGCCATACTTGATCTGTCTTTCTGTTAGGACTGTTATTATGAGCTGAGGCTGATGTCACGTAGCAACAAATTACTCAGTGAACCAAGTGAGTCTGTCAATATCTCTACTTTTGGTAAGTGGACTTTTATAGATATATATGAACAACAACTATATTTTGATTTAAGGATAATGATTTGCTTAAAAACTTGGCTGTCATTTATGTTAATGGTTCTGCTTACAGGTATGGAAATATACCCTCTGGGTTCCAGTTTTTTGGAGGTCCTTCCTCAGCCCCTTTTGGCTGGTCTGTTAGCAGGATTGTGCTTCCTGATTGTGGCCATCATCCTCTCATTGATTACAGCATGCTACATGAATCACAGGAGAGTGCAACAGCAAAGAAAGAGAAGACAATGTAAAATTCTCTTTCAATTCTGGTGTTGTGGCAAATGTTTTTATTATATTCAGAATTTTTCAGATGTGGCATTGATTGACCTTTCATATCTTCTTTCTCCTTTGCTTAGATCTCCCATCCCTCCAGACAAATGTATCTCCAGTGTAAGGGCACATGCATATCATCATTACATTTTTTTAATTTGTTTCATGACAGCTTGTATCTCCTAATATCTTGCATATCTGTCATTCGGTTTAAATACTTTTCTCTTCCATGTCTTTGTCAGTGCTCACTCACCTCCTCGCAGCCCAGACAGTGTCCTGAAGCTGAAGTTGTGTCCACCTCTTCCTTTCTTCCCTGCCTCTTCATCTTCACAGTCATATCGATCGACCTTTGATAAAGGCAGCCGTGGGGAATACCATGACCAGAGAAGGCAGCTCCTGTCTAACTCGTCACCTCCACCACATTACACACTCTTCGAGACCCACCTGGGGTCTCAGGCTCCCTCACCAGTTGCCCTAGAATCTATCTCCAGAGGCCCAGATGGACGTTTTCTGGTCCAACTACTTGAGGAGAGTTCCAGTTCCTCCAAAAAGAAGAATTTAATGGAGGACGTTCAGCAGGTTAATGGTGGGGCAAGTGGTTCGGGAAGCAACCAGACATCATTCAAAGAATCTCCAAAATCAAGTATTTTTAGCTCAGAGAAAGATGACAGGAGAACTGTGGATGTCCCTGAGCTGAACATACCACCCTCCTCCCCAGGAAGAGTGCGGGCTATGGCAAGTAATTTCTCCCGTCATGGCTGCTTTTACTCTGATGATGAGCTAAGTTCAGAGGCCCTACTGGAAAGAGCTAGCTTTTATTCAGACATCAGTGAGAAGAAACCCAGTGATTCTTTTAGGAGAATCTATGTGCCAGGTCGTGCTGAAGATATGTTCCCCAGTATATACAGGAAAACAAAACTTCTGGACAGAAATAAACCATGTCCTATGGACAGTCGGCTGTTGGACAGTGAGTTAATTGATAACAGTACCATGATCTCACAGCTCAGCAGTGACCTGGATAGGGATAGCAGAGATAAGTGCATAAAGTTTGCAAAGGAGAGGCAAGAAATTAAGAGGGAGCTGGGGAACTATACAGCTGAACAAAGTTGTGAACAAAATGAGCTACAGTCTAACAAGGTGGAAACCCCTCAAAGGGAAATTCTCAGATTGAAAGAGGAACCGGTGTGGAAGCCACAACATGTCACCATGAGACAAAAACATATGCCTATGGGTCAGACAAGCTCTATATCTGAATATCGCCGGGCGTGCTACTTTGGTAACACCAGCAGTCCAACGGACCGCCCCTCAAGGTCTTGTATCCAATGGGACATTAGTCCTATTACATCAGTCACCAGCCCTATTCCTGTGCAGACCCACCAGGAAACCACAACATCCAGCTCACGCCATTCTCAGACATGTAGGAAAACCACAGAGGACTCTTTTACTATTGAAGCATCACATTCTCCAGTTACCCAGAACACCTCCCTCCCTGTGCTCACCCCTGATGTCACCTCAGAAGACCCCACTCCTGTACTGGATGTACAAACTTCACCCAGAGCTTCTTTGAGTCTTCAGGCAGATGCTGAGCCAGGTTTAAGCAAGAAAGCACTGGATGAAGACATTGTGCCAAGTTCCAGACATTCATATTCTGGATTTCAGCTTTGGGATTCAGCTAGCAGAAGTCCTGCAGTAGACAGTGAAAGGCCAGGAAGCCCAGCTACTGATTCATATAATCAATCTGACAGAACTGCAGCCTTACAATACACGTCAATAAAAGATCCTAGTCCAACAAGTTTTTCTACCATGCCTTGTCACCAACATGAAGTTGGAGCAAAGGCTAAAGAGTTAGAGAGGGAGAGTGTGCGAACATGTTTCAAAAGGAGTGACAAATTCCTCTTCACTGATAGCCCAAGCCCAATCTCAACCTTGACTCTTTTAGAAGAAGTTGACACTGAACTGTCCCAGTTTTCTGTCCCTAGAATGTCTGGTGCTTTCAAGGCAAAGCCTAGTGGCCCATCGGCTAAAATGTCTCCACAACAGACAAGTGCAGTTCTTGAATACCTGAGCCTTCCGGGTTTCATTGAAATGAGCGTAGATGAGCCAGAGGAGGATGCTGAAATCACAGGCACCTCTGTAAAAAGTTCTGAACAAAAGTCTGAGAAATCCCTGAGGACAAAGCCCGTTGTGGTTTCTAAAAATTGGCAGGTTTGTGCTCAGGAAAACCAGGAAATTAATTCTAAACAAGCAACCGTCTTTGGAAAAGCTACTTTTGCACCTGCTGCAGAGTCTAGCTCCCACTATAGTTCAAAACAAGTCAACAAGTGCTCAGTCCAAGGGAAAAGCAGGGATTCTGCAGTGAGGGTAAGATTTCCAGATGAGATAAGACCATTATCACCCAGTCTGGAAAAAAATAGTAAGCAGCTCTACGCAGAGAAAACACAGATTCGAGCTGCACGAAAAAACACAGACAGACCTGAATTTAGATTTGGATCCGGCTCAGCTCATACTTTACTGAGTGCAGCTAAGGGCATGGCAGAAGTGGTGTCAAAACACTCCCAGAGTTTTTTGGACGGTAGAGAGTCTCTATTAGAGCAATCTCAAGGTCAGTGTTCTCAGGGCAGCAGGGCTAATAACATTGCATCACGAATATGTCAAGCGCCTGTGCCATTTCTTAAGAAATCTTTTAGTGCAGGACCTTGTAGGGCACTCTCAGGAATGACACACCCTCATCCTTTTCTTAAGAAATCCTTTAGTTTAGGCTCACATAGGTGGGAGCACTTTGAGAGTCCAAGGTTATATATTTCTGAGAAATGTTACTGGGATGAATTTCCAAGCCCAGATATTAGGTCTTACAGTTTGGGTTGTTCCCAGTCTTCCTCACCTAGACCAGACCCCGTCTGGACAGAATACATCCCACACAGGCACCCCAGTATTGGGAGCTTAGAGAGTCCAGGTAATGCCCAAATATCTTTAAGTAGTTCTTCCTACCTCACTTCTTCACTGTATACTCCCAGACAAACCTCAGTCTCCCCGTTCTTGGAACCAGCTGATCCACGTCGACAAGCCGCGGTTTTTCCAGAATCCCGCAGTTGGTCTCCTTCATATCAGGACATGTTTAGGTCTGCCCAGCATAAATACGTTCCCATGCCCTCCTCCATCCCTGTTCCCCAACACCCACACTGGCCAGGACCCAGAGGGGAACTCATTAGATCCATAAACCCTAGGAGATGCCCTCCAAGGTCTTACTTACCCAGGGGTGTCAGTTGCCCTTCAAATTACTATGCTTCTGCCCCACCCAGGGAGGGAAATGTTTACCCACACCCAGACAGGATGATAAGGAGGGAAGGGGAGATGGAGGGAGGAAGGACCAGTTACGCCAGTCAGAGCAGTGGTAGAGGTAGTGCCATTCTCTTTCGCCAGTCTCTGTCTGTCACTCCAACACTGCTTAGCTCGCCAGAAACTACTGAGGAGAGTGAACGCCTCCGAGCTGAGATGGAGCCGCCTGAGAGAAGAACTAAAAGGTGAAGTGTCTGCATGGTACTGTTGTCACAATACTGAATGTGTCCTTTTGAAATGGCTTTTCCAGCAAAAGAAAAAAAACGGGTTTATTTAAGATATGTATGACTAATTATGTACGAGTTCTGATCAGTTAATTTATTTAGTAAGTTAACCCTTTCAGATTTCAAGTTGTAAATATCTGCAATAACATGAATATGCGAGAACTGTTTCTTATCCTGTGTGAGCATTAACTGAATGTTTAGGTTTTAATAATTGTCTTAACAGTTTATGAACAGGTCAAGAAAAAAATAAATCTTAACATGAATTTTGGCTCCATATTTAAATTTTAACATGAATAACTAATTCACTTAAATTGACAATTAACCTTAAATTTATATATTCAGATTTGTTTTTTGACAACACTACTGGACATTAACAGCAAACTCACTGGAGTGTGTTATTAGAAGAATTTCTGTTTACTGCCAATATAAAAGGAATACTGTTGTCTTTATGCTTTGTTTATGATTTGTTTTGACCAGCTGTTGTATGTATCTCATTAGAGGTAACACATCAGTAGATGAGAGTTATGAGTGGGATTCTTATGATGCCCGTGTGGACTCAGATGTCCTGGACGCCATGAGGTTTGATCAGCTACATAGTCAGAGAGGAAGAGTCGAGCTCGTATGTGATCAAACTGCTGGCCTCCAGGACAAGCGACAGAAAGGTGAGCATGTTGGTGTGATGTTTTCGCTGCTGCACATATCATTGTGAGTGCAAAGCTTGATGTAATTCATTACTGCATGTGTTCATCCTGTACCCTCATGCTGTTTTTGTGAGCTCAAAGTGGCTCGTCCAAACCTTTCCTTTACATGATGCCCTCCCCAGGCCCGTCTCCCTCAATTAGCCTGCCAGTTTACGACCCACCTCGCTGCCATTACAGTCGCACCCTAGGTGAGGCTCGTTTCAATGCTCTACTTCAGGAATACCGGCGAGCACAGCAATCGATATCTTCCCATGAACGCTGCCTCACCTCTGGCAACAGCTCAGAGTCTGACTCCAACTCAGCACTGCTGTAGCAGTATAACGCGGTCCGTTATTGTACCTGCCCTCTTAATTTTTTTCATTTTCCATCTCTCACCTGCCTACTTCATTTTCCTGCCTGCTACTGTGTTTCCTGAATTTGTGCATGCTCATACCTATGACTCTCAGTTTGTATTTAGCATAGTGTCCATTCAGGACTCTAACTCTGTCCTATGTTTTGTCTTTCACAGGTCAATCTAAAAATGACACCAAATAGCAGTTTTACTTAACAAGAAGCATTGCTGAGATGGAAAGATGCTATCAGACCTTAATAATCCTTTTTCCATACAGAAGAGCTGATCTGAAGTCTTTACTTGCCATTCCAACATTTTAAACACAGTTTAGAGAAGACAGAACTTGATGTTATATGACATAAGAAATGAAAATTTCTTCATTGGTGGCATGTGGATTTTCTTGTATTTGTTCCATTCCCCTAGGAAGGGATTATTTCTAATGATGCTTGTGCAGCTATTTTTTTTCCAACCTTGACAATCAGGCACAATAGGCCATTTTAGTGATGAATTCTCAGTTGAGAAGGAACTGCTTTGTGAAAGCAACAAGCTATAGCATGAAGCTTGTTTTTCCTATTTTATGGCCACTGCATCAAAGTTTTCTCTTAATAATGAAGGGATGCTACTGACATTTATACAGGTCTGTCTACAAGATACTGTGAGTGTGTATTGCCTGTGTTGCTTAAAGCTTTTTACCTATTTCCTTGTTATTCTTTTTTAAGATGGTTCACTAAAGTTATCTATTGTTTTGTACATGTTCTGTACCATTATGCTGTGTTGACCGTTTACTTCACATAGCTTCCCAGTATTTGTTCAAAGTGTACAAATTCTTATATGTACTTAAATGTGAATGACCCCACCGTTATATTTTTTATCTGTGTAATTATATTTGATGAAAAGTGGTACTTTACTACATATGAATCAGCTCATGTTGTCTCTGGGATTAAATGACTGGCAGGAAAATTAAGTTTTGCCTTATTTTTTGTAATATCAGAAACAAGCACTGTAATCAAACCAAGCTGATATTAAAATATATTTTTCCAGAAGTTGAGCTCATTAATATGTCTGTATATTTATTAGGAGAAGTTATAATATGCAACATGTTTACACTTCACATACTGTAACTGATATGAAAGCAACACTGTGAATATTTCATTGACATCTGGTTTTGTATTTAAATTTTCTGCAATGAATTCTTATCATAATTTAATGAGTAAAAATCCCATTAGAATTTTTTTTTTTTTTTTGAAGAAAGAATATGGGAAAAAAGTTTTTGTGCAGTTTTATGAGCAGAGATTTACAGTTTCTTGGTTATACTTTGTATTATTACTACAAAATAAGCTGGATAAAAATCACATGGCATGAACATGCATTTTCTGGTGGTTTTGGGTGTTTTGTACAAAATGGAAATTTTTATAAATGGACACTTGGTTGTAAATGTAATTTTAATGTTTGTAATGAATAAATTGTTTTAGTCTGAACTTTTAAGTATGTTTTTTTTTTTTATAAACAGTTAATACTATAGCTAACAGAACTCAACCCACAAACATATTTCTAACAGACATCAAAATTTGTATGTGTTAATATTCAGCAAGGTTATTTACACCCAACATATTCATATCAAGTAGATAAGACTGCAAAGTCACAAAACCTTTCATCTACCAGAGATACGAATAATGACAGTTCTGCCAGGATGGAGCGCTATAAAAAAAACTGAAGATGGATACTCTCCATATACATATATTGATACATTTTTTCTAAGTAGAAACATTTCAGAAACTCTGCCACATTTAAAGAGAGGCTTCATAGTGTGTTTGATACAGTTGTACCAACCAATTCGATTTCGAACAATCTCTCGCTCAGATAGGTGATATAGATATTGACTCTGACTGACTGTGTATCTGGACTGCTGAAGACAACCTTGGACAACATAGCCCCATATAAATATAAAATAAAAAGCAGGATAAATCGACTCCTTGGTTTAACTCTTCCACCCTTAAAGTAAAACAATACTCACAAAGATTAGAAAGAATCTGGCGCTGTACAAAAACTACTGTGCTTGGCAAGACAGTTATAGACTATACAAAAAGGCCCTGCATAAGGGTAGAAGTTCTTACTATTCTACTTTTATCAATGACAATAAGAATAATCCAAGATTTCCAACTGAGCTTTTCAAGAATGTCTTTCCTCTGATTGGGGCGTCAGTATTAGATCAGATCAATTTATCTTTGACAACAGGTTATGTACCTCAGGCGTTTAAAACTGCTGTTATCCGACCTTTACTTAAAAAACCTCCACCTGACCCAGGCGTCTTAGTAAATTATAGGCCGATATCCAACCTCCCATTCATCTCTAAGATACTTGAGAGGCTGGTTGTTAGTCAGCTAACTGATCACCTAAACAGGAATAGTCTATTTGAAGTGTTTCAGTCTGGTTTCAGAGCTCATCATAGCACAGAAACAGCACTGGTTAAAGTCACTAATGACCTCCTCATGGCGTCAGACCGTGGACTTCTTTCCGTACTCGTTTTACTGGACCTCAGTGCTGCCTTTGATACTGTAGATCACAGCATTTTATTGCAAAGGCTTCAACATGAGATTAGGATCACAGGGACAGCTCTAGACTGGTTTAAATCTTATGATCTATCTGATCTATCTGATCTATCAGATTGATTTCATTTTGTTCATGTTAATGATGCTTCCTCTGAGTGTACAAAGGTTCATCATGGTGTTCCACAGGGTTCAGTGCTTGGGCCAATCCTGTTCACTCTTTACATGCTCCCTCTAGGGAATATTATTCAGAGACACGGCATAAATTTTCATTGTTATGCCGACGATACGCCACTGTATTTATCCATGAAACCTGATGAAACAGAGCCATTAGCCAGACTCCAGTCATGTCTCAAAGACATAAAAGACTGGATGACCTCCAATTTCCTACTTTTAAACTCAGACAAAACTGAAGTCATTGTTCTTGGAGCTAAACATTTGAGGACTAGATTATCAGATAGCATTCTCTCTTTGGATGGATACTTTGTCCTCCAGTATGGCTGCAAGGAACCTTGGAGTTATCCTTGACCAGGACATGTCATTTCTCCCTCATATTAAACAGGTTTCTAGGACCGCCTTCTTTCACCTCCGTAATATTGCCAAGATCAGGAGCATCCTGTCACAGAGTGATGCTGAAAAACTCGTCCATGCTTTTGTTACCTCTAGACTGGACTACTGCAACTCATTACTATCAGGATGTCCAAATTATTCCATTAAAACCCTGCAGCTGATCCAGAACGCTGCAGCCAGAGTTCTGACAGGAACCAGCTCCAGGGAGCATATCTCTCCAGTTTTAGCTTCTCTTCACTGGCTTCCAGTGAAATTTAGAATAGACTTTAAGATTCTCCTTCTAACATATAAAGCTCTCAATGGACTATCTCCATCATACCTGCAGGATCTCATAGTTCCACATATTCCTAAAAGAACCCTCAGATCACAGAGTGCAGGTTTACTTGTAGTTCCTAGAATTCATCAAAGTAGACTGGGAGGACGAGCTTTTTGCTATCAGGCAGCTTTACTGTGGAACCAGTTACCAGCCTGGGTCCGAGAGGCAGACACCACGTCTGCCTTTAAGATCAAACTTAAAACCTTTCTGTTCAGTAAAGCGTACAGCTAGCCTCAAACAAAGTGTGTAGGGCTGATAGATCTAGTTACACTCAGTTCTCACAGTTACAGGTAGAATAGGCTCATCAGACTCTTATTCCTCAATTTTTAGCACAGCTATGCTGCTATAGGCCTATGCTGCATCATGAAAAAGAACTGGGAGGGCATGACCAAGAAGATAAAAGGAAAACTGGACAAGTGGAGATGGATTCACTCCCACTTGTCCTACAGAGGAAGAGTGCTGGTTTTAAACAATCTGGTAGCCTCTCTGCTCTGGTACCGTCTCACGTGTGTGGAGCCACCGCCCGGGCTGCTGGCCCAGATTCAGACAGAGATGGTGAATTTTTTTTTGGGATGGTCTCCACTGGGTCCCACAAGCCGTACTGTTTTTATCTCGCGATGAGGGGGGCCAGGGCCTTGTTCACCTGGCCAGCAGAGCTGCCACCTTCAGGATCCGTTTTATTCAAAGGTTTTTAACGGGACCATCTGGTCTGGAGGGAGGTGGCCAATTGTGTTTTCTGGCAGGTTAACAGTCTGGGACTGGATGGGGCTCTGTTCTTAACTGATTTTAAGTTGCTATCAACAGGTGGTTTGTCTTCTTTTTACCATAGTGTTTTTAGGTCCTGTGCGTGGCTGAAATGGGCCCACAATGAGTCGACCTCTCTGCACTGGCTACTGAAGGAGCCTCTGGTCTATGGCGGAAGGCTGGACGTAAGCTGTGACGCCCTGCCTGGACTGACGGGGGGCACTGAGGTGCTCAGGTGTAGGTCGTCACGCTACAGAAGCTGCTGGAGGCGGTGGGACCCACGCTGAGCGACGTCCAGACCCTGAGCTCTGTGCTGGGCATCCGCTCTGCTCGCTGGACCCAGAGGAGCCTGGAGCCCTGGAAGCAGAAGCTCTCAGGCAGAGAGAGGAGCCTTCTCCTGAGGTGGTCCAGAGGAGAAGCTCTGCCTGACCCCACGGACACCTTTCCTGACCTCCAGCTAAGCCTGAGCCCACGCAGCCGAGCAGACCCCTGTAGGGACCCTGTGGCGAGGGAGCGCTGAGCCTGCACAGAGCGGACGGACGGACCATCTACTCCACCTGCACCAAGGTGGCCAACGCCCGAGACCTGAGCCAGCGTGCCCCCATGGTGTGGACTGCCAGGCTGGGGGGCCAGCCTCCGCAGTGGAGGACCCTGTACAGACGTCCCCTGAGGAAGAGGACCGGAGACCTGCAGTGGAGGATCCTCCACGGCGCCATCGCCACCAACTCATTCGTCTCGGTTTTAAACTCCACTGTTGCAAACGGGTGTCCGTTCTGCTGCCTGAGGGAGATGGTCTTCCACATGTTCACTGACTGCAGCAGACTGACCCCGTTTTTTTAGCCTTTTAACTGCTGTTTTTAACATCTTTGGTGTTCAGTTCACGGCCCCTGTTTTTATTGGTGGTTTTAAATATGACAAGAGAACAAAAGCAAAGTGCCAGATTTTAAACTTCCTGAGAAGTGAGGCCAAAATGGCGATCTACGTGACCCGAAGGGACAGAATCAAGGCGGAGACTTCTTGTGAACTGGTCTCCCTGTGGAGGCAGAACATCCGAGCCAGAATCAGGCTGGAGTTCTTCTTCTACAGGGAGATCAAGAACCTGGGGGCCTTTACCCAGCTATGGGGATGGGAGGAAGGCCTATGCAGGGTGACCCAGCAAGAGGAGCTGGTGTTTTTAAATTATCTTGTATAGGTTTTACCTGGTTTTAGCCTTTTACAACACTTGTTTAAACATGTAACCTTTTTTATCGTCTTTTAATTATTTATTAGACGGTAAATTGTAAATAAAGTGTGTTTTTAAAAGTCAAAGTCTCTCTCTCTCTCTCTCTTTTTGCAGGTCTTCCGTCTCCAGGTCTTCGTGCTGCACGGGCCTCGGCCTCTGGTCCGCTGTCGGCACCTGCCTGTGCTGTTCCCTTTAAACCTGTCTATACTGTTCATCTCTTTATAACAACCTGCTATGCTGTATTATGTGTATATATATTATGTCTGATATGTTTGTATTTCTATGATTGTATTTTGTTTGTATTTCTATGGTTCTATGAGTGTATCTGTTCTCCTTCTCTCTCTCTCTTTATTCTCTCTGTCCTGTCTCCCTCTTATTCCTCCTTTACCCAGCCAACTTTCAGCAGGATGGTTCCTCCTTGCCTGGTCCTGCTCAAGGTTTCTCCCTGTTAAAAGGGAATTTTTCCTTGCCACTGTGCTTACCTGGGGGTTCAGGCTCTGGGTTTCTACCTCTGTAAAGCACCTAGAGACAATTTTATTGTAAAAGGTGCTATATAAATTGAATTGAATTGAATTGAATTGAATTGAATTTCTCTTCAATACTGTTGCAAAACTGACAAGGAATCATAATTGTATTGAGCCCATTATGCCCATTAGCCTTTTTATACTTGCGATGACTTTATGAATTTTTTTCAGAATAAAATAGTAACTTTTAGAGAGGAGATCCATCATTTCTTGTCCCCATCTGGCCTTATAGAAGATCTGCCAAAACCAAACAACACTAGTCCTTATTTTGAGAGTTTTCAGCAAATTGGACTCTTTCAACTTGATTCTTTCATCTTCTCTTCACTCTCCACTAGTCTATTGGACCCAATCCCTACTAGACTTTTGAAGGAAGTGATACCTATAATTAATAGTTCTATACTCACAATAATAAATCAGTTATTAGTCACAGGGTATGTACCACAATCTTTTAAATTAGCTGTGATTAAAACTCTTTTTAAAAAGCCCAAACTAGACTTGGGCTAAGTGATTTTTCTAATTATAAAATTATGAAATTCATGGCATCTGACAGTGATGTTCTTTCAGTCTTGGTTGTTCTGGATCACAGTGTTGCATTTGATTACAGCATTCTTCTGAAGAAATTAGAGAATGTTGTTGGCATTAATGATCAAGCCTTAAACTGGTTCAGATCATATTTGTCTGACCGCTGTCAATTTATTCACATACATAATTTCATAATCAGAACCTAAAAGAGTTAGCCATGGAGTCCCCCAAGGGTCAGTTCTTGGACCAATTATCTTTAATATTTACATGGTACCCATTGGGAATATTATTTAGAAAGCATAACATTAATATTCATTGCTATGCTGACGACAGCTATATCTGTCCATAAACCCCAATGAAGCAGCTCAACTAGTTAAACTTGAGAACTGCCTTTGCAACATTAAATCCTGGATGAAAACTGAGGTTATTATTGTGAGACAAATTTTCTAATGGTTGAATTAATTTGAACAATACTTCTTTTGCCTCTAGCGATCATGGAACCTTGCAGTTATTTTTGATCAGGATCTGTCTTTCAACTCCTATATTAAGAATGTTGCCAGGACTGCATTCTTTCATTTAAGTATAACTAAAATCAGAAATTTCTTGGTTTTTAAGAATGCAGAAAAGGTTATTCATATTTTTTACCTCGAGTTTAGATTACTGTAATTCCATAGTATCAGGATGCCCAAAATATTCTTTTAGGACTTTATTAATTCAAAATGCTGCTGCACGTCTACTAAATTGAACTGGGAGGAAACAGCACATTATGCCATTGAATTTAAGATCCTCCTGATCACACATAAAGCCCTCCATTCTCAGGACCACTGAGGGGGACCTTTCCCTCCCGTTAAAAAAAAAAAAGTCTTTCTGTGCAGGTAGCTCTCCTATCACTTTACCTCTCTACTTTAACCATCATGTCTATACTAGATATTGCGGCGGTTTCTATGTCTTTCCAGCAGGGGTCGTCATCAACATCAAGACTCAGGATCCGGAGAACGGAGTCATGAAGGTCCCGGTGCCTTGATCCCACTTTCACCGGCAAATTCAAGATCCAGGACACAATTCAAGACCCATTTATGCCTTTTTACTCTGGGGACTAATATGCACCACATGGACAGCAACAAATAGCACTTTAATCTATTTAAATGTTAATCAATGTCTCTTAATCATTAAAATAAATTATTTATTTGTCTATTACCGTCTATTTATTTATTTTTTTATACTTTTACATTTGTAAGTTTTGTCAGAACTTGAATGTCCATCCTGCAACTCACTCCGGTCTCCCTGCCAACCTGACCATTTTTCTTTATCTATCTCTCTTTGTCTTTAGTTTTGTATTTCCTTTTCCACCCCAACCGGTCAAGGGAGATGACGCCCTCTGGAGACCAGCTCTGCCCCAGGTTTTTTTCCTACAGGGGAATTTTTCCTGGCCGCTGTCGCACCAATCTTGTTGGTTCAGTTGGTTTTCTTCTAATTGTGTGTTAGCGCTCTACAAATAAAGATTGATTGATTGATTTTGTTCAGACTGAGATTTCAGTACATTTATGACAGTTAACAAACTGTTAATTACACATTTATAATACTTATTTTAACTCATTCTCTAAGCATATGATGTAGGGAGGCTACCCCACTTTACATCCAAGCTGTTTAAAATGGAACCCCATCCTCATAACATAGTGAGGTATCTCAGCCTATGGAAAAGCGCTGTCGTTCATCAAGAATGAGTCAGGTATGGGCAGCTGGTCCCGGTATGGGCAGCTGGTCTCCCCCATCAGGATGGTCTCACTGGGCTGCAAATTACCGAAGCTCAAACACGTCGTTTGCCACAGAAGACAGGTAATTATGATTCTAAAAAACAACGAAAGCCACCTGAACCTGTCCTTCTCTCGAAACATCGATGGGTATAATTATATGGTGCTTGCATCCTCGGAAAATATGAGGTGTTTTGCTGTGGAGCGGAGGGACATCAGGTCCGCTCCTGCCCCGAGAAATGTGGAGCTCAATTGGCTCGGCCTGCTGTGGCTGCTGCCACTGGTGGGGCTGCGAGTGAGGTGCCGCGGTCTTTTGCTGCTGCTGTGGCCGGCTCGGCCCCGGTTTCAGCTGCGGTGATGGTTAACTCTGCCGTTGTCGCAGAGCCGGTGGCTCCCGTTCTGGGGGGGGGGGGTACTCCCCAATGTGGAGTTGCCCTCGGTCGTGGAGGCTCCGGTTACCGTGGAAAACACTAGGGGAGAGTTTCTCCATCAATGGATGAACCTGTGGTTTCACAATCTAGCAGTGAGAATGAACAGGCAATGGACGACATTAAGATTGTCAGAAATAAAAAAAAGGAAAGGAAAAGGGTAATCCCTGAGGAAACAATAGTTGAAGATATGTCTGATGATGATTGAATGAAAATCTCACAAAAAAGAACACTGATTTAGGGCAAAAAAAAGTCAAAAAAGGCAAATAAGAAAGTACCGGTGTTGGCTGAGCCAGAGAGTGATCTCTCCCAGTCTCAGGACAATGCTGGACCGGTTTACTCCCCGGCCCAAATTAAAACGTTCCTGGAGCAGACTAAAGGAGTCCGGCTGCCGAATGTTGGGCAATGTTGGAATGTTGAGTTTTTTCCTGACTTACTTTCGTTTGTCAGGTCAGCTCGGGTCTTAACTAGTGTCGAAGAAATCACTCAGTCCAAGTTTGAGGTTTGCTGTGGTGGTGTGAGTTTAATTTTATAGTATGCTGGCACACTGGTGAACTGACAGACACAGAGCTGGTCTGAGTCGGTGAGCTGACCCAAAGCAGTGGAATCAGGGTACATTTATACAAGGGAAACAAAAGGCAGTGATCGCATCAGTATAATACACCGGAACCAGGAGGACAGGGGAGACAATGGGTGCTAAGGAGGGGGTCAGTGCCATTTGGACATTGACCCCAGGATCAAAGGGGACACGGATGGAGGTTCCTTGATTATGTTAATCAAGGACGAGAATACGGGAGGAAGGGAGAAGACAAGACAGCAGGGGTGGAAAGGAGAAACAGTGCTATTTGGGCACAGGCTTCAAGATCAAATGGGTCTCTGATTAAGATGATAATCAGAGACAGGAGCCAGAGGAGGAAAAGGAAGACTACAAGACCCCAAGAGGTGAGAAGTCCTGGTTGTTGGGAACCGGTGGTCTGAGACGTTCCTAATATACAAAAGGCAGCTAACAGGAAAGGCATTCCAAAATACAGAGACTCCTTCTAAATACAAGAAAAAACATTCTCATATACAGAGGTATAGGTATTTGAAATACAATACAATTTGTTTTCTTCCTCACTAGGAAGTCATCAGGGAAAAGCAGTGAGGAGCTATTAAATGATCAGGAGATTTATCGCCTAAGAAAACTGGTTTCAAGGGTAAAAAATCAGTGATGGCTTTTAGATTTTTTTACCTTTTAATGAACGCTTTCACTACTGTTATTTATTTTTTTTATTAATGTGTGATTTTAATATCAGCACCCTAAATCTTAATGGAGCTAGGACTGATCTTAAAAGAGATGCTGTTTTTAGATTAATGGACATTACATTGACATTATGTTTGATCAAGAAACCCACAGCTGTCAAAACAATGAAAGTGAATGGAGAAGAGCTTTTAATGGGGAGGTCATTTTAAGCCACAGGTCCAGATTTTATTTGCTATGAGGTTTCTACCTGTCTCTTTTATTGTTGATGAAGTAATTCCTGGTGTTTTACTGAAAGTTAAAGCTGTTTTTGAAAATGTGAAATTTGTGCTTTTAAATGTCTATCCTCCCACTAACCTGGTGGAGAGGATAGCATTTTTAAGCATTTTAAGTGACTGTATAACAAACTCTGTTGATGATGATTTTATGTTTTTAGGGGGGAGGGGATTTTAACTCCACTGAGAATCCTCACCTAGACAGGAACCATCCTGAGCCGCACCCAGCTTCAGCCCATGCGCTCGGACAGCTGACAGAGTTGCGAACTGGCCGAGGTGTGGAGGACTTTTAACTTGAAGGGAAGACAGTACACTTATAGTCACAGTAGGGAAATGGTTTTATCCTTAGCAAGACTGGACCACTTTTATTGTTTTAAACACTATTTAAATATTTTTAAGAGGTGTTTTATTAGTCCTGTGGGTTTTAGTGACCATTGTCTTGTATCTTGTCGTGTTTTTATTAAGAATGTCCAGGTTAAGAGTGCCTATTGGCATTTTAACACCACTCTTTTAAATGACCAGGCTTTTAGAAACACTTTTAAACTCTTCTGGTTGTCCCACAGACAGAGCAGGCCTGCCTTCGCCAATATACAGCTGTGGTGGGACTTTGGTAAAGCCCAAAGGAAGCAGCTCTGCCAGCAGCTGACTCGCGGTGTCACTAAGGAATTGATGAGGAAAATGAAAGATGTGGAGGGGCAGGTAGGAGCGCTAAGCTTTTCAGCTGCTTCTACAGAAAACAGGGGGCTACTAAATACCCTCAAGTCTAAAAAGTTGGCTTTGGCCAACCTGTTGGGCGTCTCAGCACAGGGCACTCTGGTCTCGGTTCATGAACGTTTCCCAGATGGACGCTCCCTCCCGCTTTTTCTTTGGGCTAGAGAAGAAGAACGGACAAAGGAAGATCATTCACTCCTTACGGACGGGTAGCTGCTCTGAAATCTCAGACTCGTCTGAGATCAGGAAGTATGCTGCTGGTTTTTACAAGAACCTCTATAGGAGTGAGTGGTCAAGTAATCCAGACGTGCAAGACAGCTTCTTCAGGGGTTTCCCTCAGGTCAGCCAGGACACCAACGCAGGGCTGATGGCAGAGATAACCCTGCAAGAACTTCACGCCGCCACCTTAAGCCTGCAAAATGGCAGGGCTCCAGGGATAGATGGCCTGCCGGGAGAATTCTATAAGTGTTTCTAGGACGTCATTGGTGGTGACCTGCTGGAGATTGTCTCAGACAGCCTGAAAGCGGGCAGACTGCCCCTGAGCTGCAGAAGAGCTGTCATTACCCTGCTGCCAAAGAAGGGAGACCCACAGACATAAAAACCTGGAGACTGGTGTCCCTGTTGTGCACAGATTACAAAATCCTGTCCAAAGCTCTGCCTTTTAGACTGAGGGAGGTGATGTCGCCCATCATTCACCTTGACCAGACCTACTGTGTGCCCAACAGGTTAATCAGTGATAATGTCACTCTAATTAGAGATATCTTGGAACTCTCCAGTTCATTGGCCACAGAGACTGGTCTTATTTCCATAGACCAGGAAAAGGCTTTTGACTGGGTTGAACACCAGTACCTGTGGCAGACCTTAGCTGCCTTCGGGTTCAACTCTGGCTTTGTAGCCATAGTCCGAGCGCTCTATAGTGACATCGTGAGTCTTCTAAAAATTAATGGTGGGCTGAGTACTCCCATTGAGATCCAGAGAGGGGTGAGGCAGGGCTGCTTTCTCTCGGGGATGTTATATGCAATAGCCATCGAGCTTCTGTTGCATAAATTGCGACAAAAATTAGCTGGCATACGTATACCTCAGTGCCCCGTGCCTTTTAAATTGTCTGTTTATGCTGATGATCTTATCATTTTAATCAATTCACAACAAGATATTGACATTTTAACTGACACTGTAAATGAATTTGGTGTTATTTCATCAGCCAAGATTAACTGGGGAAAGAGCGAGGCTCTGATGGCTGGAGGTGGGCTGGGAGGAGGTCTCACACTACCCGGTGGTCTCCAGTGGAAGAGAGAAGGACTCCGCTACCTCGGGGTCTTCCTGGGAGAAGAAGATTTTATGAAAAAAAAACTGGGAAGACTCCTTTGAGAGAGTTGAAGGTGAGCTAGAGAAGTGGAAATGGCTTCTCCCAAAGATGTCCTTCAGAGGTAGGACATTAATTGTCAATAATTTGGTCTCCTCCTCCCTGTGAAACAGAATGATGTGTGTTGACCCCCCGGCTTCCCTCCTTAGTCAAATTCAAAAGGTTTTAGTTGATTTTATTTGGGATAATCTACACTGGATTCCACAGAGTGTCCTTTTCCTTCCCAAAGATGAGGGAGGTCAGTGTTTGGTCCATCTGGCAAGTATGGGCACTGCTTTTCGTCTGTAGTTCTTGCAGCACCTCCTAACTGGGCCAAAGGACATTCTGTGGAGACCGTTGTCCCGTTGTATTCTGCAGTGTTTTAACGGCCTTGGTCATGATTTTAATTTGTTTTTAATGAACACTTCAAAAATGAGTGCATCTCCTCTGCCTTGTTTTTATAAGAGTGTTTTTAAGGTGTGGAATATGGTCAATAAAGAAAGGAGGGGATGGGCGGAATCGGCATACTGGCTCCAGCAAGAGCCAGTCTTATGGGGGACTAAATTGGACCTTCCCAGCTGGACCGGGGAGACGATGGCCAGGAGAATGGTGACTGCGAGAATTGTCACACTGGGCCAGGTGGTGGGGATGACGGGTCCCCAGATGAATGACCCCTCTGGCCTTGCTGCCTGGCTATAATTAAGCTCACTGAGGATTGTGCAAAAACTGCTGGACCACTGGAAAACCAAGCTTTCGTGCCATGACCGCCTGCTTCTGACTTCATCCATAACCATGTTGATAGAGGAGGAACCTTTCCCTGCCATTTTCCTGGCACTGTATTTTAAAGACTGCTCTGGTCCCCTGCTGAAAGACTCAACATTTGTTTCTCTACAAGATGCATCAGGAAAAACTATATACAAAATGATGGTGAAGACTACAAACAGGCAAAGACTGAACCAGAGAGCTGACACACCCTGGAGTAGGTATTTGGGCCTAGCTCCAGACTGCAGGCCCCAGTGGAGGGCACTATACAAGCCTCCACTCTCTAAGAGATATGCTGTCCTTCACTGGAGAGTCCTCCACAGTATCTTCCCAGTCAACTCATTCGTGTCAACCATTATTGAAACGGTGGAAGACAAGTGTCCCTTCTGCGATGACAGAGAGATAATTTTCCACTGTTTTTATGAATGTCAGCATCTTTTACAATTGTTTTTATTTCTACAAGTTGTTTTTTCAAAGGGTGAAGAATTTTTTAACAAGTGGTCTTTTATTCTTGGTTTTAGATAGACACATCATCAAAAGCACAAGTGTCAGCTTTTAAATTTTGTTTTAGGGTATGCCAAGATGGCAGTGTATTTAAGCCATAAAAAAGGTAGAAGAAGGTTTTATTGTTGAACCTGTCACTGTGTGTATCAATATGATCAAGTCCAGACTCCTCACTGATTTTAATTTTCAAAAGGTAACTCGAGATCTGGACTCTTTTGAGCAGGTGTGGTGTTTTAATCATGTACTCTGTTTTTTGGTAAATGACTCTTTGCAGTTTGGAGATGCACCCATGTAAATTATTTATTTATTTATTTACTTATTTATTTATTCTTGACTGATTGTATTTAAAAATCTAAATTATGTGTTCTTTGTAAGAGCGGCGAATAAAGCTCTTTCAAAAATTCTAATTCTCTCTCTCTCTCTCTCTCTCTCTCTCTCTCTCATTCTCTCTGTACTATCTACCTCTTCGTCTTCTCCTCCTTTACTCAGCTGGCTTTCAGCAGGATGGTTCCTTCTTGTAAGCCTGGTCCTGCTCTAGGTTTCTTCCTGTTAAAAGGATTTTTCCTTGCCACTGTGCTTACCTGGGGGTTCAGGCTCTGGGTTTCTGCCTCTGTAAAGCACCTGGAGACAATTTTTATTGTAAAAGGCACTATATAAATAAAATGAATTGAATTGAATTGTTGTAGCATGCCATCTCTCCGCTCGGTTGGTGAGCAGAGCCCTGATGAGGGTTTTTAACTCAGGTGAGCATTTTGTTTTCTTTTTAGCTGAGCCCTTGGTGGTGAGTATGGCTGTGACACCTGAAAATATTATTTTTGTCACACATGGGGAAATCATGTGACCTTATAGGCCTGAACTAGGCTGGAGGGGGGCTGGGACTGGGAGCACTAGGGGAACATCACTAGTCCTCGTGGTGCTAAAACAAAATCCCCCTGATGTGATGAGGCAATTCCCTAGGTGGAGCACATCTTCTTCAGATCAGGAGGGTTAGATGGGTGGATCTTTGTGGTGTCAGCGGTGAAGGACTGTTTGCCCCACAGTTTAGACTGGCGAAGTCTTGCTATGGAATTGTCCCTTCGAGCCTAACGTGCCTTTTTCTGACCGTTGCGGCAAAGCTCTGGCGAGGAGGCTGTGGCAGACTTGGATCAGGTTTGAAGGGGACGCAGAGGCTGAAAGCCTGTCTTTCCTTCTTCCTGAGGTCACTTGCCTGTTTCACGGTGTCAGTGGGGTGACCAAACAGGCCCTTGGATGGGTCAAACTTCACGTCGATTGTGAACTATTTTTCCCTGTCCATGTACGGCAACGACAACCACGATGGCTTGTAATTTTTGGGCAGTTAAACAGACAATGGATCCAGTTGACTGAGGTTAGCTTATACGTAATCGCAGAGAAGAAAGGGAGAATGCCGATTATGGTACCTGCAGTGCCGTATATAGGGAAAGAGGTGGGTTCTCAGGTCACTGCCGTCATTGGTTTATCTCTGACAGATGTGGTGTCAATGGAGCTTCTGCATACCAATCGCTTAGAGTACTTTCCCATAAGCGATACAGCACGGAGTTTGAAAGAACTCCACATGGTGTATCAACCTCTACATGTTCCGTCTCCTCCTGGATTACTGCATGATGAAATTGTCACGCATGAAAAAAATGTTTAGCACAGACACCAAATTGCCATAAAGTTCTTTTCCTCTATTCCTGCTCAGGCCTTTCAATGTAGAGTATACAAGTGCTCCTTATGCCTGTGAAAATGTTTTCCTGGTACTCTGATATTCTTACACAACCACAGGTTGATGGCCGTAGGTTTGAGTGAATGGAGTTTGCCCTTTGATGGACTGGTGATCTGTTCAGGGTGCATTTCTGTCTCTTGTCCAGTGCTGGAATAAACTCCAGACCCTGAATTAGGAGTAAGCATTAGTCAACAAAAATTGTATGATGAGCACTGATGGGCTACTGCTGATAAAAGTTAATGTAAACACTGAAACTACAGTGCGCAGCACTGTAAATAATTATTCATACATAGTGATTGTTATTAGTGCTTGACAGGCTGCCAGTCGAGGTTAGACAGGAACCACCATAAACTGATGATTGCAGAAGACATTATCTGTTGAGAATGAAGCTAGTGGATGAAAATCTGAGAGGTGGAAGTATGCCTCGGAAAGGAGAGGACTGAAGGTTAGCCAAAGCGTGACAGAATACGTGTGAAGGAGAGAGATCCAAGTAGAATGGTGAGGCTACAGGAAGTGGAGATAAAAAAGGTGGAGGATTTTTAGTATTAAGGGCTAGAGTAACCCCTAGAGTCCACAGCAATGGAAAATGAAAAGATAACCCTAACCCTAACTCAAATATGGAGAAAAGTGTCAGTAATGATGCATGATGAAAAAGTATCTGCAAAGATGAAAGATATACGAGCTTGTGGCTAGACCAGCAGTGCTGTATGATTTAGAGGCAGTAGCACTGAGGAAAAGACAAGAAGCAGAGCTGAAGGTCACAGAGATGAATGTGAATGTTCTCTTCAGGAGTGACATGGTAGAATAGGGGGCCAGCGCATATTAGATATTTTGGAGAATAAGGGTCTACAGAACAAACCCAGAAATACCCTTGAATGTCAAAATGACAACTATCTCAAGACTATTTACTAAAAGTAACTTGTGACAAATTGGAGTCAAAATATGGCATTTATTTTATTATGACCACTTGTATATGTATAAATCATTAATATTTACATACTGATGATTATGTAAATGAAGTATAGCAACAGGAAAACAAACACAGAAATGGAGCAAAGATAACAAGACACAATCAACTGGTTACCACACCGATTACAATTTTAAAAATTCAGCCAGAAGTCCCAAGTGAGATTGATTTCTCATAAGGCTGTGTCTGAAAGTGAAAAACTGCAACACCAAAGACCTCATACAGAGGAAAAAAAAACAAAAACATACTTAATAGGCCATTTTCAACCACAAATTACAAATAACTTGTTTTATGTACAAATAAAACAAAATATATACATAACCACCTCATGGTTCCTGTTCACATGTGTCAGGTAATATGAAAATATGTTCCTCAATTTCCTAATGGCTGTAGTCTCTCACACTACACATGCCACCATCGTTTTAAATAGAGGACAAATGTTATGTTGTCAATTCCAGCACAAACACGATTACAAATTACTAAACCGCTGATAGGTGTCTACAAAGCAAAAGAGAGTGAGACACAGCACAGACAACTAAATAATAAATAAGGTCCATTTCAAATCTTATAAAATGTCTAAAACAAATGGTTCAGTGTGGGGCTCTATTTTTGATGGGTGGAAAAAAAAAATCATACACAGCAAATTTCTCAAAAAATACAATCAAAACAATGCTTAACCAAGAAACTACATCAACTCACAGGCAATAACTCTGACACTCTGCCAACGGTCACCTCATCAACCACAAGTGGGGCCACTTCAGCACTCATTACGCTTTTGCTTCCCATGTAAAAACCAGATCCTAAAAGCTATTTACATGCATATCACTAATAACTTTAGTGCTGAAAGCAGAGTGATCTTCAAAATTTCTGTCACCACTAAAGCTTTTATGCACCCAAACCCTGCCAGGAAAAGCGTTTGTCAACGCTACATTCATTATGGAGCGCTTTAATGAAGATATCCATTTGATAAAGAGCATCATTTGTTCATCAAGTCATGGTAAGATAAAGAAGCATGTTACACTGTCATTGTAGAGACATTAAGGTGTGTAGGCAGGCGGTGGCTGAAACTGATTAGCAATGTCATAATCAGCAGGAAATGTTTCACTGCTGTCCTCCATCTCTGAAAGTAGCTCTAAAGCCTGCTCTTCTTCCTCGGTGGGATAGTGGCGCAGGAGGTTTGCAGCTGTGGCAAGGATAGATGCTCCACCAGCCCCTGCTACTAGGTAGAAGCTGATAGCAAATGTAACATATATGAGAGAGCCGTGGTACTTTTTATGTTGCTGCTGCAGGGACAAGATGAGTTCTGAGGCCCAGTAACAGAAACCTATGACTGTGGCACATTGGAGAACTGATAAAGAGAAAGACAAACCTGTTAATTATCCAATAATTATACACATTTTCAAAAAACAAGGGACTAAATGGTATGACCGACCTGTGAGAATATGTGCAAATGCATATCTGCGGGTGATTTTTAAGGCAGGATGCTTAGGACCAAAAACATCCAAAAGAAAAGCAGTCAGACTGCACAGGATACCCAGGAAACAGAAGGCAGTGATCACCCTCAGCAATAAGATGATCTGTGGGTTAAAGCAGTAATCTGAAAGAAAGCAAAAACACCACAAACTTTACAGGGGCCCATTTCAGAAAGGAGGTTTAGCAGTTATTAGAGTTTAGAGTTAATTCACTGTGATTTAAGGGAAACTCAAAGTTTTTACTTTCAGAAAGCCGGTTCAGCACAACTCTGAGTAAGTTACTTGGTTAATATACTCCGTGAAACTAACCTGCTTGCTAGAAGGTTAGTTCCAAATAACCCCGAGTTTCGCCTGCTCTTGAAAACTGCAGACTGCCAGGAGAGGAGGATCCGCCCCAATAAGACGTTTGATTAAGCCCTTATAGGAACTTCTTTGAGTGTTACAGATTTATTTGCACCCTCGATAGTTTATTTAACAGCATTCTCAGCCCTCACATTGCTCATATCGCAGAATGGCTCTCAGTTCGGAGCAAATTCTTTGTAATGTGATTTGTTTTTCATCTTTATTTTTTGCCAACGGGTTTTTTTTTTTTTTTTAATATCAGTGAGCATGTGTTCAAAGTAACCTTCTTCCTGTCATAAATGTTACTCTTGCACTCAAACGATTTTGAAACACGTTTGTAGTGTTAAAAAGTCACAAACACCCCAGAAGTGGAAGTGTTTCACAGAATTGCAGGTATCAGTTTAATCATTAAATTGATTGATATCCGAAAGCAACAGCAGCCAATTACATAGAACTCCTTCTGCTACAAGAAAAATCAGTGTCAAGATGTCTGATTAACGGATGGCATTTAGTGAACCAAGACTAGGTAGTACTGGGCCTCCTCAGCCTTTTTTCTGTTGGCCATAATGAAGATAAAATTTAAACATATTCAGAAAACCCAAACTTGGGGACATGCATATATAACAGGCATTTAAGTGTAAGGCTTTCATATAGATGATACTAAATACTGACAGTGAGAGAAAGGCTAAAGATTTGGCTTTTTCTTTGAAGGGGGGTTCTCTCTAATTACAGTTATCACAGGTTAAACAAAGCGAATGAACTGTGTTTAATGAGGACAGGATAAAAAAAAAAACCAACACAATAGCTTGTATTTAAATCATATCTGACATGTCTGAACTATATTTTTGTATTTCATCATAACTTTCGGCCAAGTCCATTTGGTTCCTGTTGGGTTGCACCTGTGGCTTAAACACACATATAGAATAGAAATGTTAAATAAATGGAACACTCAAGACCAAACATCAGCAATTTTCAGCCCCATTTTTTCTTGATAATATGTGTATTTTCAGTGTATGTGGTTGTCAATCTTCCACATCCAACGGGGAGAAGTATGACATCAAGATTTTTTTTTTTTTTTTTCCAATTGTTGCCATGGTGAATCACGCCATCTCCGTTCCATTGATAAGGCTTTTTAGATCTCCGTGCACGAGCATAACTCGGGGTAACTCTGACTCAAGAGTTCACTAAACCAACTATTTACACGTGTTCTGAAACCAAAAATTCTGAGTTTGCCAAACTCTGACATTTCAGAGTTGGGCAACCCCGAGTTTAAGTTCGAACTCCGAGTTTTGAAAACCCGCGTTCTGAAACAGGCCCCAGGTGTATGATATCAAACTTTGCTTTCATTTCTCGTGGACCTTGTATTGTAGTCTTACCTTCCAGAAGTTTTTGGTCAATGTACCCCAGGACATCTGACACTCCCAACTCCTGTCTTGGACAAGTCCCTCCATGGACACGGAGCCAGGCCGGTTCGGCCAGGGCAGTGCAAAGTGCTGTGATAGAGAGAGCTCCGGGCAGGGCAGACACCAAGCTCCGCTCAGGCTGCTTCGGCAAAGAGGTGACCCCTCTTCGCCTCCGAACCCCAGGAACAGTCGAACCCGGTGGGGCGTACATGTTACTCCAATCCTTTTATTGTCTTTTGCTCTGTAGGTTCCTCGTTATTGCAACAGCCGTTAGTAAACAGACGTACTGGCCAAAACACAAACGTTTACAGTTGACAGGGATAAATAAATGACGACAATTCCAGCGGGTCGATTAACGTGGTAGCAAACGTTTTAAGACAACGTTTGACACTGAATGATGCCCTTAAATATATTCAGGATAAATATCTGTCCGACAGGCTTACAAAGGACAGATGGCCTTCGGGCCCGTTAGCTGTACTGTTAGCCAATAAACCAAAGATACACTTGGTATATTAACGTTGACTTTTAAAAAATACACTTAATATTAGAGAACAATATAAATTGTTGGCTCACCAACTAGAAAAACAAACACGCACTAGCTACATAACTCAATATCAAACAAAACAAAAGAAACTTACGCCTTCCTTGTTCAAAATACACACTTCCTGGAACACTTCTTCGTGGTTTTTGTGGCAGTCTAAAAAAAGGACCAATACTCCGCCTACCGGTGAATCTTAAAGACAATACCGGAAAAGACAATACTGATGTTGCGACAATATAAGTGGTTGAATTTGTATATTATTAATAGTCCCACAAATGAGAGTGGGATAATATATTTTGTGTTTTACAGTGTTTTAACGGCAAGTTTTACCGTCAACAGTAGAAAAGCGAGCCAATAAAAGGTATAAGCAGAAACAACGGCGATATGTAATTTGACGTTTTTTTCCCATATATAACCAGTTACATAATACAAAATATAAATGACAGAGCGATATTTAAAAACAAAAAAGAATAGGTGGGAACAATCCCACAATGCATCACGTTCCGCCCTCAACGATTAAAGATGGCGACATTTCTGATACGGTTGTGTTAAAGTTTTGTACCACATAGTTTGTTTCGGCGTAATCGATCTTTACCTGCTAGCAAAATTATTGAGGTTTGGGAGAGTCTCATAGGCAGTTTTGTTTGTTGTTGTCTCGTGTACATTTTTAGTGTTGGAAACATAGGCTGTGACAGCGGTTCACATCTGCGTATTTCAGGAAGTTTTATCAGTGCAGACATGAAGGAGGTGTTATCCCTGGTCCAGAGACTGAGCGCTCACCCGGACTCTCGGTGTTGGTTCGTCAGTTGGAACCCAACAGGAACGTTGCTAGCCTCGTGTGGAGGCGACAAGGCTATCCGGATATGGGGACGAGAAGGTGAGCTATCATTAAAGCTGTAAAGGCTACGGTTTTAACGTGGACGGTTGTGTTGTGACTTACAATATGTTGCACGGCACAATCAGATTTTCTTTAAATTTCTCCCATGTGTCCTTAAAAAAATAATCTAATGCTTCTGATAAACATTTTAGGTCCATGAACAACATAATTGTCACTTAGAGACAATTTTATTGTAAAAGGTGCTATATAAATAAAATTGAATTGAATTGAATTGAATAATGATGGAGGGAGAATCTGGAAAATGTGAATACTCAATGGAAAATATCTTACAGCTTAAACCTAAAGCATTTCCATCACTGTTGTATTCAGGGACCCAAATAACAATATAGGCACCTTTCAAAAAAAAAAAAAAACTCAAGGACAAAGTACAAATATTTATTACCATGTCTCCAAAAAGACTTGAAAGAACAAAATGTGTGCAGGTTGGGTTACACAGTTTGGGTATGTACCAAAACTAGCATTTATTAGTGACTTTTATAAAGATATGGCTATTGTAACAATTTGTGTTGGACTTCAAACAGGACATTAGTTTAATTTTGATTGTAAGAATATGGTTAGAAACAGCAATCTTGGGCTTTTCATTATAGACAAGGCAAGAATGAAAGGTCAGAATTCAAGGAAGTGTTGGCTGTTTTTATCATGCTCTTTGTCACATATGCAGTTCAGTATGAATAGTGTGGTGACAGAAATCATTCTCTTGTGTTAGGTGACTCTTGGATATGTAAAGGTATGCTTGAGGATGGACACCAGCGCACTGTTAGGAAAGTGGCGTGGTCTCCCTGTGGGAATTACTTGGCGTCTGCCAGCTTTGATGCGACCACATGCATCTGGAAGAAGAAGGATGATGACTTTGAGGTGAGATCAATTCTAATTTAAGGATGTGCCTGATATTTTCAGAGATTGCCCAACATTTTCTTTTGTCTTCTAGAGTTTGACTGTGTTGGAAGGTCATGAGAATGAAGTGAAATGTGTGGCATGGGCATCATCTGGGAATCTGTTGGCAACGTGTAGCCGAGACAAGAGTGTCTGGATTTGGGAAGGTTAGTTTGAATATTGTTGTCAACTCTTCAGACACTTGAATGAGATCTGATGTGTGTCTTTTTTTGTTTACTTCAGTGGATGAAGATGACGACTACGAGTGTGTTACTGTGATAAACTCTCATACACAAGATGTCAAACATATTGTGTGGCACCCTAACCAGGAGGTAGGTCCAACCCTGCTTAAGGTCAGGATAATTGTTCAAGTAGTTTTTCTTATATTATCTTACTGTATTTTTACTCTCTCTGTATTTCTCAGCTGCTGGCATCAGCCAGCTATGATAACAACATCTGTCTTTACAAAGAAGAGGATGATGACTGGGAGTGTTGCGCCACATTAAAAGGACACACGTCCACTGTGTGGAGTTTGTGTTTTGATCCAACTGGACAGCGGCTGGCCTCCTGCAGCGACGATTGTACTGTGAAAATTTGGAAGGAATATTCAAGTGAGAGCACACAGGGTAAGGGGTAGCGGTAGCACAACACAATTTATTATAGATTGTAGTAATTAGTGGAAATTTTCCAGTCACTGACTAAAATAGAAGGCATTATTTAATTATTAATTATATATATAGTGTAAAATTAGTTTTACTTAGCCATTATGCACTTTTGGCTGCCTTCACACCACTGAGTGTGTGTGTGAATATAGCTCAATCAGAATGGCATATACAGTATAGACCAGGGGTGTCAAACCAATTCCACAAAGGGCCGTGTGGCTGCAGGCAACAGCACACCAGACTGAAGTCTGGTTTTAATCAACTGATCTGAGTCTTCAGACAACTGATTGGTCAAACTCTGTGTGCTTGATTGGTTCAACAAAAACCTGCAACCACACGGCCCTTTGTAGAATCGGTTTGACACCCCTGTACACTGCCATTTTTCTCCATACTTCCTTACAAACCAGCTCAAGTGAACAAGTCTTTTCTAGTCCAGCCATCCATCCATCCATCTTCATCCGCTTATCCAGGGTCGGGTCGCGGGGGCAACAGCCTAAGCAGGGAAGCCCAGACTTCCCTCTCCCCAGCCATTTCATCCAGTTCTTCTGGGGGGGATCCTGAGCCGTTCCCAGGCCAGCCAAGAGATATAGTCTCTCCAGCGTGTCCTGGATCTTCCCGGGGCCTCCTGCCGGAGGGACGTGCCCTGAACACCTCACCAGGGAGGCTTCCGGGAGGCATCCTAACTAAATGCCCGAGCCACCTCATCTGGCTCCTTTCAATGCGTAGGAGCTCCTCCCGGAGGGCAGAGCTTCTCACCCTATCTCTAAGGGAGAGCCCAGCCACCCTACGGAGGAAACTCATGTCGGCCGCTTACACCTGCGATCTCGTTCTTTCGGTCACTACCCAAAGCTCATGACCATAGGTGAGGGTAGGAACGAAGATCGACCGGTAAATCGAGAGTTTTGCCTTTCGGCTCAGCTCTCTCTTCACCACAACGGACTGGTGCAGAGTCCGCATTACTGCAGACGCTGCACCGATCCGCCTGCTCCATTCTTCTCTCACTTGTGAACAAGACCCCGAGGTACATGAACTCCTCCACTTGGGGCAGGATCTCCTCCCCGACCCGGAGAAGGCACTCCACCTTTTTCCGGCTGTGAACCATGGCCTCAGATTTGGAGGTGCTGATTCTCATCCCGGCCACTTCACACTCGGCTACGAACCGATCCAGCGAGAGCTGGAGGTCACGGACTGATGAAGCCAACAGGACCACACCATCTGCAAAGAGCAGAGACCCGATCCTGAGGTCACCAAACCGGACCCCCTCAACACCCCGGCTGCGCCTAGAAATTCTGTCCATAAAAGTTATGAACAGAATCGGTGACAAAGGGCAGCCCTGGCGGAGTCCAACCCTCACCGGAAACGAGTTCAACTTACTACCGACAATGTGGACCAAGCTTTGGCACCGGTCATACAGGGAGCGGACGGCCCTTATCAGGGGGCCTGACACCCCATACTCCCAGAGAACCCCCCACAGGACTCCCCGGGGGACACGGTCGAATGCCTTATCCAAATCCACAAAACACATGTGAACTGGTTGGGCAAATTCCCATGCACCCTCAAGAAGCCTACTGAGGGTATAGAGCTGGTCCACAGTTCACGTCCACGTCCAGGACGAAAACCGCATTGCTCCTTCTGAATCCAAGGTTCGACAATCTAGCGGCCCCTCCTCTCCAGTACACCCGAATAGACCTTGCCAGGGAGGCTGAGGAGTGTGATCCCCCTATAGTTGGAACACACCCTCCGGTCCCCCTTCTTAAAAAGAGGGACCACTACCCCGGTCTGCCAATCCAGGGGCACTGTAGTCCAGCCACATTTTTTTAATTAAATTGTCTAGCCCAGCACCTTGGCAACTGTATTAGGATCTGGATGCTTTTTTTTTTTTTTTTTTTTTTTGGTTTTACAGATTTGCATCGTCATGAGTCTGTTAAATTCATCGTGTATCATTATGACACTTTTGATTTGTGGTGTGCTGGTCCTGAAAAGAAAAGGGGAACTAATTCAGCATACAGTCAAATCCAGTTACTAACCAAACATAGAAATATAAAAACAAACTTTGCAAATCCTATATTTATATTTGCAAAAAATATTTTTACCTTCAAAAATGTATTTTTTTTTTGTTCATATTTGTCTGAACATCAAATTATATTTCTGAAAAGTGTAAGTTTCTAAAGAGACATAAAAATTTACCAGCACCAGTAAGCAATGATGCAGGGAGACTTTTTTAATTACATGGTTTAGAATTGATGTAGTAATCATAAATTTGTTAATTATGTCAGTGGATTCTTGTTGGTCCACTTATTTTTCAATAATTGATAGAAATGTTTAACAATTTTCATCTTTTCTTTTTTTCTCCCTGCTCACCAGATTTGTCTTGGAAATGTGTTTGCACACTGTCTGGGTATCATGGACGGACAGTGTATGATGTTGACTGGTAGGACTAATCTGCTTTCAGTGATTAGTTTCTTAATCAAAATGTTAATTTCATTTTCAAAAATACATGCATGTAGGTGAGCAAAGAAACCATCTCATTTGAAACATTTGTACACAGCTGGTTAAATCCATTGTGTACCTACTCACGTTTCAGGTGTGGATTGACTGGTGCCCTCGCTACTGCCTGTGGTGATGATGCTGTGCGAGTATTTAAGGAGGAAGAAACCAGTGATCCTGACCAGCCGGTGTTTTTGTTGGCTGCTCAGGTAACCAAAGCTCATAGTCAGGATGTTAACTGTGTCACCTGGAACCCAAAGGAGGCAGGACTCCTGGCCTCCTGCAGTGATGATGGAGAGATTGCCATCTGGCAGTTGCATGAAGAACATTAGTCTCAAATTATTCTAGAAACTGGTCACCTTAGCCCAGCTTTGTATGAGTGCATGTTTGTGTTATGACATTTCTATAAAAAGAATTGCTGTCATTTTTCCATTTAAAAAAAAAAAAGTTGTTTCACTTGTCTTTATTGCAAAAAATATTTCATACAGTGCACCTTTCTAAAAACACTTTACACATTTAATATGTAAATCCAATAAGAACTAATAGTACAGACCAATCTGAAATAAGGGCATACAGATTTTTACTACAACTGAGATTTAAGTCTCAGTTGGACATTTCTATAAGATGTCTGACGTGAACAAAACTAAATCTATCAACTATCAACTGCATACGGTGATTAAGATTAACCAAGTAAAATGACTTAATTTGCGTAAGAACATTAAAGATGCACACAACATAAAAGGGATATAAATCAGGCTGAATATCTACAGTTCAAAAACTTATCCATTTGGATATAAAACACCAGAGATTTATTTACTCCTCAGTCTGAATCGCTGTCTCCATCACTGTCTGCCTCCTTCACGTCAACACTGAACTTGTACTCCTGGTCACAGCCCATGTACGCATCACTCATGAAGTACAGTGTGTAGTTATGGATGCCCATGGCTGGTGCAACAAAGTCCAGTTTCACCTACAGAGGGGGGTGGGAGGTGTAAGAGATAACAGATTTGAAATAACGGCCAGTTCAAAGAGCAGTTATAAGTCAAACTGAAAGACTGGTGGACTAGTGTCACCGACCTTTGCTTTCTGCTGAAGTGTCAGCCTCTTGATGGAGATCAGACTGTTAGACTTGGGGTCTCCAATCACTACCCACCAACCTTCCTCCCGTTTCTGCAATATTGACAAAACAGTTCCTATGAGTGTAAAGATCATCATTACATGCGAGTACACTTAAACCCATTTTGAACACGCCTACAAAGTTCCTCTGTACAAAAATAGTTTGGTTCCACCATTATTCAAAACACTTTCATTTAAGGTTGGAATTTGCTACACTTTAAGTTACAACCTTAAACAAAAATGAAGATACTGCTGATCCATTCATCGATGGTTTTTCTGTAGATATCATGAAGAACAATAACAATTAGACCTCTTAGCCCTTGAAAACTAATGTTAATTTTTGAGCCCCCCAACCACATAGGTGAAAATCACCTGACTTTACTGTTGTACTTGGATATGTGCTGATCCATGCATTGAAAATATACTGTTGAATTCTTCTCTACCTGTGGGAACAATGGTGCTATGACAGGCCCAGTCACCTCTTCCTCTCTCTCCAACTGAACCTGAACTAGAACTGGACTTCCACTGTGAAGAAACAGAGATTGTAAAATGGGGAAAATTAAGATACTATGTTGAGGGTTTGCATTTGCAGCAGTCGAACACACTACATTCATTTCTAATCTTGGCTTGGCAATCTTTAACTTCACTGTTGGAGTATCACCAATTTGCTATGTTCATTGTCCTTTTTAAGAATGATAAAGTACAGATGTGTAAAAATCACAATGATGGTGCAGACCTCTTGATGCTGTCCCTATCTGCCACTTCATATGACAGTTCAATGTTGGGGTATCTGTTACAAAAGCGAGCCACATCAGCCATCTGGATGTCTGAAAGCTGCAGCAGTGTGGTTCTTTCTTCATCTTCCATCTCCATAATGTCAAAGATACTCTCTACACCCTGCGCAAAAGAGGAAGAAACAAATGGCTCTAGAACTATTTAAATATATGCTTTAATTTCAAGAGGAAGAAAAACCCTCATGTACCTTTTCTGTGCAGCGCTTGATGTGCTCTGAGGTGAAAAAGGGCAGTTGTTTGAGGTATGAGTCCTTGGACCACATGGCTTGGGTGACCATCTGAGCCAGTTCCATAGCAGCCAGTGCAGGACTCAGCCAGCCGTTACTGGACAGGACGTCGACACAGGCTTGGATCAGACGAACAGCCTACAGACATAAATATGGGTCAAACGAGTTCCAGTAACGGGACAGCTTGTTCATCTTCAAATCGGTAAATCGGCACCTTGCTCAGGATCTCCTCAGTGTCAGACTGCAGCTCAGCACTCAGTTGCATTCTGGACAGGTGAGCCTGCAGCAGAAGGTTGGTCTTCACATGGGGATCATTGAACTTGGGGTTGTTCAATTTGTGGGGCACCTTCTGTGCCAGCTGAAATATATATTAAAAAAATACAAAAACAAATGACTGCTTTGGTAAATGATACAATTTGTAAAACTGGTTTCTTGGAGATCATAACTATTTCTTTAAACCTGACGGAGAAGTGTGTCTTCATGGTGTCTGATGGGAATGTTCTTGTACTCAGCAGCGTTGGAGATGATTTCAATTAAGCCACGGATCTTAGTTTTGGCATTCAGGGACATGCTGAACAATTCTGCAAAACAGATGCATAACTGGGTCAAAATCCATCACATTACTGGTCTATGACCAGTAGTATACTACCAACTACTTCTGCAGATGTTACTTGCAAAGTTATTAAATCTCATTAACACTATATAGACTAAACAGCTTTTTAAGTTCTCGTTAAAATGTTTGGCAGACTGACATCTAAAATGATTTAACAGTTCAGACAGCTGTATTGGGAACCAACCGATGGTGGTGTAGTTGATGTAGTAGTAGGCAGCAATCATGCCCAAGTTCAGCGGAGCAACATCCATCTCATCCTCTATGCTGATGCACTTGGATTGTTCCAGGTCATGTAACGTGGTTTCCACCAGCTCAGACAGGTGGTCTGACAGGTGACGATGGGACATTCCTGGAAATTTAAAACACAGAAGCTGTTTCTGACATCACATCCTCAATAAACAGTTTGAACCCATTCACCATCTGAGATTCACCTTGCAGGTTGTAGTAGTTGGGGTTCTGAGTCATACGACGGTAAAGGAATGTCCATGTCAGGTAGTCCACAGCATCCTGCTTGTTCTCCACAGTTTTGGTGACAATCTCAGCATTGAAGTGGTCATGGAGACAGTGGTCCAAATGTGACTCCACAGGCAGTGGCTCATACAGGAACTTTTTGAAAAAGTCCTAAAGTGGAAAGACCATGAAACATTTTGAAGTGTTCCTCCACATATGACATTCTCCTAGGATGGAACAAATAAAACAATAGTCTCACTACCTTCTTTGAGCCCTGACACATAATGACACAGCGTCCCTCATCATCTTGCATGGGCCTGTTTGCCCTGCCCACCATCTGGAGGATATCATAAATGGGGTAGTCCACATACCTGGGAAGAAAACATATGGGAAACATATTACAATCTTGTTATATGACATTTATGGTCCACAAAAAAAAAAAAAAAAAAAAAGGCCTTACGAATGAATTTTGCCATTGTAGTACTGGGTGTCCATGACAATGACAAGGTGTGCTGAAATACTGATACCCCAGCAGAGTGAGCGAGAGGCCACAACCACCTGAACAGCCCCTGTAATCAGAGAACCAAGAAATACTCTTGAAAATGAACAAATTGAACAGCAGTAGAGAAAGTGCTCAGAGCTTACACTCTCCAACACCTCTCCCTCAATAATTACACATTTGCATGTGTTCATGTACTCTATGGTTTTACTGTGTAAAAACAGTAATTTCCTTCTCTGGGGAACCATAAGAGAGTCTTCTTTTTTAACAACAAACCTCGGTGCAGAGACGTCATACCTGAATTAAAGAGCTGCTCCACTATTTTGCGCTCAGTTGCAGAGAGTCCCTCGTGCAGGTAGCCCACACCATTGGCGAGAGTCTCTTTCAGGGTTGAGTCATTTATTTTCTCCAGAAATGGAGCGAGGTCTTTCTCAGTACAATGAAGGAACCTGTGGAAAAAGGCTGTTATTTATGGTTGTGACAAAAAAAAACAAAAGAGAAAAAAAGAAAAAAACAAAACTCATTTCCATACAATATTGCTCTGAAAAATTAATGATAAAAGTGATGTCACAAGTGGCCCTAATCTTACTTAAAATAGCCACGGTTCATATAGATAATGCAGTTAATGTGTTAGTTTCATTCTATCCCTGTGTAGTGACTGACCTCTGAGGAACCACATCAGCAGCACAGAAGGTGAGGATGTCTATAGCGGTGAGCCGGGTCTGACGGCGGGATGGTACGAACACAACAGCTGGTTTGGAGGGGGAGTGCTTCATGATGGCATGATACACTGGTTTGGCCATGGACAGCAGGCGAGTCTGAGTGTGACTTACGTTGAAGCCCTATGTGAAGAAGAGTTGGAACCAATCAGGAATCTGTCAGAAAACATCTTTACACGCAAGAAATGTAAGGCAATTTTTCGTCACAGACCTGGATGTGCAACTCAAGAGGCACAGGTCTCACATTGGGGTGGAAATTGAATGTAGCTGTGGTGCTACAGCCCAGCCAGTGGGCCACATCTTTGGCATTGGACAAGGAAGAACTGAGGGCCACGATGCGGATGGGACGCTCAATTTGTGACGAGATATACCTCATCCTGGAGCAGATAACCTCTAACACAGGCTAAATAGATTCAAGATACATTAGCATAATACATCTAATGGGTATGACCATAAAAATACAATATATTTACCCCATTTTCTCCTCCAATAAGGTGAGCCTCATCCACAACAAAAAGGCTAACATTCTGGACATTCTTCCTCTGCTTCCAGCGTCGAGACAGTATGTCCCATTTATCAGGAGTACTGACAATGATGTCACCTTTTCCCAGGAGCTTCAGATCTGTGCTAGTTTCTCCAGTTAACAGTACCACCTTTTTGTTCAGGATATCTTGGAACTTCTGGTGCCAGTCAACAAACACCTGAGAGGTAAAAATTTATAGAATTTTTAATAAAAGCTCCAAATATTAAACAATGCTAGGTGCACACTTCCACCCTCTACTGGATATACCTGCTCAGCCAGAGCTTCCATAGGAGTAATGTAGATGCAGCGTCCCTCAGCATTGTGCAGCAACATCCTCAGAATAGCAAACTCAGCACAGATGGTCTTTCCACTACCGTTTGGAGCCCCAACAAACACATTGTCATCACTGTTGTAAACAGCATTGAAGACTAAGGGAGCAGACATAAAACAAGGAACAGACAATGAGACACATGAAACATATTTAGACATTAAGTTAAAAGCCTGAGGTGAATGAGCCAAGATAATCCAAATAAGCATACAAACAGGGCCATGAAAGACCTTCTAGCGTCTGCTAGTTTGGCTGTTCTGTTTCAGCCCAATGTTTGGCACCAAGGCGTATATTACACTGTTAGTGTTACTCCAAACGTTAGGAAGAGAGAACAGTTCAAAGAAGCTGTCTCTAGGGTGGCTGGTTTTTGTGAGCAGTGCTCTGTAGCATCTGCCTGAAGGCAGAAGTTTAAACCGTCTCTGTCTGGATGTGAGGGGTCTGCAGAGATGCTTGCTGATCATTTCCTGACCCTGGACTTCTACAGGTCCTAGATCAAGGAAAAATCATCACTGCTGATCTCTGCAAATCCAATTGTCTGTTGCAGTCTAGCCCTGCCCTGTTTGATGGCTGGTTCATCAAACAGCACTGAATGAAGACAGCACAGACTGGAGGATGGTAGTGTAGAACATCACCAGCAGTTGATCTTTACGAACTGAGCAAATATGGAATAATATCCGAACACGTGGAAGGACACATTTAAGGACATTTTCATTCTCTACCATTTCAACTGATTCTTCAGTAGTTATTTTCCTTATTTTTAAAAAAGAAGGGCTGAAATGTGCATTGAGTCTATATATAGTTATTTTTGACACCACTTTGCACTTATATTACTGTGTACCTTGTGTCTGAATAGGGTTGAAGAATGGGAACTTGTTCTGGTAGACAGCCTCAAAAGCAGAGTTCCTGAGTGCGGTGACAGGCAATGGCTGCAGGTCCAGCAGCTCAGTAGGTGGTGGGTACTTCTCTGGAAGGATGAGATGACGGAACGATACTGGAAGTTGAGTCTCGCAGGCTAAAAAACAAATAACAGTTTTGAACACTTGCATACACACCATATGATAATTTTTTAGACAGGATACTTACAGAGCCAACGGTCTGAGACAACACGAATGAAGTACTGCGGTGGAAGAGGCTCAAACACCGGGACAAAGAAAGTCACAAGGTGCTCATCTTGGGCGTACTTGGCCTTAAGCAGAAAGTACTCATGGTGGAGGATGACCTCACTGTCCACATCCTCAACCAGGATCCAGAAAGCTTCGGAAGATCCATGAATCTACAAGAGGAAAATGAATATGGAACAAAATGAAAAACCTAAAAAAATGTTTTCTGCAGTGCATCATGAGTAACTGTGTACCTTATCGTCCCACTGGAAGTCAGGTGTGATGGTGAGCTCCACTTTCAAAGTAGAGCGGGTAATAGGCTGCAGGTGCACAGCCAGATCCAGTTTAGGGAACTGGTGCACATATTTGTGGATAGTCTTGCCCATTTTAGGCATTCGGATGAGCTCGCCTGACAAAAACATGAATTTTGATTAGCCTTTACGCTGAACACCCGACTCATGAGGAAATTTTATAGGAAGATAACTCACCGATCTCATTATGATTTAGGTCATAGAGACGCTCAAAGGGGAAGTTCTTCTTCTCAATCTTTTTGATTACTTCCTCTGGTAGCTTCTTGAACTGTCGCAGTGGAGACATTGACTGCCACCTGTGGAAACCACAGATACAGAAATGAATCATCTCCTTGGCAAGCAAAATATAGTGCAGGCTTCTGATACACATTAAAGAATGACACACTTACATTCTCTTGTCAATCATCTTGCAAAGATTCATTGTCTTGTCAGTCAACTGAGCCCATCCCCTGCTGAGTACAATCTCAAATATGGCTCGCATTAACCTCCCAGCACTCTGACAAAATAAATAGCACTCTTCTCATTAATTCTATTTTAAGAAAAACTGAAAAATAAATTTCACATTTTTTCTAGTAGCACAAATAAAAATGTCCATAAACTAAATATCAACCATATATACTTTTCAAAATACGAAAATAGTCATTTCATACCTGTGTAACATACACCATGTCAGCCATGAGAGCAAAGCCTTCCAGTTTGAGTTGAGAGATGTAAGCCTGCAGCAACACATTGATCTAAAAGAAGATTTTATAGAACTGAAAATCTGTTTCTTTAAGCCAAACACCACAAAGCAATGGCAATAAAATCCAAATCTATTTTCCACGTTATTTTCTGACCTTTGCACTGGGTTCTTCAATGCTTTCTTTCACAGGTATAGGGACTCTTTCAAGTAGTTTCTGCAGCTCCAGCTTCTCCTCCTAAGACACATCATGACATTTCAGAATTTAACTGTGGGTTATATCAGCTATCACTGCATGATGACTGTCTGACAAGCTGGAAATAGGATTTACCTCTCTCACAGTAATGTTTCTAAACTCAGAAGAAAGTGAAAAGACTCTGAAGAGCTCTATCTCACTGAGGGTGGGCTTTAGCAGCTGGTTGTAGGTTTGAATGGAGTCATGTGTGACATAAAAGTGACTGGCAATGCGGCCCAGGTCTGTTACCTGCAGGTTAAGGTTAAATCATTGTTACTATATAGTGTTTACTTTGAGAAAAGTTGGGTATTAGATGATAAAAAGTGCAAACCTGGAAGCTGCCAGTCCTCTTGTCATATTTTATAAGGTTGTTCTTGTCCAGGACACTGGATGCAGTGTGCACCAGATCCATCCTGCGTCTCTCCAGCAGGGGGTCTGAACTTCGGTCATCATGGGAGACACCATAGAGGGTTGGGTTGCGGAGCATCCGCACATACAGGTAGGTGTAGCCAAGCCAATTCACAGCATCCTAAAAGACATGTGCGTACACCAAATTACATGAAGTTTAAAAGTGATGAGGTCCTTAAACAGTTAAAGATAAGCGTTTTTATGACTTACCTTTGAATTCTGAACATTACCCAAAACTATTTCAGCATTGAGCATGTCAGGCAGTTTGCTGACCATCTGACTCTCTATAGGCAGCTGCTGATTGAGAAGAGACAGGTAGTACTGCAGTTCTGCATGTGATGTAATCAGGATACCTTCACCCTTAGTATCATACTGAGGACGACCAGCTCGACCAAGCATCTGAAATGCAGCAAAATCAAAGAACACATTTGTGTTAATTAAAAAAAATGAGAGTAATTTCCTCTGATGTAGATAATCTATTAAGCTCTGTACAGACTGACCTGTAGAATGTCCAACGCTCCCAGTTCAGTCCATCTGCCTTTCTCTGGACTGTATACCTGAGTACCTTTTATTATCACAGTGTGTGCTGGAAGGTTGACACCCCACGCCAGAGTAGCTGTGGACACCAGGACTTGGATGTGTTTGTCAGCAAACAGATCCTCAACCAGCGTACGGTCAACTCTGGTCATTCCAGCGTGGTGTATCGCAAACCCATAAGGCAGCAAATCCTTGAGCTCCAGGTTCTAAACAAAACAAAGCAAAAACAACAAAAAAAAAGATCAACAAAATTGATCCCGCTAACATGACTCCCCTCTCATTTGGTCATTTGAGAGTCACCTTGCACTGCTCAGCCTCAGTTCTCAAGACTTCAGTGGATGCTGAACCCTCTCTGAGGAACAGACCTAGTGTGTCCTTCTCCAAACACATGTCTCTTATAGCTCTGGCAGTTTTCCCTGTTTCCTTTCTGGAGTGGACAAAAACCAAAACCTAAAGGAGACAAGAGATAAGTTGATGAGGAGTGTAAATTAGACAGCTAATGTAAGCAATCTAATTATGCAACAATTCTAATATCATAAGGCTTCCCACTAACATTCAAGTGAATTTAAAAGACTTCTGGAATCAGGTTTGACTTCAGACTTCTAAAGACAGTGATTCAATGATTAAATCAAACACTTGCAAAAAAAAAAAAAAAAAAAAAAAAAAAAAAAAAAACACCAAATCATTTCCATGTATATTGATCTTATTGTCAATTTTTGATAATATAATCATTATTTTAACTACAGGAATTACTTCTGAGAGAGCTTTTAGCTGTCAAGGGAATGTTTTACTCTGCAGCCTAACTCCTCTGATTCCATCCATCCAGGAGATTCAAACACAGAACCTTGCTGTGACAGTGCTCATCACTTCACCCCCTACCACCCCTCCTCTCATTCCCTTTGCACTAGAGACTTTTACAATTATATTCCTTCTCCTTCTCCTTCAGTGCACACTTTGTCATTTTGAAGATTATTCTTTGCATCCATATCCAGTGGCCAAACTCACCTGGTTCTTACCAGCATGCTCCATTATTTTTTCATAAACAATCTCATTCATAATCTGGAAACGCTTGATTGCCTTCTTCTCAGTGATACCCACATAAGTCTGCTCCAGAGGGACAGGGCGGAAGCTACAAATGATAAAATGCAACACTAAAAGTTATGTATGTGTAACTGTGAAAAAGAAAAACATTATTACACTGCCTGGTCAAAAAAAAAGTCGCCACCTGGATTTAACTAAGCAAATAGATATGAGCCTCCTATTGGATAATTACTGCATAGGCGATTATTCATCAACTGTCAACAGGTTATTTAACCCCAACTGGTGCAATGAGTTGCTTCTCATTTCTTAAACAACCATGTCAAAAGACACATGGACGTGGATAAGATGTTAGTCTGTTTGAGAAGGGTCAAATCACTGGCATGCCTCAAGCAGAGAAAACATCTAAGGAGATTGCAGAAACTACTAAAATTGGGTTGTGAACTGTCCAATGCATTATTAAAATTTGGAAGAATAATGGGGACCCATCGTCTTCAAGGAAGAAATGTGGCCGGAAAAAAAATCCTGAATGATCGTGATCAACGATCACTTAAACGTTTGGTGAAATCAAATCGAAGAAAAACAGTAGAACTCAGGGCTTTGTTTAATAGTGAAAGTAAGAGCATTTCCACACGCACAATGCAAGGGGAACTCAAGGGATTAGGACTGAACAGCTGTGTAGCCTTAAGAAAACCACTAATCAGTGAGGCTAACCGGAAAAAAAGGCTTCAATTTGCTAGGGAGCATAAAGATTGGATTCTGGGCCAATGGAAGAAGGTCATGTGGTCTAATGAATCTAGATTTACCCTGTTCCAGAGTGATGAGCGCATCAGGGTAAGAAGAGAGGCAGATGAAGTGATGCACCCATCATGCCTAGTGCCTACTGTACGAGCCTGTGGGGGCAGTGCTGTGATCTGGGGTTGCTGCAGTTGGTCAGGTCTTGGTTCAGCAACAGTATGTGCTCAAAGAATGAAGTCAGCTGACTACCTGAGTATACTGAATGACCAGGTTATTCCATCAATGGATTTTTTTTCTTTCCTGATGGCACGGGCATATTCCAAGATGACAATGCCAGGATTCAGCAGGCTCAAATTGTGAAAGAGTGGTTCAGGGAGCATGAGACATCATTTACACCCCATTGAGAATCTTTGGGATGTGCTGGAAAAGGCTTTGCGCAGCGGTCAGACTCTACCATCATCAATGCAAGATCTTGCTGAAAAATATACGCAACACTGGATGGAAATAAATCTTGTGACATTGCAGAAGCTTACTGAAACAATGCCAGAGTGAATGCGTGCCGTAATCATAGCTAAAAGTGGTCCAACGAACTATTAGAGCGTGTGAACCTTTTTTTTGGCCAGGCAGTATTTTATTGTTGTTCTGTAAATGCATAGTACCTGTTATCAAAGTAGAATAATCCCTTGGCAGGATCCACACGCAAACAGGTAGCCACATCCTCGTAGTTGGGTAGTGTTGCACTGAGGCCCAGCAGTCGCACATCCTCTTGGGTCAGCTCCACATTACGAATGGTTCTTGCCACCAAGGATTCTAACACGGGTCCACGGTCATCATGCAACAAGTGGATTTCATCCTGCAAGATTAATTCACTTTATTAGAAGAGTGTTTTTTTTTATTAAAATTATATAATATTCCTAAACATTTTGCCAACTAGAGTTGTATGAGCACTTACAATGATAATGAGCCGCACAAGCTGAGTGTAGGTACGCTCTCCACCTTTACGTGTGATGATATCCCATTTCTCAGGGGTGCAGACAATAATCTGTGTGGCATTAATCTCCTCTTTGCAGAGCTGGTGGTCTCCAGTCAGCTCAGACACTGTAATGCCATAACTTGCCAAACGCTTAATAAGAAAATAAGAATAACTCAAAACACTAGAAATCACACAAACGGATTTTAATTCATGACTAACCAATGTGTGAAGAAGGAAATAAATGCATCACTGCAGGACAGTGATAGTGCTCACCTTACTAAAACTTCCCACCATCTCCTGGACGAGTGAGCGCATTGGTGCAATATAGATGATTTTAAAATCATCAACATTGATGGTTCCATCCATGTTTATATGCTTTCCAATTTCTCTCAGCATTGCCATTAATGCAACATTGGTCTTACCAGCTCCCTGCACACAAAAGAATGACAAAATTTAAAAACGAACTTTACACAATGAGAGTGACTCAGTTTCAATATGGTTTGCTTACCGTAGGTGCACAAATTAGTAAGTTCTCATCTGTCTCCATTGTGGTCTTGAACAGCTTGCTTTGGATGCGATTCAAGGTTTTGAAACCTTCAAATGCAGCCTGCGCATACTTGGGCAACTTGTCAATTGCAGCAAGCGCCTGATGACACAATAAGCCAGAAATACTAATTCTTAACATTTACATTGTATACTGATAATTCATGCTTGATTTGCAGTATCGTTCAGGTAAAATATTAGCAATAAAAGGCATAATTTAAACAAACCTCATTTTCAGCAAAAGGTTTAGCTTTGAGCGCTGGTACATGAACTTCTTCATAACCTTTACGCTGTTTGCGAAATGAACCATCTGGGAGCTGGCAGCGCTTGTTGGCCATAAAATGGCTTCCCTGAGTGAAGGCCAGATCATCAAGATCTAGTAGCTGCCGTGGTGCCACTGCCTGCAAAATGTATGGATGAAATACTATAAGCTTCTCAACTTTCACATGTCTGTGACAACAATATCAGCATGTGATTCAGAATACATTTGATGTTCCTACTTTTTAAAGTTAGTCTTGCACTGTACATACTTTAGGTTTGTACAAGATGTGTGATGTATTGTCATATTTACCTCTCCATGATCAACATCCATCGCTTCCAAGTCATCAACCCGGGATTTCCTCACTCTCTCCCTGCGAGATCTCTCCTCCTACAAAAACAAAGTACGACGAGTAACAGACAACACTTTTCACATTTTACTAATAATTTGAAATACAAGGTCTTACACGAATAATATCTTCTTTTTCTGTCTCTTGAAGCTGATAAAGAATCTTTGACAGTTCTGGATCAGACTCCATCTTCCCAATGATACGTTCCTTTTCTGCCTCACTCTGAGCACTTGCCAGCATGGTACAATACTGGACTGTATGACAAAAAAAAAACTTAATAGGATCATCACACTAACAAAATAAATAAAATAAACACTTTCACAATGACTCACTCATGCGACGGTGTTGACGGAGAATTTTGATGAAATCAAAGTTGTTGAAGCCCAGAAGCAACACCAACTGGTTCTCACATTCTCTATCATCACTGGTTGTCTGTTGAATACAGATAAAGGTAAGCTATATATTATAAGCATATACAGTTACATTATAAATGACCAAAGTACCTTCAGGATTTCTAAAACTTCATCGGCTTTCTTTTGGGACACAATGGCATCGTCATAGAAACGACTGAGTTGACGTTGGAGCCAGAAAGCATCAATGTCTCGAGGATGAAGATCTTTTTTCTTCACAGTCATCACGTCACCTGTGACACCAAGCTATACCAGCAGAAATAAACTTTTGTTGCAGGGCAATAATCCCAAAAGATAGATCTAATGAAATCAAAAGTACATCAAAAAAAAAAAAAAAAAAAAAAAAGTAATTTAAATTATTTTTGAAAAAAAAAAATCACATTTGCACTTACGTTGGCTGTGAGAGTGCAGCCCACATTTGCCTCCTCTCCTTCACTATCTTCATCTGAATGTTTGTCACGGACCTCTCCAAACAAGTCTTCATCTCCCTCCTTATAACAAGGGGGAAAAAAAAAAAGGTAATGTAGTTTTGGCACTGCAATCAACTATATTTGTATTTGTGTGTACACCCAAATAAATATTAAAAAAGAAAATAATAAATAGAAAATTACCTCTTCATCAGACTCAAACTGGACATTTACACCATAGGTTTCATCAATATTGTCATCTACAAAGATAGAAATTAGTTCCAAAACATTTTTTTTTAAATGGTTTGAGCCTGTGATGCCTCACTTCTTACAGTTTCTAAATTCTATATGTGTTAACAAGTACAGTTTTTCGATTTGTGACCAACTTTATATATTACACATTAAACAAAACTTTTCCAGTGTACTAACCCATATTCTGTAAATCTTTGTCCCCTCCATAGTCTGTGATCTTCTTGCCTAAATTAACCAACACGTGGTAGCGTGTGTCATCAGCTGGACCAAGAAGTTGCTCGACTTCACGTCGTCTTTCCTTGTCTCTCATTTTATCATTTTTCAGCACGGCTAATACTTCATCAGCTGCTCCACACAGGATATCACGGGGCTGTCAAGACATTTAATTATCAGACTGATATATTGTTGATGCCCACATCGTTTTATATTGAACATTTAAACAAAAGCATGAAAAAAGTTTTCTCACCTGATCTCCTAAAGCCGCATGGATAAAGCTAAGTAGCACTTCATATGTCTCTCTGGTCTCCTTAGTTTTGGGCTTGTACACTATGCCTACCATGTCATCAATACCCTCTGACAGAAGTGTAAAGCCCTTCATTTTATTGATATCATGCCTGTCTTCATCTCTTTTTCGCCTCCTGTAAAAGAAACAAAGGGAAAAATAATTGAGAAAAATACTAACTGAAATAAAGAAAATGGTATTAAAAACAAATCCATTAAGCACTTAATGGCTCAATCACTAAAAAAAAGGAATTACCATGTAATAATGAAAGGTTTTATGTGTTTGCTGTAATTTAGAATCATTTAACACGCAAGTTTATTTTTTTTAGTTAAAATCAGCTATTGCTTTATTTAGTAACCTTTGATATAACTAGGGATAAAGTTATGTCACTGCTTTTGGTTTGACACAAACTTTTGGTTGCCAGTTAATCAATAGGCAGACTTTGTCAACAGTTAATCAATTCACCTTTTAAAAACAAAAAAGTGTATCAAATTGTGGTCAATCTTGCGAGCGGGTGCATAGATAGATGGATGTACTACAAACTCTAGAAAATATGAACATATACAGTATATTAAGCCAATATAAACAAATATATACAAATTGTAAGCAAAATTATTTCTGAAAAACTAACATACTTGAATAATACAAAATAATACAAAACCAACATATCAAATGGACAAACATAGTATACATCAGTAACACGCATAATTCGAAGTAAGTGGAATTATAATTGTTGTAGTGTTTCTCTATATGCTGTAATTACAATAGTAACACAGGTGTGAAGGAATATAGGAATTATTTGCTCAGTCTGATGTTTTATAGTTGTTTGCACCTGTATTTTTGTATCATAATGTGAAATATACGTATATTAAATTTGTAAGTAAATAGTTTTCAAATATATTAAGCGAGCACAAACAAGTACAAGTATACAGTACACAAGCACATGTATAACAATGAAACCAATTTAGAATAAGGTACTGACTTATCTCGACGTTCCTCCAGCTTTTGGGGTTTGGTCCTCTGAGCTTTGTCCCCCATCTTGGTCCCTTCAAGCTTTCCCACCAGGGACAACACCTCTCCGGTGGGTTCATCTCTACGTGTTCGGTCGATCAGAGATCGATCAGCTTGTAAGACCAAGTTTGAGTTCTAAAAGTTCAGACACACAGACAATAAGTCAACGTTCCATGAGGCTTCAGCTATGCTACTTGCTAGCTAGACAAATGGCTAGCTAAATCGGAAGCAACAACAGAAAATAAACGCAATTCTAAAAATAATTGAATATCCTTGATGATCCTAGATTCGTCACATTATTAGTAATTCTTGTAAAAGGCTCATTCATATGAATACTTACAGCTTTGTACTCGTATTGGAGGCTACGAGCAGTAACATCCGCCATGATGCGAGTATTGTCTTCTAAGTTTTATCCTACTTTAACTCGCAGTAAACAAGCCACAGACTCCAGACATCCAAATATTTAACGCCACTCTATAGCGATGCCAGGAACATGAGCACAATTTTGGTTATGTAGCATAAAAAAACCGTTTACAAAATGTCCGCGGTTCATTCAGGAAAATGCGTCGGCCCTACGCACGAAGCTGCGCTAAGGAGAGCGCACAATAAGTTGCACTTCGTTTCCGCTTCCGCGGTCAAAGTGCGCATTTACAGCTAGTTGGAGTAAAAATGATAGATGCACCCTAGCGGTGTGATGACTTTTCTCTTAAAATGTATTTTGACATTACTCAACACATCGATGGACTATAACTACTATTTAACACACACGTTTCCGTAATTTATGTTGAATTAATTTTCAATTTACAATTTAAATTTTCAAATTAGAATAATAACAATGTTATTGTGGAAATTTTACAAAAAATTCACTATAAGATGGATTAGTGAAGAAACATGAATAAAAGTTAACAGCAGTGACGCAGGGGAGGCATCGAGAAAAGAAAAAAATGTAAAATGAAAAAATAAATGTATTTATATATTGATTTGTACCATAAAGTTATTTTCCATTTGACTTCACCAGTTTTAGATTATTTGTTATTAAAATCGCAGAGTTTTGACATTACTACTCCGGCGAGACCTGACGTGAGGCACGAGCCGGATATGCCTCACTGTGGATACTGTGCCTTACATGCTGTAGTGCAGGGGTCACCAACACGGTGCCCGCGGGCACCAAGTCGCCCACAAGGACCACAGGAGTTGCCCGCAGGCCTGTTCTAAAAATAGCATACCTTGCAAGTGAGCTGCATCTAAAATGTAATTTTTTTCTGCTGCTATTTTTTTAATCAAACTTGCATTTATATAGATTTGAAAATGACAATGTCTTAAAAATAAAATAATTAAAAATATGTTTATTATGTGTGAAGTTTAGGTGAAATCTGACCTATTTCAAAAATCAGTACTGTGCGCGTGACGAAACCTTTGTGCTTGTGGAGTAAGCTAGCGGGCAGTGAAAATGGTGAGCGGAGTGCAGTTTCTTATCCCAAAAACGTGGCAGAAAAAAGAAAGAAAACTTATCATTTCAAAGTGAAGGGGAGGAAGAGTTCTTTTTTTCCTACTGTGAAAGGAGGCTGTGTGTGTTTCATTTGCCGGACGACTGTGTCGACACATGTCAGTGACTGGTGAAAACTGGACATATTTTTTCTATGAAATGAAGAAGTGATCATGTGAACCACTGCTGAGATTAATTTAAAAAAGTTTTGAATATTGATATTATCTGTTTCCCACTATAACTTATTAATAATTAACTATTGATTTTATATATATACACACAATTTTTTATTTTAGAGGAGTGTGTCAAACTAGTAGCCCTTCACATGACTCGGTACCCATGAAGTAACTCTTGTTTCAAAAAGGTTGGTGACCCCTGCTGTAGTGAGACCGTATCGCTGGAGAGCTGTCTCTCGCAATATAATAAGTAAATTTTCATAGTTTAACTGATGTATATAATATATAATATAGCCTTTTTTGTCAACAACTATGTGTGGAACGTGTTTCTTATGCTGAGCGATCATAAAACGGCTAAAAAGAGGGACCAGATGAGGCACGCAGTGCTCGTGCCTCATACTAGGGGTTGCTCATGATCCCAAGGATTCTTGTTATGATTCAGCGGCTGCAGAGTGACAGGGCACTTCTATACTGCGGTCAATTAAAAAAGCAAGAAGTGCAGTTGGAGATGATTGTATTGAAGGCTGAGCTGTAATCTACAAAGAACACCCTAGCGTAGGTGTCTCTGTGTTCCAGGTGGCTCAGCACAGTGTGGAGGGTGATGGATATGGCGTCCTCGGTTGATCTGTTCGCTTTATAAGCAAACTGGTGGGGGTCAAAGGATGGAGGGAGACCGTCTTTAATGTGGCCTAGGATCTGTCGCTCCAGGCATTTGGTGACAACAAGGGAGAGTGCAAGTGGACGTAGTCAGTGAGGCAGGTTGTGGATGATTTTTTGGGTATGGGAAGTCATACCCAGATTCCAGTCATGGAATCTGGAATGAGTACCTGTCTGCCTTTGAATATGACACCTAATTCCATTGCGAGTTTGTCTCTGAAAGACCAGTAAGCCCGCAGGTCCCTCGGCAGGTCTTTGATGTTCTCTGGCCATCCCTGGTGGATCACTTCCTTCAGTGCATTGAACTTGAGATCCTTCACAATTTCGGTGCAGAGGGGGTTCTGTTTCTCAGGAGAGAAATTAATTATTGCAACAGTGTATTGTTTCGGATCCTCAATCTCTGTATCCACTCCATCAATGCGCCCGTCTAGTTCTATGTCACCATGGTTTTCTGGATTTTGGAAACCTACTGAGGGTGTCTGCCAGGACCATTTGGGTTCCTGGTCAGTCCATCTTGGCTTGGAAGAGGTCTTGAGAGACACCGAATGGTAAGCTCTTCCAGCAGTACCTGCCGAATGGAGTTTGGAACGTTGTTAGGAGTTGTGAGTCTTCATCAAGATGTATGGATCAGTAACCTGCTTTTGCATCTAGCTTGTTGAATATTTTTGCCTGTGCGAATTCTGGGTTCAGTTCTTTCACAGTTGGAATTTTGTGGGGGCATCTCCTAACACTGGCATTCAGTTTTTGAGGATCTAGGCATATTCTGAGGGACCCGTCCTTTTTGGTGCTGTACATCAGACTGGAGCACCAGTCTGTGTGCTCTTCCACCTTTCATTTCTCATCTTGCTCCACCATTTTATCCAGCTCTGCTTTTAGCTTGTCTTTTATGTGGATACTGCATTTCCGTGGTGGGTAAATGAATGGTTCAGTGTCCTCTTTGAGGAAGAGCTTGACGGCTCCACTCAAGTTGCCTATTTTGTCAAACTGATCTGGATAAACTGCCTTCAGCTCTGCGCTGGTTGATATCCTCTTTAATCCCTCTTCCTCGAGCATTTCTTTGTCTGTTTTTCATTTTCTCCATCACCTTATAAACATTGACAGTAACCAGGTTTAACAGTTCACTCGTTGGCAGTCCGACTACAGCTGGACCTGGTACATCTATGATGTAGAATTTGGCGTTGACCCATCTGGATTCTTTGTACTGGCATGGTATGGCAATGATACCCAGGCAGGGAATCTGATGACCACTGTATGCTGATAGTCTCCTGTAATTTTTCTTCAGATTTTTCTGAGCATGCACATCCTCGCCATACATCTGTTTGAAGGTGCGTAGCGGGAGAGTGTTGCCTAATGCACTTGTGTCTATTTTTAGATGGAGCGTGTGTCCGCGGCCAGGCATGTCAGGTGGCCGCACCTTCAGTGTTGTGTATGCCTCTTCTCTGGGCGGCTTTGCTTCTATGCTGTGCATGCATTTCTCACTAATGGTGGTTGAGTAGAACTGCGTCTGGTACTCACATTCGTTGACGGCCTCTGTGCTGTCTATGGCGTTGATGTGGGACTTGCCCCACTCTCTGTGGTGATTCCTGTAGCCCCGTTGTCTATCATGTCTGTGTTGTGGTGGGAGAGACTTACTTCTTTGGCCTTGCCTGGAGCATTGCTGTCTCTCCTGCCTGCTTTTGCTGCAGCATTTTGCCCAGTGGCCTCTGGTACCACAGGCAGAGCATTCATCATTGTATGCAGGACATTGACGGGGTTTATGGCTCCTGCCACAGTTTTGGCGTGTTACCCCTCTGTCTACGGCATGGATGTTCTGTGTGACATGTCCATCTGGTGTTGCCGGCCGATAGGGCCTCGTACTTCCACCCCTCTGTCAGTACATCCGCCAGAAGAGGCCTTTGGATTTGCTGTACAGGTCATTTCTCAGAGCATCATGGGGTGTGCTGACAATGATAAGCTCGATTAGATGTTCATTGAGCTCTTCATCAGTGAACTGGCATTTTTGAGCTAATGTCCTTGCTCTGGTCACAAAATCATCAATGTTTTCATCTGGTTTTTGTCTGTATTGCATTAGGTGGAGTCTATGTATTCTAAAGTTCACATTCAGTTTTAACTGACCTTCATAGAACTTCCATAATTTGCTGGCCTTTTTTTTTCATCAGCGTCACTGAGACCACTAGCATTCAGCCATTTCAGTCCTTCATCTCCAATGCCACGGCATATTTTCCTTGCCTGTTTGGCCTCATCAATTATTTCCTCATCCTCCATGTACAGAGTCATTTTTGTTTAAATAGTGAAATAGCCTCACTCAGGTCTAGGTCAGCCCAGATCATTGTTGGCAAGTGTGATGCCATGACGTTTTCCTGTTTTGCTCCGAGATCAGGCCTCTCCTCTCGAGTTTCAATGTGTGGGCGGTTAGCTTAGCTCCCGTTAGCACCGGCAGTTTTTACCTATGTGCAGGTGCGGAATTATCCTCAGACAATCTCCTGTCTTGCTTCATAGGTGATTTGCTGTATTTACCGCTGCCACCATGAAGTGTTATCGAGTCAAGGAGTACACTTAGTTTAAAGACTGGACTGAAGTTTACTGCAGTGTGACTGATTACAGCCGGCTCGTGAAAACGTATAGTGCAACGATTCTATCCGTCCGGACTGCACACCGGGCATTATGAGGTTCCGAGTGCATATCACTATAATCTCTTTAAATGGTTTCATGCTCCTGCAGGCGGACCAAAGAATGGCTGAGAGCAGTAAGAGGAAGGGTGGGGGTCTGGTGGTGTTCATTAACAACAAGTGGTGCAACTTGGGCCACATCACTGTCAAAAAACAGCGTTGTTACAGGGACATTGAACTGTTAGCAGTTAGCATACAGCTCTACTATCTGCCCCGTGAACTCAGTCACGTGATCATGTTGGCTGTGACATCTTGGGACTGCTCTGTCTGATGTGGTGGTGAGTGACGTGGGAGCACCGCAGGGGACCGTGCTGTCTCCATTCCTGTTCACCATGTACACCTCAGACTTTCAGTACAACTCTGAGTCGGCCCCCCTGCAGAAGTTTTCTGATGACTCTGCAGTGGTCGGGTGTATCGGTGGTGGACGGGAGGAGGAGTACAGAACACTGGTGAGTGACTTTGTGGAGTGGTCTGGGAGGAACCACCTGCTGCCAAGACCAGGGAGATGGTGATTGACTTCAGGAAGAAGAGTACGGCCACACAGCCCCTGAGCATCCTGGGAGAGGACATCGAGGTGGTGGAGAACTACAAGTACCTGGGCGTGCACATAGACAGTAGACTGAACTGGAAGACCAACACCGAGGCTGTGTACAAGAAGGGGATGAGCAGACTCTTCGGCGTGTGCAGCAAGATGTTGGACATTTTCTACCAGTCTGTTGTTGCTAGTGCACTGTTCTATGCTGTGGTCTGCTGGGGAGGCAGCATCGGAGCCGGCAACACCAACAGACTGAATAATCTGATCAGAAAGGCTGGCTCCATGATTGGCTGCAAACGAAATCAGCCCCAGAATGCTCCGGGAGTGTGCAGACCAGCTCAGCGAGGTGGTTCTGAACATGTTCAACCTGAGCCTTCACCTGGAGAAGGTTCCAACTCCGTGGAAGACATCAGGTGTGGTTCCGGTCCCCAAGACTGCCCACCCCAGGGAACCAAGCCACTACAGACCCATGGCCCTGACCTCTCACCTGATGAAGACGATGGAGAGGATTGTCCTCGGCAACCTCCGCAACCAGGTGGACTCAGCTCTGAACCCGCTGCAGTTCGCGTATCGGCCTGGCATGGACGACGTGGGCATCTACTTGTTGCACCGGGCCCTGTGTCACCTAGAGGCCTCTAGAGGCACTGTGAGATTCATGTTCTTTGATTTCTCCAGTGCCTTCAACAATCAAGCCTTCACTGCTCAGGAGGAAGACGGAGGACGCGGGGGTGGACCAGCAGCTGGTGGCATGGACAACCGACTACCTCACCAACAGACCACAGTACGTGAGGCTGCAGGACTGTGCATCAAAGGTGGTGGTCTGCAGCACGAGGGCTCCACAGGGGACTGTGCTCTCACCATTCCTCTTCTCACTGTACACATCGGACTTCAGACATAACTCTGCACAGTGCCATCTCCAGAAGTTCTCTGATGACACCGCCATCGTTGGCTGCGTGTCAGAGGGGAATGTACAGGAGTACAGAGGAGTCATTGCTGACTTTGTGGAATGGTGTGAGGAGAACCACCAATAAAACAAAAGAGGTGGTGATAGACTCTCTGTACAAGTTTATTTACATGATACTATTCTGTTGTAATGCTGGATAGCAAGATTATATGCAATACATAAATATCAACACATTTTTTTGTTCATTTTTTGTACAAATTTGCATACCCAAGAATCAGAAAGGAACAAAAACTCAAAATATTACACAGCTGTCCTTAAAATAAAAATAAACAAACACCCTTCAGGGAACAAAAGGGGAAGTGGTGACATACACAAATTGCTTTAATGTGTCAACCAGTCACACTTCACAGGAAATGTGCACATGCTCACAGATCTCTATAACTAAAGACTTACAGAACAATACCTGTTAGACAGATGAGAAGTTACATCAAATCTTGGTATATATTTTGTCTTAAATCTAGCTCTCGCATGCTCCTGTTCTGTAAATGTGTGCTGATAAAACCAGGTAGCTATACAGACAAAATGGGTTGGGGGAAACAAACACACTTCCGAACTTACAACGTACGCCCACTGTGCTCACCTAGAAAGCTGTGTCAACACATTTGAGAAGAAAAGTCATGATCCATCATCAACCACTTTACCCCTTAGCAGGGAAACGTGTGCTGGAGCCCATCCCACCTGCAACTGGGGTGAGAGGTGGGAGTTGATTGCCAATATATAGGAAAAACACAACCATACACACACATTTTCAATTAAAAATCACCTACCCATGTTTCCCTAAATGAAGGCCTTTTCAAACTCTACACCAACAAGGCCCCGGCTCCCAGTGACATTAGAATGCTGGAACTTCTTGCTATGACACGACCCTGCTAACCCCTGCAACACAGTGGCATCCTACAAGTCATGATCGCACACTCTAATTCCACTAATGTGAACATGCACGAATATCGGTACAATATGGAAAGGAAAAAGCTATAAAAACATAGTTCTTTCAAACAAATTAAAAAGATCAGAGACCCTAACCCAACCCATGAAAACATTTGACTCACCGTTGCAGCTGAAGATTAACTTTTGCATTTGTCTCCTGCCCCCTATTCTTTCCCATGCGCTTTTAGTCGCTTAAAATCATCTGCCAGAGAAATGTGCCATGCTTCCTCTTAGAGTCACACATATGCGAACACAGCCCTTACAACTAAGCATTAAGTGCAGGCTCGCTTGCAAACTCCTTGAATCCATCAAAGGTACTCAGATTCAGTGAAAACATATAGTTGTTCCTCTCGTTCCTCTCTAGCATGATACCCCCAGCCATGAAGCTGACAGATGCCGCTCAGAGGGTTAGTGGCTTTTAAGATGGTCCACAGCTTTTGCTGGGGCGGGGGGGGGGGGGGGGGGGTGGTTGATGGCTGTCAATGCTGATGAGAAAATAAAAAGGAAGACAATACAGCTCAACACAGCAACTGTGAGGTAGGTAAAGCTCTGACGGAAAGAGCACCTTGTGCATGGTGGGGGACTTGTAATATTCTGCCGTATCACAAAACACACAACAAGAAATCTTAACAGTGACTATCAGACATTAACCGTGTGGTTTGAAAGCATTTTAAAGACATGCCAATCTCTCCCAAATACAGGGTCTAATGACAAGTTTTGCCTACATTTGGCACAAAATAGTGCCTGGTTGGATGAGCGGAACACAGCACATCATGGACTACTAAGCTGGGCTGCTTTTAATAAAACAAAATGAATTCTTTTAACAAAAGCACAGATCGGCTGCAAATCACACCACAGATATTAGAATGAAATAAACTAATTCAAAAGAAAAAAACAAAAAAAGAAACCATAAATGAGAAAATTAATCATTCATGCATCTCAGACTGGATTGTTTCTATTTTTTCTTCTTCCCCATCATCATCATCATGAGGTTGTAATTTTGTAAATCAAGTTCTTTCAATGCTCACTTAGCCATTCATTCCAGCACATCTTTCAAAAGAGGCATACTCATATTTCAATTTCTGACAAACACATTTCGTCATTGTGGCCACTGGTGTCATTTTTCTCAGATCTATATTCTCTGAATCTTGTCAGCCACCACCACTGGGTTCTCTTTACGGATCTTGGCGGCAGCATCTGCTTTGTAGTCATATGGACAGTTGTGCTTGTCTGAGTACCGATGGATGCCACAGAAGAGATTTCCACAGCGACAGTCAAACCCTGAAAGCATAAAAATGAATAGTTAAAGCTAGGAGTGAAGAAAAAAAAAAAAAAAACACCACGACATGTGACCAGGACATCCCCTCGCTCACCTGTAAGGCCCACCCTTTTGCGACACATGAAGCATCTATTTTTTTTGGGTTTGGGGGTGTCACCCTTTCCATCTTCACTGCTGGAAGCAGCTAGAGGGGCAGGGCTAGAAGGAGTAGGCTGGTTTACAACTACACACACAAAAAGAGGAAAGGGGTCAGAATTAGTAACTCTAGAAGTGATAAGTAACTCTTAATATAAGGAAAAAACATTAGATGTATTTGTAGTATTAAACATACACAAATATATGTTTTATTGTAATAACTCGGTACTTAGTATGGTCCTTATCTGGACGTATATTAAACTGGTCTCTCTGTTTTTTTGCAAAAAGCAGGGCACAGTGCTGAGAAAGCCTCTAGCAAGCACCATTCTTAGCCGAGATTCCATGGTGGAGGATATTTTTATACAAGGCTATTTTAAGACTTTTTCTTGATGCAGAAACTAAAACCAAAAGTTGTGTTAAGTTATGGAACAAAGTATCAAAATAAACTGTGGCCATACTGAGACACCAGGGTTTGCGTGGCAGTGGGAACATGTGTGTCCTAAATGTCTGCCTCTGTACTTTTATCAGTACAGTGTTAATATAATTGCGTGCTTTACCAGGTTCTAGGTGTTCTGGGGCGTCCTTTCTTGAAATGCTCATCTCTGTCATTTGCTGAGTTACAGGAAGAGAACCTTGAGTAGTTCTAAAAGGTAAATAAAAAAGGAAGAAAAGGTGCAAATCAGCCAGCTGCTCACACTGTCCACTTTAAAGAAATACTGAGCAGTACTGACCTAGACATGTCTAGTGAAGGCAAAGAGGAGGTCTCAACCTTGGCCAGACTGGCTTCTAGTCTCTGGATGGCTGAAGCCTCTGAGGTAGGACTAGCAGAAGAGCCTGAAACATTGTGAAATCATAAAACATTGTGATGCACTCCAAAGTTAGATCTCTGTGTGCAACTGGACTTGTTTAGGTTTCCTTGAAGACATTTCGCCTCCTCTCCAGAAGGCTTCTTCAGTTCTGAAGAACTGACAGTCCTCAGAACTGAATAAGCTTTCTGGAGAGGAGGCGAAACGTCTTCAAGGAAACCTAAACAAATCCAGTTGCACACAGAGATCTAACTTTGGATAACTATGACCTGGATGAATGAGAACCTACACAGACATTGTGATGCACTGCAAGAGCAATGCTAGCCTGTTTGACCATGTTGATCTTAAAGTTTTGAACAACAATGTAACCTTGAAATCTCTAATAAAAGAAGAAGCTATTTTTTATTACAGTGTAGAAAAAGGAAAGGATGGGAAGATGGGGAAAGGTGATTATGTTTTGTAAAATACTCAATATGTTTATATGCACAGCTTAATTAAGCTATACATAAAATTCGACTTTGGCATCTAGTCAGAATTCAGTGCTTGTCCCAGTTTGCATGCAAAGGAGGAAATTAAATAACTGACGAGAACATGTCATGTTAATACAGCCCATTTTCCAGTTGATCTATTACATCAATTAATAAAAACGTGGAGTCAGGCAGCAGAACGACATTTCAAACAACACGGGGATGGATAATCACACCGCTTTGTTCATCCTCTTCTCGCAATGTATACAATGCTTGTGCAGATAAGATGACACTGTCCTTCTTCTGCAACTGGCTTTCTTGGATGTTTTTATGTTCCGGGTATACATGCTGGAGAACATTGATTTTCAATCGCATTATCTGGGGGTCTTAGTCAGATAAGGAGAACTCCAACGCTTTTACATGCACTTCAGTTGTCCAGTTATAGTCGGATTATGGCAATAATTTTTTTTTTTTTTAAGTGTCATATGAACATACTGCCTGTGGAATTTTTACACAATACAGTTCAAGGTAAATTAGTTTCTTACATCTCTTACCTATAGAATTGAGGGGGCTCATGCGGTCGCTGCTCTGCTGCCGTGTCAAGTGTTCTTTATAGCACACGGAGCACATGCCATTTGTTCTTGGGTTGCCATAGAAACCACAACCCGTGGCACAAAGCATGGGCACTGGGCTCTGGTTTGTCTCCTGGGCCATTGCTAGCAAGATCAAAAAGGGAAAGAACATTAGAATAGCAGTCTTCTACTTCCTAATAACTGCTTTTTGATTAGAAGGTGCGGGAACAAACAGCACTATATGCTTTGTTCAGTAACTTGGTAGAAGCTGAACTACTCTGTTTTATTATGTTTTGTTTGATATTTTTATATCATTTAATGCATCATTATCAGTTATGATTGACTGAACACATTAATTATACTCTTAAAATGCTTTGATTCTTGTTCTGATTGATGTTTTGATTCTTAGCATAAATGCCTTTTACTATAAAGCGCATCACAATATATTTGTGATGAACAAAGTACGCCAACAATTTAAAACAGTAACTAGTTCTCTTCCTGTTTTCCCTCTTGCCACATAAGGCATTTCAAAACTTCCTCCGTCATTTCTTGCCACACATGCTGACAAAGAGGCTGGTGCGTCAACAAAACATCAAAGCCTGTGATGTCATCTGCACACTTTGCTGTAACACACTACATTGTGAATGCCTTTTAGTAAGCACTGCACAAGAGATCAGATAGGAAATGATTAATACATGCACAAATAGACAGGAAAGTGTTTTTGTTGAGTCAGAGAGTCGTCTTGTTCACCAATCCTGCTTAGCCCCATTTACAAATACTTGGATCAACTGATACCAAGTAACCAACATATTTTCCCAGTAAACAACCTCTGTGCTGTAACATGGCAGCTGTCTGCTTTTGTTGGTGTGAAGCTCATATTTATTTTGGTCATGCACACAAACAGGGCGAGCAGCCGCAATGTTCCAGAGCAGCCTGGCAGGTGGTTCAATAGAAGGCGCTTGTGGATGGTCGCTGTTGCCTCAGTGGTAGGGATACATGTCAAGAGGGAAATGACATCGTAGGATACCATGGTCTCCTCAAGGTGGCTTGACCTCACCAAAACAGACAAATTGGTACTATTATGCCTGGAAGCATTCCTCCTCCCTTTTTCCCCCCTGGATATTTACACTGTCATGTCAACTAAACCTGTTCTCAGAAAAGCCCACAACCTCTCTCTTACCCTTCATGTGTTGAACTGCTGACACATAAAAACCCCCGCCTGAAATACTTGGGACAGAGCTACATTACTCATATATGGCTTGAATCGTGATGTCCATGTAAGTCTATATTGTATGATGGATGGAGGCAGAGAGAGTTGCCTCCTCAAACCAAGATAAACAACATTAGAAAAATTAGCAAAATAATACCAACTGTTGATACTCAGGCACAAAAGAACAGTGGACAGCGAGTGTCTGAGTGTTAAAATATTTTGCCTACCACGGTTGTTTGGTTTCTAAACATAAACTATACTATTACATATTTGCCTATTATGGCAACTGTGAATTTAATGAAAATTTGATTTCTGGCAGATTGTAATTGGACTATACACCTTCTGCAGAAGGAATAGACTGCCACAGCTGTTTGAGGGCTCTTCCTTTTTGTGTCTACTGTCACATCAGTGTAATCATTTGAGCATACCTTACTTCAAAATAACATCTGATATGGGGGGGGGGGGGGGGGAGAGAGAGAGACTTCCAACAGGACACGGATAACTACACAGCCCTTTGGTACTAGCTTCATTTCACAAAAACGAGCTCAGAATCAAGAAAATACGAAAAATAGAAAGCAGCCAGTGCTACTTGTGACTGCCTTGTATTGTATTGACTGCTAGTATTTCAAGTCCTGTTAAGTTAAAAAATAACTGGGTCACACTGAGGGACGGGACAGAAGAGGATCTGATTTTTGCCGATTAGTTTTAAGCTGTAAATAATTCGCTTTAAAAGTTACAGCACAGCAGAGTAATTAAGATGCCATCGAGGCTGCAAAAATACTGAAATTAACCAGTCTAGACTCACCGTGTACCCTCGCCTCCCTTTGTTTCTTCTTTTCTTCCTTTGTCTACAACCTCTCCGTTTCCTGTTTAGTCAACCCCTCTTTAACTTATTTCAAAGACAATTTCTATTGAAAATCGCCAACCTCGATTACATAATGACTCTTAAGCACTTTAGGAACGCGTCCGTACATCCAGATAGCTCTTAACACCGTCTCAATCCTGTTTTTGCCACAGCTGCAAGTACAGCAAGCAAACATGAATCAAACTGGCTGTTCATTACTCTAGATGTCGGCAGAAACCCCTCGTTCTATCTGCTTACTTGCTTATTATTTTGTTTAGACAAAAATATTGGCTGTCTTTGGCTCCCCACCCCCAGCTCTGAGCCAAAAAAAAAAAAAAAACAAGACAGAAGGCAACAGAAGCAGCCTTCTCCCTCCCTTGTTTTTCGACTGAGCCAGACGAAGTCACGTTTCGAGGCTTGTGATGTTCCCAGCACGGAGGAGGAAGTGTTCTCAGGGTTACTGACAACTTCTACACGCACATGACAAAAAAGTCAGACGTATATAACACCATCACAAATACATCAGCCGACCTTTAAATCGAGCATTAAAGGTCGCCATGATCCACCGCCGCTCACCGATACCATTCTATTTAGTTTATCTAGAAAAACCGTGTTTATTTTAAATACATGGCGTGAAGAAAGAGGGAAAATCGATAATCCAAAATGATCACCTGATGGGAATCTGCGTTTCTCGTCAGCTGAAGAATAAAAAGTAGTCGTTTTGTCCAGAGAGGCGATAAAAAAACGTCGATGGGTTCACGTCCTGATAACGTCCGTTTTTTGGCTGTAGCGGTGTCTCAGCGACGTTGTTCTCCGTGTCAGGAAAGGTTAGGTGGGTTTAAGTCTCCCCTCGTCAACCCTGGCCTCAGCTTCTTTTTTTCTTCGAGCGTCCTTCTTTTCTGGATGAATGTTTGTTTCCTTCTTTAGTAAGAGGAGTGGCGGATGATGTCACGGATAATATAATGTGCCGCCATTGGCTGACCGCGAGGCCCTTGGCTCTGTGTACAGTTGTGCCAGACGATGGGGGCGGGGAGACGACCAGTATGAGCATGCGCGAAGTTAGTATTGCGTTATTACACATCCATTCCTCATCCACCCACAAACCTTTTATTGAGTTCAATTTACGTTAATGGATAAAAAATTACGACACGACTGATTAATACATGAAATTTGAAAAATAGCTAATATAAACAATTTGGTGAAAATGAAGCACATCCCACTATCACGATTTTCTTTAAAACAAAACGACCTCAAAGCTATGTAGGCTAAACAGGAAAATTGACCACATATCTGACCCTCAGCCATTGCAGAAAGGTAGCCTCAGAACTCCAGGATACAAAAAGAGACTTCCTGTGTTTCCACTATCATTTGGGCTTGTGCAAGAGCACTGCTGACTTTGTGCTTTCTCCATCTTAAGATAAAATCAGCTGTCAGTTATGTTGTTTGATCCCATTTTATGGTATCAGTTTAGCAACTCCAACCTAGAGAGGAAAGACATTACTGATTTAAAGAACTACCACAGTTACGCAAATCCAAGCCCTACCTAAAAACAATGAAAGGAGACAGGGCTCTAAAAAAGTGTCGGTCTTTAGCTCTTTGTATTAAACATGCATTCCTTTGCTGTTGTCTCAGTTGGGAGCTGCTTCTGACAACACACGATAAACTGAAAATATCTGACTATGTCTCGAACTGAGTTCTGTGTTTTTATTATCTCTAAAAACACAGAATTTTTTTTGTTTTTGTTTTTGAAAGATTCTCCTGAATTTTTCTGAAACTCCAGACAGGTAGGGGTTTCAAAAACATGACATTCCAGTACAGTTCAAACCCTCCAACACACTCAGACAGAAACTGGTCCACCCAAAAGACAAGACACCAAGACACAAACAAAGCAATGTTGTCTATGCTGTACAGTGCCAGGAGGAATGCAAGGAACTGTACATTGGGGAAACCAAACAGCCCCTCCATAAACGAATGGCCCAACACAGACGTGCCACTTCTTCAGGACAGGACTCAGCAGTACACCTACACCTAAAAGAAAGCGGACACTCCTTTGAGGACAGTCAAGTACGTGTGCTGGCCAGAGAAGATCGCTGGTTTGAGAGGGGTGTCAAGGAAGCCATCCACGTCAAGTTGGAAAAACCATCTTTAAACAGAGGTGGAGGACTAAGGCACTTTCTGTCACCCACGTACAATGCAGTTCTCCACTCTTTTTGTCAGCATTCCAAACATTCACGCTGTTTGACCAGACCTGGAGACTCATTAACATGTGACCCAACAGACAAAGGGGAAGCACCCCAACCGAAACTAGATGAACGACCCTGCCAACCACCCTGCCAAGAACTCTCAGGTGACCACCCGGGCCATTAACATGCCAATGGTCCACAGGGCTATATTTTCAAGCTCTGCCCCAGCAAACTTAGAACTGAAGAAGCTCTCTGGAGAGAGGGCGAAACGTTTTCAAGGAAACCTTTCAGTCCAGTTGACACAGAGAGATCTACTTTGGACAGAATTTTTTACCTTTTTTAATTTTTTACCTAACATTACATACGTTTGGTCATTGGCTATTATAACTTTTGGAAAGAATAAGAAGGGAAGTCTGTAACTTATGCAGTGTAAATAAAATCAATACACTTCTGCACTGGCAGTGCCTTTAATTTTGTGTTTATATGCATATTAAAACAGGAATAAAGATGTAACCAAATCTTGAAAGAATGTGACAAAAAAAAAAAAAATCAGATAATTAGTATCATTCCTATTCACTCCAGTTACTACATTTTTTTTTTTTTTGGGGGGAAAAAAAAACAAAACTTTTTTTATTGTGGACTCAGTAAGTATAGCCTCTTGCTCACTTGCTGGACTTGCTTTTAAAATCGCAATATATGGCTAGTCCAAAACATAATACTATGCATTATGCTATGCATAATGACGAGTTGTTATATTGATACCCCCCTAGTGTTTTCAGTGGTGAATGTAAAAGTTAAGCCATTGTTTTTTAGCCAACATATTTTGAACATTTAGCTCACTTTCCTCACATGTAGAATGTTTTATATAATTGTTAAAAATGTGTACATGTGTAAAATAAATCTAAATCTAATAATAAATCTAAAAAATGTTAAACATAAACCTAAATGTTATACCTAAATATTAAATATAAATAAGTCATTGTTGAGATAAGGGACAAAACATGTTGTAAATTGACATTTTTTTTCCTATAAGATATACTCATAGGCAAAGGTCTCAGCCACCAAACCATGTAAAGGAACAGGTTTTTTATAAAAACGCTTTATAAAAATTGGCCTTTTTCAGTAATGTGATTTATGTCAACGCCGTTGACAGGCTGTCTGTCTTTTCAAGCCAGAAGCCAGTCACCAGCCCGGACAGAACACACACAGTCTCCCAGTCATGGGAAATTTGCCTGTACAAAACAGGCAGAGCTCCTCACAGCATGTTTCAGGAAGTTGAGAGAAGGCTATGATTTGTTTGCATTTTCACAAATTTCACAAATCACAGTTGTTCTTTTGTTTATTTCTCATCTCACATACTCCTCCTCAATAAATCTCAGCAAGAAAGGGAAAAAATATCTGTGTTGATCTCTTCCTAACATGGCAAAGTGAGTGGGCAACACAAGATTTCTTCAAGTGGTTCAGCTTGTCCGCTCTTGTCATTTGCATGATTGTCTAACACAAAGAGACGTTCAAATGGGGGTGGGGAGTGGAGTTTTCAGGCCACTCTACTTACCAGTTGCACACAAACAAAACCTTTTGAAAATAGCAAAAATATGAAAATAATTAAAAGGAGAGGAAAATAAAAGGTACAAATGAGTGGTTGAGAGAAGGCTATGATTTGTTTTCATTTTTCAACAATGTTTCAGACCATGTATGGGCAGCAAAAAACAATGGAGACAGCAGGGTCACACATTGTCACACAGACGCATATACAAACGGGGACAAGAGTGGATAGAAGGAAGTCCAGGGTGTGAGGGGAGTAGACTATGGGGATCAGTGCATGTGAGAGTTTAGTATGGTTATGGCTTTTGGGAAAAAACTGTCTCTGAGTCTGTTAGTCTTTGCTCTGATGTGCCTGTAGCACCCTCCTGAGGGTAACAGGTCAAACAGATCAAAGGGTTGGAGCTGTCCTTGGTGATGCTATTTGCTCTGCTGAGGCAGCAAACACTTGTCAAGAAACCTGGCAGGTTTGGCGTCAAGTTTTGGGTTTTATTTTGTACCATTTTGTACTTTTTTGTGCTATTTTTTCTATTTATTACAAAAGCACTGGAAACAAATTGCAGTTGTTCTTTTGCATACTTCTCATGTCACACTCTCTTCATCAATAAATGTCAGCAAGAAAGGAAAAAAAAAACTCATGTGTTGTTCTGTTCCTATTGAATAGATCCTAAGTGATTGTGCAGCACAAGATTTCTTCAAGTGGTTCAGCTTGTCCGTTCTTGTCATTTGCATGATTGTCTCAAACAAAGAGACATTCAAATGGGGGTGGGGAGTGGAGTTTTCAGGCCACTCTACTTACCAGTTGCACACAAACAAAACCTTTTGAAAATAGCAAAAATATGAAAATAATTAAAAGGAGAGGAAAATAAAAGGTACAAATGAGTGGTTGAGAGAAGGCTATGATTTGTTTTCATTTTTCAACAATGTTTCAGACCATGTATGGGCAGCAAAAAACAATGGAGACAGCAGGGTCACACATTGTCACACAGACGCATATACAAACGGGGACAAGAGTGGATAGAAGGAAGTCCAGGGTGTGAGGGGAGTAGACTATGGGGATCAGTGCATGTGAGAGTTTAGTATGGTTATGGCTTTTGGGAAAAAACTGTCTCTGAGTCTGTTAGTCTTTGCTCTGATGTGCCTGTAGCACCCTCCTGAGGGTAACAGGTCAAACAGATCAAAGGGTTGGAGCTGTCCTTGGTGATGCTATTTGCTCTGCTGAGGCAGCAAACACTTGTCAAGAAACCTGGCAGGTTTGGCGTCAAGTTTTGGGTTTTATTTTGTACCATTTTGTACTTTTTTGTGCTATTTTTTCTATTTATTACAAAAGCACTGGAAACAAATTGCAGTTGTTCTTTTGCATACTTCTCATGTCACACTCTCTTCATCAATAAATGTCAGCAAGAAAGGAAAAAAAAAACTCATGTGTTGTTCTGTTCCTATTGAATAGATCCTAAGTGATTGTGCAGCACAAGATTTCTTCAAGTGGTTCAGCTTGTCCGTTCTTGTCATTTGCATGATTGTCTCAAACAAAGAGACATTCAAATGGGGGTGGGGAGTGGAGTTTTCAGGCCACTCTACTTACCAGTTGCACACAAACAAAACCTTTTGAAAATAGCACAAATAGGAAAATTTGCCTGTACAAAACTGCCATAACTCCTCATAACTCACAGCATAAAGAGCTGAATATTTCAAGAGGTGAGAGAGAGAGTGATTGAGAAAAAGCTATGATTTGTTTGCATTTTCACAGATTTCACAAAAAACAGTTGTTTTTTTTGTTTATTTCTCATCTCATACACTCCTCCTCAATAAATCTCAGCAAGAAATGGAAAAATATATCTGTGCTGATCGCTTCCTAACATGACAAAGTGATTGCGCAACACAAGTTTCCTTCAAGTGGCTCAGCTTGTCCCCACCCATGCGGCGCCGGAAAGTGCCTTGTTTACAAAACAAAAGTATCTGTTCACAGTACATTTAGGGTCCATCCATTCATCCATTTTCTACCGCTTATCCGGGGTCGGGTCGCGGGGGCAGCAGCCTAAGCAGGGAAGCCGAGACTTCCCTCTCCCCAGCCACTTCTTCCAGCTCTTCCGGGGGGATCCCGAGGCGTTCCCAGGCCAGCCGAGAGACATAGTCCCTCCAGCGTGTCCTGGGTCTTCCCGGGAGCCTCCTACCGGAGAGATGTGCCCTGAACATCTCACCAGGGAGGCGTCTGGGAGGCATCCTGATTAGGTGCCCGAGCCACCTCATCTGGCTCTTCTCAATGCGGAGGAGCAGCGGCTCTACTCCGAGCCCCTCCCGGATGGCAGAGCTTCTCACCCTATCTCTAAGGGAGAGCCCAGCCACCCTGCGAAGGAAACTCATTTCGGCCGCTTGTACCCGCGATCTCATTCTTTTGGTCATTACCCAAAGCTCATGACCATAGGTGAGGGTAGGAGCGAAGACCGACCGGTAAATCGAGAGCTTCGCCTTTCGGCTCAACTCTCTCTTCACCACAATGGACCGGTGCAGAGTCCGCATTACTGCAGACACCGCACCGATCCGCCTGTCGATCTCCCGTTAAATTCTTCCCTCTCTCGTGAACAAGACTCCGAGGTACTTGAACTCCTCCACTTGGGGGAGGATCCCCTCCCCAACCCGGAGAAGGCACTCCACCTTTTTCCGGCTGTGAACCATGGCCTCAGATTTGGAGGCGCTGATTCTCATCCCGGCCGCTTCACACTTGGTTGCGAACCGGAGGTCACGGACTGATGAAGCCAACCAGACCACATCATCTGCAAAGAGCAGAGACCCGATCCTGAGGCCACCAAACCGGACACCCTCAACACCCCGGCCGCACCTAGAAATTCTGTCCATAAAAGTTATGAACAGAATCGGTGACAAAGGGCAGCCCTTCACCGGAAACGAGTTCGAGTTACTACTGACAATGCAGACCAAGCTCTGACACCGGTCATACAGGGAGCAGATGGCCCGTATCAGGGGGCCCAATACCCAATAATATTCTCTTCTCTTTCTTTCTCCCTGTTTCTCTTTCTCCACGAACACTCTACTTCTTTCCAGCCATGCTTGCCTGCAGTACAATAAATACAAGTTGGACCTTAATTGGGAGATGACCTACTGATGTTAGCTAGCTAATTAGCATGTTTAGTTGGTACTGAGATGTCAGACAAATAGAGGCATCCGATTGAAGGGCAGCAAGAAAACCAGCAGCGAAACAACTAAATCCAAAATTACAAGAGACTGGTGTGACCTCTTGACCAGGAGGTCACGTGGGAGGCGTTACATCAAAATCCAAAATTCAGAAAATCAAAGGAGCAGGTCAATAAGACAGATCAAATATGAGATCAAAGGAGCATTTTATGTTTAAAAACAAAGGGCAAGGAGGTTTGATGTAAAGCAACATATTGTTTTACAATATGTTGCTAAGTTAAACCTGTCCTTCAAAAGACAGCCATAGCTGCTGATCATTCAGAAGATGCAACTGGCAGGAAGCTTTAAATGTTTAGATTAATTAGATTAATTTAAGATTATAGTATTAATATTTATTGCCTACTTGTATAATCTCTTGATTGCATTATCTATTGTCTTTCTATAAGCTTTTTCTATAAGCTTTTTTTTACTTTCTATTAGCACTTGTCAACTCCTTCAGCTTACGTGTCAACTCCGTCAGACAGAAAAGCTGACAAAGTTAGCGTCTGACGACATGTTTTCCCATTTTAACAGCGTCTTGTACACTGGAGCCATTTTGTTTTTTCACCAGTTGTTCGCTAGCCTGCTAACCTGAACTAAAAAGATAACATTTATTAAAAATTCTTTAATAAGAATATTATAATGGGAAGACAGTGTTGACGTGTTAAAGCTGTGACTGCGGTGATATCAACATTGTTTTATTAAAATATCAAATTATCAGACCATGTCTCACTTTTGGTGATATTGTTTGCCTTGGCCATGAATGTGGTGGTGAAGTCAGCAGAGGTGGAGTGCAGGGGCCCATTCACCAACTCCGGTATGCGGCAACCCCCAATCAGAGCATTTATGGATATCCATATGGATAATCAATACAGTGACTAAAAAATGAGTCCCGGGCTGTAGATGGATCCTGCAAGGCCTTGAGCATCTCATCAGGTGGGCACGGTGGGACTTCAAGCCAGCCAAGTCCAGGTCCCTGGTTGTGATGAGGGGGAAGGTCACAAACCAGTTTTGCTTCTCGACAGGAGGCGTCCAGAGCCCATCTGTGGGAGAGAAGCCAATCAAAAGCCTGGGCAAGATCTATGACTGCACCTTGAAAGACACCGCAGTACTCCAACAACAGAGGAGTTGGGAACCTGGCTGACAGCGGTGGATAAGTCGGGGCTTCCAGGCAAGTTTAAAGCCTGGATTTTCCAACAAGCTTAAACTGCCCTTCAGTAGTCTGACGGAGGAGTTTATGGTTACCTGAGCAAGAGAGGAGCTGCTGTATAGGGTCTCCAGCAACACAAAGTCTCCTTGGCAGGTGTAGAAGTGAGAACTGGCAGGAAGTGGAAGGCTCACAAGGCAGTCAACCAGGCTGAGGCACGGTTGCGACACAGCGAGCTAGTGGGAACAGTGGCAGCCGGACGGGCAGGTCTCAGGAGCAATCCAAGACCTCAGTACAGCAAATCCCAAGGAAAGGAAAGGCGACAGCTGATCCAGGAGGAGGTTCGAGCAGGGGTGGAGGAAGCCCGCTGCAGTAGGACAGTAGGGATGCGGCAGCAGGGTGCAGGGACCCGATGGGAAGAAGTAGCTGAACGTAAGATCTTGTGGACAGAGCTATGGCGATCAGAGCCACACTGGATCAAGTTCCTCATACAGTCGGTGTATGATGTACTCCCAAGTCCGTCCAATCTCTTTTGCTGGGGCTTGGCCGAGACACCACTCTGCCCCCTCTGCCAGAAAGTTGGATCACTGGAGCACATCCCGAGCTGTTGCCCGTGGGCGCTAGCGGTACCGCCCGTACCGCTATCGCCATGATTAAGCAAACATCAACAACCATCAAGGCAGTCCATCGCCTTTGTTAGGGCTGGGGAGAAGCCACAGCAGCACCGGAGTCAAGCAGTGAAGCTGTTGGCAACAGCTCAAGGCTGGCAGCTGAAGGTTACCTAGGGAAACAGCTCAAGTTCCCAGAGAACATCGCAGTGGCCACACTCAGGCCAGTTGTCTGAAACAACGAGACAAGTGGTCCTGCTGGAGCTGTTCCCTGGGAAGACCATATGGAGGAAGGCTTCGAGAGGAAGAGGGCCAAGAATGAGGAGCTGGCAGGTGAATGCCAAAGCAGGGGATGAAGGACCCGGTGTAACCCCATCGAGGCTGGGTGCAGAGGGTTTGTCGGCCAGTCTCTTATCAAGGCACTCAAGATGTTAGGAATGAAAGGACTGCAGAACAGGAAAGCCATCAGAGACATCACCGACGCGGCAGAAAAGGCATCAAGATGACTGTGAATCAAGCGAGGGGACCCGTGGCTACAAGCTAGTTAAACACAAGCTGGGGCCTGATCAACATTGGCTGGGTCACCTGGGCAAGGGTGTCTGTTGTGAGACCCGAAACACCCAATAAACCCAGGATACAACACTGATGATGTGTCTAAGTTGCACCAAGAGTGTTTGTTAGAACCACTGATGAACCCACCAAATGTGGGAAACACTAATGGGATCATAAAGATTATAACTGACCATGACTTTACCTGATTTATTCATGGTCAGCAAAAAATCTGACAGAGTTGACCAAATATGAGAACACACTATTATAGACATTTTTTAAATGGATAATTTAATTTAAAGTTCTCAAAATATGGTATTGCATATTCTATTTAATGTTCTAGTTCATTTGACATTTATATTTAGGCATTTGTAGCACTTTTTTAACATTTTTTGGGCAAGTTAAACCTTGTAATGTCCTGCTGAGGACAGGTCAGATTGCATGTACTTTCTCAGTACAGAGCCTGTAGTTTATCAAATTGCGATAATTCTGTTTCTGATATATTAAATCAATTTCATGAGCATACAGAGGTGTGACAGATCTGACTTTTACAGTGTTTTTATTGTGAATATTTTTTTCAATTATAACATAAAGAAGACATTTATGTGGGACATGTTTTGTCCCTTACCTCAAGAATCACTGAAATCTAAATGTTAAATCTAAATCTAAAATCTAAATCTAAATGTTAAATCTAAACCTAAATGTTAAGTCTAAATCTAAATGTTAAAAATAAATCTAAATTTTAAATCTAAATCTTCAAGATTCAAGATTCAAGATTCAAGAGTTTTATTGTCATATGCATAGTTACACTACACAATGAAATTCTTACTCTGTTCATTTCCCTGAGCAAACTTGCATAAAAAATAAAACAAAATAGTAAGGCAGTAAAAACAATAACAGGGGAATAAGAACAATAATAAGGCAATATAAAAATAGTAAAGAACAATAAAAACAATAAGGCAATCTTCACATTATGAGGTATTATGTGCGATAAGGTGCATGTATGCATGCTGTAAAGTGACAGGTGAGGGGGAGGGGATCAATGTGTGAGGGAATTGTTCAGAATTCTGATGGCTTGTGGGTAGAAGCTGTTAGCCAACCTCGTAGTCCTGGCCCTCAGGCTCCTGTAGCGTTTACCTGATGTTAGCAGTGTAAACAGGTTGTGTTGTGGGTGAGTGTTGTCCCTAATGAGGTTGCGTGCCCTCCGCAGAACCCTGGTGTGGTAAATGTCCTGCAGTGAGAGGAAGACTGTTCCACAGATGCGTTGTGAGGTCTGGATCACACACTAGAGAGCCTTCCTGTCTTGTGCTGTACAGCCACCGCCCCAGACTGTGATGGAGGTGGTGAGGACACTCTCATCGTACATCTGTAGAAGTTACTGAGAATCTTGACTGACATGCCAAATTTCCTCAGTCTCCTCAGGAAGTACAGTCTCTGTTGGGACTTTTTGATAATCTGTCGGGTGTTGTGAGACCAGGTGAGATCCTCGCTGATGTAAGTGCCGAGGAATTTGAAGGTTTTCACCCTCTCCACCTCTGTCTCATTGATGAATAGTGGTGTGTGCAACTCCTTCCTTCTCCTTGGGTCGATGACCAGCTCTTTGGTTTTGTCTACATTGAGGTGGAGGTTGTTGCTGCGACACCAGGCCACCAAATCTGCCACCTCTCTCCTATATGCTGTCTCGACTCCACCAGTGATCAGCCCGATGACTGTAGTGTCGTCCGCAAACTTAATTATGCTGGTGTTGTTCTGGGAGGCGACACAGTCATAAGTGAAGAGTGTGTAGAGCAGGGGGCTCAGCACACAGCCCTGGGGTGTCCCTGTGCTTACAGTTCTAATACTGGATGTGCAGTTGTGGACTCTGACTGACTGGGGTCTGCCTGTGAGAAAGTTCAGCACCCAGTTGCAAAGAGAGGGTGTCAGACCAAGTGTGAGGAGTTTATCTGTCAATTTGTGAGGGATGACTGTGTTGAATGCTGAGCTGTAGTCGATGAAGAGCATTCTTACATATGTGTCCTTGCCCTCTAAGTGCGTGAGGGCTGTATGGATGGCGGTATTGACTGCATCATCAGTGGACCGGTTCTGACGATATGCAAACTGTAGGGGATCCACGGTTTCTGGGATGGATTTTTTGATGTGGGTCATGACTAGCCTCTCAAAGCACTTCATTGTGATTGGACTGAGTGCTATGGGGCGATAGTCATTTAGGCAGGTCACGGTGCTTCGCTTGGGGACGGGCACTATGATGGTGGACTTGAAGCAGGTGGGGACAGAGGCTTGTGCAAGGGACAGGTTGAAGATGTCTGCGAACACATCAGCTAGCTCTGATGAGCAAACCCTGAGTGCACGGCCTGGGATGTTGTCTGGGCCGGCTGCTTTCCGTGGATTTGTTCTGCTCAGAACCTTGCGCACATCTGTTGATGTCACCATGAGCAGTGGGTCCTGTGTGCTCTCCATGCCCAGCATCCTCCTCTGCTGATCAGGATTTTGGGCATCAAAGCGTGCGTAGAACTCATTCAGCTCATCTGGCAGTGTGGCTTGGCTGGATGTGACTGCGCTTCTCCTCTGCCGATAATCCGTGATGTGTTGGAGTCCTTCCCACATGCGTCGGGGGTTAGAGGTGGAGTAATAACCCTCCAGCTTCTGCCTGTACTGTCTCTTGGCCTCTCCGATGGCTCTACTCAGGTTATATCTGGCCTTTTTGTAGTCCTCAGCGGTGCCTGACACAAAAGCAGATGAGCGTGCCCGTAGTTTGGCCCTCACATCACAGTTTATCCAGGGCTTTTGGTTGGGGTATATTCTGAGGTGCTTGGTGGTGGTGACAGACTCTATGCATGTGCTGATGTAGCTGGTAACTGCAGAAGCATATTCCTCTAGATCTACAGTATCTTCACTCATAGCTGCAGTTCTAAACACATCCCAGTTTGTACATCCGAAGCCGTCCTGAAGCACTAGGTCAGTTTCTTCATTCCACACTTTAACAGCTTTACTTACTGGGGGAGCCTGCTTGAGAAGTTGTCTGTAGGACGGATACAGGAATATGGAGATGTGGTCAGCCCTTCCAAAATGTGGTCTTGGGACGGCCTTATAAGCACCTTTCACGTTGCTGTACACTTGGTCCAGGATGTTATTTTCCCTCGTCGGAAAGCTTACGTGCTGGTGGTACTTAGGAAGAACAGTCCTGAGGTTACAGTGGTTGAAATCCCCCGCTGTGATGAATACAGTGTCCGGCTGTTTGGTCTCATGTTTGCTGATGGCGTCATGCAGCTGGCCTAGAGCGCTAGCGGTGTTAGCTCGCGGTGGTATGTAAACAGCTGTTACAACCACAGCGCTGAACTCACGAGGCAGGTAGAAAGGTCTGCATTTCACCATCAGCAGTTCAATGTCCGGGGAGCAGAGTTTCTCGACAGTCTGTGCATCTGAGCACCATTGTTTACTTACATAAACACAGACACCGCCGCCTCTATGTTTACCAGATGCTAATGTTCGGTCTCCTCGGTAGACACGTGTGTTTCCAGGTCAATCGCCGAGTTGGGTGTGTCCTCCGTCAGCCAGGTTTCGGTGAAAATGAAGACACAACACTCTCTGATCTCACGTTGAGCGCTGGTCCGGGTTCTCAGCTCGTCGATCTTATTCCCGAGGGAGCAGACATTAGCTAGTAGCAGGCTGGGTACTGGTGGCCTGGTAGCCCTAGCTTTTAGCCTAGCGTGCAGGCCCCCCCTCTTGCCTCGTTTCCGCCTTGTCCGCTTTGTTTGCCAGCTGTTCGTCTCACCCGAGGCTGGGACTGCTGCGTCCTCCCGGCGAAACAAAAAGCCAAAGTCCGAGAGGCTGAATGAAAGTTCGTGATGAACTTTACCGATGTTTAGAAGTGCCTCTCTACTGTAGCTTACAGTTGCGCGAGTATAATGTATGTTCAATATGAACAATAAGGCAAAAATAAATAAAAAGAAGCGTCTGCATCGGGAGAGTGAAATGTTACATCTAAATCTACGTTATATTTAAATTGAAATGTTAAATCTAAATCTAAATGTGTGAGTTAAATGTTTCGAAAATATGCAAATAGGGCTGTTTAGTCTGTATCCATGTCCCTTGCAGTACCTCAGCTCACGCGACCCCGCCCACACCACCACCTGCTGCTCAGAGGATCAGGAGAGGAGAAGATGGAGAGGCATGGCGGGCTACTTCACTTATGTTTGTGGTGTGGACTGCGCCGGTGGCAGGATGCCCTGAAGTGCAGCCCGCTGTAACCGCCCTCTTCAGCTCACTATTTGAGACCGAGCCCGCCATGCCTCTCCGTCTTCTCCTCTCCTCATCCTCTGAGCAGCAGTCAATGGTGTGGGTGGGGCTGCATGATCTGAAGTATTACAAGGGACGTGGACACTGACCATACAGACTAAGGCACTGAAACTTCCCTATTTGCATATTTTCGAAACATTTAGCTCACACATTTAGATTTGGATTTAACATGTAGATTTAGAGTTAACATTTAGATTTAGATTTAACATTTAGATTTAGATATAACATTTAGATTTAACATTTACCCCTCCTGGGCTACCACCTTATCGTGGTGGAGGGGTTTGCATGTCCCAATGATCCTAGGAGTTCAGTTATCTGGGGCTTTATGCCCCTGGTAGGGCCACCCATGGCAAACAGGTCCTAGATGAGGGATCAGACAAAGCGTAGCCCACCGATCCCTTATGACGAATAAAATAATTGGTCCCGAGTTTCCCTTGCCCGGACGCGCGTCACCGGGGCCCCTTCCTGGAGCCAGGCCTGGGGGCCTTTGCCCATGGGGCCTGGCCGGGCACAGCCAGAAGAGATAACGTGAGACCCCCTTCCCGTGGGCTCACCACCTACAGGAGGGGCCAAAGGGGTCGGGTGCAGTGTGAGTTGGGTGGCAACCGAAGGTGGGGACCTTGGCGGTCCGATCCCCGGCTGCAGAAGCTAGCTCTAGCTCTCTGATGGGGAAGGAGCCGGAGCTGGTGCGAGAGGTTGAGAAGTTCCGATTAGATATAGTCGGCCTCAACTCGACGCATAGCAAGGGCTCCGGAACCAGCCTTCTCGAGAGGGGCTGGACTCTCTTCCACTCTGGAGTTGCCGGTTGGGAGAGGCGGTGGGCAGGGGTTACGATTCTTGTTGCCCCCCCCGACTCGGTGCCTGTACGTTGGAGTAGAGAGCAGAGTAGAGAGTAGAGAGGCATTATTGTCGTTTCAACTACATATAGCTGACGCAGTACATAGTGAAATGAGACAACGTTTCTCCAGGACTTGGTGCTACGTAGACATACAACATACAACATAAAGCTAGGACAGAAGTATGTCTCAGCCGCAAAAGTGCAAAGTGTGCAACAAAGTGCAAATAGTGCAAGACAACACAGTACAAAACAGTGAATATACAATAAGTAGAAAAATATACAATAAGTAGAAAGAAATAAAACACTCAAGAGCAAAACACTTAGCAGCAAACATGTGCTATGGGAGTATAAGATGAGGTAGTTGAGCATACGTAACCAAATATAAATATGAATATAAGTGTAGCAGCATATATAAGTGTAGCAGCATAGTAGTTATAAACAGTGAACAATGTAGTTGTGTGTGTGTCCACACAAGTGAATGTATGTGTATGTATTTATGCGTGTGTGTGTGTGTGAGAGAGAGAGGGAGAGGCAGGGAGACTCATACAGTTCAGGTTCGCTTTGTGTGAGTTTGTGTGTGAGAGGGTTCTTTCCATTTCAGTTCTGTGTATTGAGAAGCCTGATGGCTTGGGGGAAGAAGCTGTTCAACAGTCTGGATGTGAGGGTCCGAATGCTCCGGTACCTCTTTCCAGATGGCAGAAGGGTGAAGAGAGTGTGTGAGGGGTGTGTGGGGTCATCCACAATGCTGTTGGCTTTGCGGATGCAGCGTGTGGTATAAATGTCTGTGATAGAAGGCAGAGAGACTCTGATCCTCTCAGCTGTCCTCACTATTCTCTGAAGGGTCTTGCGATCCGAGACGGTGCAATTCCCAAACCAGGCAGTGATGTAGCTGCTCAGGACACTCTCGATGGTCCCTCTGTAGAAAACGGTCAGGATGGGGGGAGGGAGATGAGCTTTCCTCAGCCTCCTCAGGAAGTAGAGGCGCTGCTGGGCTTTCTTGGTGATGGAGCTGGTGTTGAGTGACCAGGTGAAGTTCTCTGCCAGATGAACACCAAGGAATTTGGTGCTCTTGACGATCTCCACAGACGATCCGTCGATGAGCAACGGGGAGTGGTGACTCTGTGTTCTCCTGAAGTCAACAACCATCTCTTTAGTCTTATCGACGTTCAGGGAGAGGTTGTTGGCGCTACACCAGGATGTTAGGTGCTGTACCTCTTCTCTGTATGTTGACTCATTGTTCTTGCTGATGAGACCCACCACGGTCGTGTCGTCGGCAAACTTAATGATGTGATTAGAGCTGTACATTGCTGTACAGTCGTGAGTCAGCAGAGTGAACAGCAGTGGACTGAGCACACAGCCCTGAGGAGCTCCAGTGTTCAGTGTGGTGGTGCTGGAGATGCTGTTTCTGATCCGGACTGACTGAGCTCTTCCAGTCAGGAAATAAAGGACCCAGTTGCAGAGAGAGGTGTTCAGGCCCAGCAGGCTCAGCTTCTCAATCAGCTGCTGAGGGATAATTGTGTTAAATGCTGAACTGAACAGCATTCAAACATATGTATCTTTACAGTCCAGGTGTGTGAGGGCAAGATGGAGTGTTGTAGTGATGGCATCATCCGTAGAGCAGTTTGGACGATACACAAACTGCAGGGGGTCCAGTGAGAGTGGCAACTGTTTCTTGATGTGCCTCATGATGAGCCTCTCAAAGCATTTCATCACGAATGGTTTGAGTGCGATGGGACAATAGTCATTGAGGCAGGAAACTGTAGACTTCTTAGGCACCGGGATGATGGTCGTTGTTTTGAGGCACATTGAAATGGTGGAGCTGCTCAGCGAGATGTTGTCAGTGAAGACATCAGCTAGCTGCTCTGCACACTCCCTGAGTACCCTGCCTGGGATGTTATCTGGTCCAGTAGACTTCCGTGGGTTAACTTTGCATAGAGTTCTCTTCACATCAGCCGTGGTGAGACAGAGCACCGATTCATTAGGTGGAGGGATGGTTTTCCTCACTGCTGTGTTGTTCTGTGCCTCAAACAGAGCGTAGAAGTCATTCAGCACGTCTGGGAGGGAGGCGTCACCGTCACAGGCTGGAAATGATGTCCTGTAGTTGGTGATCGCCTGGATGCCCTGCCACATGCGCTGGGAGCCTCCGCTGTTCTGAAAGTGGCCGTGGATTCTCTGACCGTGTGCGCACTTTGCCTCTCTGATGGCTTGGGACAATTTTAGAGCCGCCTTGTCTACTGTTCTGAAGGCGGAGTCTCTCGCCTTCAATTCAATTCAATTCAATTCAATTCAATTCAATTCAATTCAATTCAATTCAATTCAATTCAATTCAATTCAATTCAATTCAATTTTATTTATATAGCACCTTTTACAATAAAATTGTCTCTAAGTGCTTTACAGAGGTAGAAACCCAGAGCCTGAACCCCCAGGTAAGTGGCCGGGAAAACTCCTTTTAACAGGAAGAGCCTTGAGCAGGACCAGGAAGCACAGGGAACCATCCTGCTGAGGATTGGCTGATGAGGAGGGAATAAAGGGGGTGGGACAGAGAGAGAATAAAGAGAGAGAGAGGGAGAACAGATACAATCATAAAACCAAAGAAATACAGACAAAATACAGTATAGAAATACAAACATAATATATATACATAATATAGCATAGCAGGTTGTTATAAAGAGATGAACAGTGTAGGCAGGTGCGACAGCGGACCCTAAGGTTTGCCATAGGCCAATGTCCATTACCTTTTGAAGAGCCTGGAGAGCGGAAGACCTGCAAGAGAGAGAGAAAGAGAGAGAGAGAGAGAGAGAGAGAGAAGGGAAGACACACAGAGCGACAAGGAAGACTGGACCCAGATAATCCACGGTGAAAATAAAGGAGGAGAAGAAGAAAGAAAGGAGGAGAGGGGTGAGGGAGTGGTTAGTGTTGAGAGTGGGAACTGCTCAGTGGATCATGTGTTTGTCCCCAACAGCGTGGCCTATAGCAGCATAGCTGTGCTAAGAATTGAAGAATAAAAGGAGTCCCTGATGGGCCTGTTCTAGCTATAGCTGTAGCTTATTTAAACTAGATCTGTCAGCCCACCACACTTGGTTTGAGGCTGGCTATATGCTTTAGTGAACAGAAGGTTTTAAGTTTTGATCTTAAGGAGCAGGCGTGGTGTCTGCCTCTTGGACCCAGGTTGGTAACTGGTTCACAGTAAAGCTGCCCGATGGCCTAAGCTCGTCTCCCAGTCTGCTTTGATGAATTCTAGGAACTACAAGTAAACCTGCACTCTGTGATCTGGAGTGTTCTTTTTAGGTATATCACGAGGACTCTGAGATCACTGCAGGGTATGATGGGAAAAGTAGTCCATTTAGAGCTTTATATGTTAGAAGGAGAATCTTAAAGTCTATTCTAGAATTTCTGGAAGCCAGTGACTAAAACTGGAGAGATATGCTCCTGGTACTTGATTCATAATAAGAACTCTGGCTGCAGCGTTCTGTATCAGCTGCAGGTTTTGAATGGAATAATTTGGACATCCTGACAGTAATGAGTTGCAATGTGGTCAGTCTAGGTAACAAAAGCATGGACAGTTTTTCAGCATACTTTGCGACAGGATGCTCCTGATCTTTGAAGAGCATGCACTTTTTGCAGTCATCCATGGCTTCTGGTTGGATCGTGTGGTGATGGACTTGGAGACGGTCACATCATTGATACATTTCCCGATGTAGCAGGTCACTGATGACGTGTACTCCTCCAAGTCAATGGAATTGCCGTTGGTTGCAGCCTCCCTAAACATGTCCCAGTCAATGCCTCAAAATGATCTGAAAGAGCAGGGTGGCTCCTGCTGACGTCAGTTTTAACCTGTTTCAGACTGGTTTAGAGCATCAGACGAATGGATGGTATGCAGGTCTGTATGCTGGAATCAACATAACAGAGATGTGGTTTGAGTAGCCGAGGTGGGGGTGGGGCTCTGCATGATGCCAGGAAATGTTTTGTATAAACAAGATCCAGCGTGTTCATCCCTCTCCTAACAAAGTCCACATGCTGATGGAGATTTAGGGAGCACTGTTTTTAACTTTGCATGATTGAAATCTCCGGCAGCCAGCAAACAGATTGTCGGGGTGAGCATGTGCATTCTGCAGCCGCTATGCTCTGTACAGCTCCACAGAGCCTCCGTGGCATTAGCACTGGGTGGAATGTATCTCCGATGATGAAAACAGTAGTAATTCTAGGAGTAAATAAAGTCTACATCCAGCAGTCACAGACTCTACTACCGATGAGCAGTAGTTAGATACCAGCACAGAGTCCTTACACCATTCCGTGTTGATGTAGACACACTGCCACGCCGTCTTACCGCACAGAGCTGAATTCTGTCTGGTAACAGATAGCGTATGCGCTGAGCCATGAAAACAAGATGTAGTCCAGTTTATTGTCCAGTGACCAGACGTTGGATAGAATGAAGGAGGGTGTAGCGGTCGACTAGGGATTAACCAGCTATTCAACAATTCACACTTTCTGCACTTCGCTTCCTCGGGCACCACTTGCGGCGATCCTCTCTCCTAACCGGCATCAGAAGCGGCCGAGGACTGAAAACCTGGTCTTGGCAGGTCGAAGTTGCGAAGTTGCGTGGGTATATCATCATACCAGTTATTAACTGCATGATTCACAAATTTGTAATAATGTCAGGTGATCATTATACATAGAACACACTGTATTTGGTGCCCATGTTCTTTGAGGTCGCCGGTGGCGAGAGGATAGCCTCCTCTGCCTTTAGGTGGGGGCGGATCTGACTGTTGTTTTGTGGCTCACGGCCCAAACAGCAATTCAAACGTATCCACCTTTGGAGCCCCTTAGAGAATTACTAGAAGTGCTCATGCAAATTCCTCGTCCTCCTGGAGGGGCGTGATCGGGAAGAAAGGTATCCATATGTGCACTTGGCACCAGGACAGTTCGATGATCGATGACTTTGTGGTCGTGTCAGTGGATTTGCAGCCTCAAGTCCTGGACACTCGGGTGAAGAGAGGGGCGGAGCTGTCAAGCGATCACCACCTGGTGGTGAGTTGGATTTCGATGGTGGGGATGATGCGGACAGACCCAGCGGGCCCAAGCGTGTTGTGGTTCTGCTGGAAGCGATCGAACTGCATATTGAGGTTGTCTGAAACGAGGGGAAAGAGTGTCACTGACAGAGAAGAGGGAAGCATTCAGGAGTGCACAAGCTGGAGGTGACAGCGGTGCTGGGAAGGACGCGAACTGGAACAAAGAAAAATGACGAGAACTCGGGTAATAACTGATATTACTGTTATTACTGTTATTACTGTGCCAGGCTTTGAAAGGATATTTAGACATCTGGCAAAGAGAATACGAAAGTGCTAAGGGAAGCCAGTAGCCCATCAGGATCTGTGGAAGATAGGAAGATGTGATAAACATGGATCTGGATGTATTTTGCATCAAACGCTCACACCAAGGGAGGGCATTGGAAGAAATAGTGAAGTGTATCGCTTTGTACAGACACGGAGAGTTGTAATTGCGGAGGCAGAGGTAGGAAGAACACCTAAGGGCAGGGTGGTCCCAGGCAGTTTGTGGGGATGTGGTGCAAGCTGTGCATGAGGAGATGGGTTGTACCGTACCGTCCCTACAAAGGGAGTTGGAGAAGCAGCAGCTCTGGATTCCTAGAAGACATGTGTTGCTCAGTTCTCTGAACCTGTAAGGATATGTGGTTAATATAATGCCGGGAGGGAGGGCGGCATGTTGGGGGTCTTACTATTAAAATTACAATCCCGTGGGATTCAGTATGCATGGATGTTGCTGGACCATTAGGTCATTAGGGAAAAAAGGAGAAAAGTACCTGTTAGTAATAGTAGACTCTATGTCCGGATATGTGGTGACAAAGCTGATGAACAAGGCTAATGGTAACAGTGTTGTTGTGGGAATGTTGGACCAAATGCAGCAATAACAGGGTGCCCAGGGAGCTGAGAACAGACAACGGCACCCATTTCGGGCGATGTAAGTGGATGCTGGTGTGAGGAGCGGGTGATGAAGTTTAATTCACCCCCTACCTGAGCTAATGGAGTGGTGGAAAACGGATGGTCTAGTGAAAAATTGGGATTGGCAAAATGCTGAATTTGGAAAGGTGGAGTGTCAAGGGTGGACATCGGCTCTGAATGACGGTCATCGGAGTGGAACGGACCCTCCCCTCAACAATTAAATCAACACCTTTCGTATCACAATAAATTGGGGCGGGGTAAGAGGAGGAAAGATATAAACCCAAGAGTTTCCATTCTATGTGGGACAGAAGATTTGGATCAAGGCTCGTGAGGAAGGCCATCACAGGCAGGAGCACCAGAAGAAGTAAAGCCTAAGTTCGACAGTACAAACATAATAGAAAAAGTCTTCCAGACAATGTGCAGTGTTGTTAAAAGAAGAATCCAGGTGTGGAGCAGCTTAAAAGTTCCAAGTTAAAGAGACTAGGGCAGAAATAAACAACAGTCAGCACACCATTATTGAATAAAGTGGCCTGTCAATGGCGATGATTATGCTAGAAGGTCGACCTCAACTTACTCTGGATTGGCAGAGCATTGAAAATTGTTTTCTAAACAAGGATTTCTGCTCTGAAGAAGCAGGCCTTACAATGGGTGAAGCCGAAGAATTCATGCACTTGATGTGCCTGGAGAATGCCCCCCTGACCCTGCAGTGGGAGGGGGCCAGGGCATGTAAGTCTTGCTCTTTGCTCTGGGCAAAGGAGAATTAAAGATATTCGCTGGGACAGTAGAAAGTCATGAATGCTTATGTGTGCAGCAGCTGCCGAGATAATGTGGAGCTGCCTTGTCTTACAATGTAGTGACCGTGGGACCACAGCCTAAGAACATTTGATCCTCAAGACTGCGCATGTCTGTGGGACGGCTATAAAATCTTTTATTGTGAAGGATGCCTGTTGGCAATGAAAAATGGAAGGCTGGTGGTGACTAGCCCAGGCACAGAGGTGCCAGGTGAGGGAGTGTTACAAACCTGTGGACCTCTGGAGAAGAGTCAGTGTCAGCTCTTGCTTGACTGGCTCTAGCTGAGCACGTGGTTGATGATGACAGTGAGTGGCTCGCATCCTCAGCTTCAAGGTTGCACGCTCAGCTGAATGCTCAGCTGGGTGAAGATAGAAAAGAAAGCAAAGTGAACTGCAAAGCTGTGAGGAAAATCGGCCATATAACCCCTCGTAGGGCTTAGTCATGCCACCAATTGTCAAAATGACCGGATCATTTTACTGTTTTCACTTAACATAGTTTCTGCAGCCACAGTGATGCCTTACTTTTAAGAGAAACCAAGGATAACTCTGCTTTAACAAAAATCTACAGACCCAAATGTACCATTCTCCAAACTGACCACTGTCTTAATACTTATAGAGTGTAGGCTGGCCTACATAAAAGGAAACACAACTACTTATCAATTTGACCTTTGCCATGTCATCAATTGTTGTTATGGAGAGAAGCTGCTTGGAAAGATTATGATGTTTATGTGTGTGACTCGAGATGTTGGGTACCATCTCACGAAGACATAAGTTGGGGCCACGTTGGGGATGTGTTTTGTGGGGTAGTGGCTCGCACATGACCATAGGTGGTTCATGGGTATCAACCAGACCTAACTACGTTACACAACACCTGAAAATCTGCAAAAAGAGGAGCAACAGTGGGGGGATCATTATCTGCCTTGCTCCTTGGGACTAACCACCCTCCTCCTCACCCTTTCTGGAATACCAGGACAATCCTTATAAATTGGTAAACCTGTCTGTGTAGATTCTCACTCATCCAGGTCATAGTTATCCAAAATTAGATCTCTCTGTGTCAACAGAGTAAACCTGGTACTCATTGTGATCAGTATCCACATTCTATCTAGTCAGGAGTGGATGTGTCTGGAAAAGATCCACGAGGACATATCAGTAACAATGATTGACCCATCTACTGCACAAGATCTCAGAGAAAGTTACTGCTGTGCCCACTATCACTGTTGCTAATTCTGAGATGACGACTGAAGGTGTTACAACTATAGATCATACCAAGCTAAGCACAAGACATAATCAGTTGGCAACAGGATATAGTGATTATAATCTATGGATTTACATTGGCTAGCATTCACAACCCAAGATCTGGCTTTGGTGATTGTATTGCCTGATGATCCACGGCACGCCCCCGTGTTGTATACTGAGTCTGGTCCATTACATCTTAATGACAGTGTTGGATTTAAGTATATTTTAGCCCTACATCAAGATAAGGATCCTATAAATTGTGCCATATATAGTGATATTTATCCAATCTCACCTACGGATGTCAGACGACCTCTTTCAAACCCGCCCAGGCAATTGCTCACGTGTCTCAAATATCTTCAGGACCTATTAACCTTGGGACAATAAAAGAAGAATGGCGTTACAACATAGTAAATATCACTAATTATGTATCGGACAGCAACTTTAATGTCGGTCGTGCCGATCTGTTTTGGTATTGTGGAGGGCGAGTTTTTTAATATAATACTATGCCTGCCAATTGTAAAAGGCACATGTACTATTGTTCGGTGTATGCCTATTACTATGATAGGTGTACTACAGAATAGATCACTACATCTCCAGACAAAGAGCGCCAGTTTACGGCCTATGAAGGAGTACAACCTACATCGATGCAATAGGTGTTCCATTGGAGTTCTAAGAAAAATTCAAGTTATACAAGTCAGATTGCTGGGCGATTTTGAATCTATTTTCCTTTGGATAACACCAAACAAAAATCTTATTTGGATCAATTACATACATTATAATTATCAATTGCTAGCCAATTCAACTAGGAACTCCATGAGGTCTCGGCTAGCTGTCTGCTGCACCTCTTTGTGGCAGTCAAAACCAAATTATGACCTTTTTGTTGGCTGAAAGGAGGTGCTTGTTCATGATCGGAGAACAATGTTGCACCTTCATCCCTTAGCACCTTAGCTGCTCCGGGCAGCTTTGCTGTGGAACCAGTTACCAACACAGGTCCAAGAGGGCAGACACCACGTCTGCCTTTAGATCAAACTTAAAACCTTTCTGTTCACTAAAGCATATAGCTAGCCTCAAACAAAGTGTGTAGGGCTGACAGTCTAGTTTAGTCAGTTTCTGATTATAAGCTGAAATAGGCTCATCAGACTCTTATTCTTGGTACGCTGGCTATGCTGCTAGGCCTCAGCTGCTGGGGACAAACACATGATCCACTGAGCAGTTCCCCCTTCCTCAGCACCAACCACTCCCCTGACGTCCTCTCCTCCTTTTCTTCTTCTTTCTCCTCCTTTTATTTTCACCGGGATTATCTAGAGGTCCAGTCTTCCTTGTCTGTTCTGTCTCCCCCCTCTCTCTCTCTCTCTTTCTCTCTCTTTGCAGGTTTTCCGTCTCAGGCACTTAGTGCTGTCGGACTTTGGCCTGCCTGCAAACTCAGGAATCGCTGTCGGCACCTGCCTATACTATTCATCTCTTTATATAACCTCACTAATGCTGTATTATGTATATATGTCTGATATGTTTGTATGTATTTCTATGATTGTATTTGTCTGTATTTCTTTGGTTTTATGATTATCTGTTCTCCCTCTCTCTCTCTCTCTTTATTCTCTCTGTCCTGTCTCCCTCTTTTATTCCTCCTTTACCCAGCCAACTTTCAGCAGGATGTTTCCCCCTTGTAAGCCTGGTCCTGCTCAAGGTTTCTTCCTGTTAAAAGGGAGTTTTTCCCTGCCACTGTGCTTACCTGGGGGTTCAGGCTCTGGGTTTCTACCTCTGTAAAGCACTTAGAGACAATTTTATTGTAAAAGGTGCTATATAAATAAAATTGAATTGAATTGAATTGAATTAATCCCCAATAACACTGCACCTGATGTATCTGTGACAAAGGCCTTACAAAGCCTAAGAACCCTTTCCAATCAATTGAAAGAACAATCAGGTGTTGACAGTCCATTCAATAATGTTATGTCTGGCTTTTTCGGCAGGTTTAAGGTTTAAGTACTGACATCAGTGGCTGTTTTAGTTTCTATTTTTGTACTTTGTGGATGTTGTTGTATTCCCTGTATTAGGTCTCTATGTAAGAAGACAATCGAGACTGCCATTCACGGACACACCCGATGAACAGATATCAACCCCTCTGGCCTTAGCCAGGGAAGGCCACAGTCAGACCAAGGGGTGTCAAGAAAAGTTGAGGTCTGCTGTGCCTCCCCGGAAGTTTAACAAAAACAACGGCAGAGGAGAGATAGGGGAAGACGGTGATGGCCTTGAGTGATTCATGCTGCAAACATGAATGTCACCATAACCTCAGTAACACAGTGAATTCCAATGAAATTGAAATCAAACTGGCCACACAGAGATGCTCAAGGTCTTTTTCTGCGCATCAAAGACATCATCACTCACCATGCCAGACCCCGACGCAGCAAGAGGATCATGCTGGGTTGGCTCTACTTTGTGCTTTTCAGCACCGAAGTTTGAGAGAATTAACAGCACTGAAGAATTGAACTGGGGGCAACCAAACAAACAAGCAAGTAAGAGAAAGATCACAACATTGTATGCTGAGTGCCCTGCTGAAGAATTGAAACTGGGAGGCAAAATTGTGAACAGCAGTAATGGCAATTGCAACAACAATGACAAAGATTAATGGCTAAGTACACTGGGGCCATCTGCTCACTGAGAAACAGACGGGGTTTTCTCCTTTTCACACCCCAAGACCGAGGTCTCAACATCAGAAGTTGCCCAGTGGTTAAGAGAGTGACTGGTTGTGCAGAAGAGACCAGGTTGTGTCGGTGGGCACCAGGCCTCAGTTCTTCAAAAACTTAACGGTAAATGCACTAAAGCACAGGTAATCTTATGAGCAGCACCGATGGTTGTGATTTCTATCTTATTAATACATTCATTTTGCCATTTATCTTTTAAATATATAACCATTTACACGTAATCTGCAGAATCCTTTAATAAAGCAAGTTCCCATCGCGGCTTAATCAAACGTCTAATCGGGGGCGGAACTTCCTTTCCCGACAGTCTGCAGGCTTCAAGAGCAGCAGAATGTCGGGGTTATTTGGAATGAACCTGCTCACGAGCAGGTTCATTTGAAAGTGTATGTTACCCCGGTAACGGACTCAAAATTTCAGTGAACCTGCTTTCTGAAACCAGCCCTGTGGTAGGCTGGCGACCTATCCAGGGTGTACTTCGCCTCTTGCCCCTTGACAGCTGGGATAGGCTCCAGCATACCCCTGTGACCCATGTGTGGATAAAGCAGCCACAGAAAATGGATGGATGGATGCCTTCTGAAACTAAAAACCCTGAGATTCCCGTAGATCACAACAAACTGACCCAGATTTCTCGTTGAACCCGCTTTCTGAAACGGGCCCAAGGGTAGTCTTTAAACGTAAGGAAAAAAAAAAAAAAAGACCCAAATCCCATTAACTGCGTATAGCTGTTAGAACACGGAGAATTGGACCCAAACGCAGACCACAAGCTTGACAAAACAACTGATTTTAATCACTTTTTACAAAAGTCCAAACATAAAGCGCACCACCGGAGGATAACAGATACAACAGAGGAAGGCCCAGCGCAACCACTGGACAAGGAACGAGAATTCTCACAGCTGAGCGTAGAAACAAAACCAATCCCAGTCACGGGACGTGGCAACCTCAGAAGACAAAAGGTAAGTCAACAGGCAAGAAAGGTAATCTACAAGTTAAGTTGTGAAAGCTCATCTACCACTCTGGCACTTCAATGATCCAACACTGGTGACCAGCTGACATTGTCTTAAATAGGGAGTTGATCAGTCATTGGCCACAGGTGCGTGTCATCGTCTGGGTCCTCACAGTCCCCAACGCCCTCTAGAGGAGAACCAACACACTTGCAGCCTCTTATCTTGGGGCCGGCAGTGCCAGTCCCTGACAACAGCAGCGGCTCTGTTGTCATCTCTGGACAACCTGTTGGTACAGTATATTGTCGGAGACCTGCAATCATTGAGTAAAGTGGAAAGCCCAGCTTTCATAAACTTAATTAAGGGGTTGCAGCCTTCCAAAAAGAAAGTACACTCTTTAAACAATACATTAAAATAAAAACAAACCAAACAAAAAAAAAAACAGGCGAATTTAAGACTGAACTGTCTGAGATTAAGGATTCAAAATTCGATATGAAGATGAAATCTGACGCATTGTTTTAGCGATAACACTGATAAAATAATTGCTGTCTGTATGGCAATAATTTAAAAAAATAGCTCACAACATATGGGGGAAAAAATAACTAAAATAGTTCATTTTTGGAACTGTGAATTTAGTTCAAATTTTTGAATTATGAACTATGAACTGCACTAGTTCATTTTAAAATTTGTGAATTGAACTTTGAACTAGTTCACGTAGAATAACCTTCCCAACACTGGGCACAGCTTGCCTCTGTCTGGCATCATTGTGGTGAGACACTGTTGATAGAGGGGCTTGTGGTGGAAATGGCAGCTTATCCATTTACATAAGCGCTGTGTGGTGCTAGATGAGCTCTGCCTGCCCTAAGAGCAAACTTGAGCCCCCATCTTGAAATGCACACCATCTTCATGTCAAGTTTGACAGTGGGTGTGTTAAAATGATTGAAGCCTATCATTTAATCAACAAAAGGTGCCTGTGATATGATACCAAGGAGATCATTCACAGGTTTTGTGTAAATCCCCTCTTTTTTTCCTTTTCTGCTTTCACTGCTGTTGCTGTAATTATTGAGGGAAATTTTAGGTCAAATACTGCAGAAAAACATTTTCAGATGGGTAGGTAAGCTGAAGAAGGTGCAATTAAAAAAAAAAAAAACACCAAGGAAAACCGACTTAAAAGTAATCTACTGATTCAACACATAAAGACCGTTCAATTACTCACTTCAGCTCATATTTATTTCTCATTAAAGTGTATTTGTGTAATTATTTACCAGTCTGATGTCTACCTTACCAAAATCCTTCCCGAGACACAGTATGAACTTCCACTAGTATGTTTCCTTCATCCCCCTTTTTCACACAAGCCTCACCTTATATGACTAGCTGGGTGATTGTCCAAAAAAGGCAGAGTGTGTTTGCAAAAGTGCTGTACATGTAAAACAACATGATCTTGTAAGTTGCCATTTTATTGTGCATGTGTGTTGTGGTTTGTCCTGTCATATGACACTGCAAATGCATGCCTGGCTGTGGTTAAAAAAAAAAAAAAAAGTAAACTCGTGTGTATTTGCATGTGTGTAGAGCAGGTCCTCTGTTAAGTTCCCCTAACTGGCTGTTCTTTGTTGCTGCTCCCTCATACAGGCAGGCCTGGCCACGTGCTTCTCTGACTGCAAGGACAAACCACGCCTTTAGACCTTTAATCTGTCAATAGCAGCAGCCAAGTCCTAACCCTAAAAACACCCACAATCCACAGGGGCCTACCTCCTTGCTTGCTTACAGTTTAACTCACGCATACTTACCATGTTCCCTTTCCTCTCAGTCATACCTGCTCTGTCCCTGTTATGCCATACAACATTCTCAAGCCAAATAAAAATAATTCTTTGCTCGCTTCTCATGTTATAGCCTCAGTTTCCTATCTTTTACTTTCATGCGTGAAAAACAGTAATTTCTAGTCCGAAACAATGAATCAAATAACTTTTCTTTTTCAATTTGCAATTTGCCTAAATTTAAACGACTATATTCAGTCTTCAGTCTCTCTAAAAGCGAAAAACTAGTCTACTATTTCTCAGAAACAATAAATCACATACAACATTCTATGTGAACAGTCTTCTTCGCGCTGATCACATTCGTGTACTTAAATGAATAAAATAACCTTTTAAAGAACCAGTAAATCCTTTGGTCAGGTTGTGATGACACCAGTGTTTTTCTCCTTCCCTCCCTCCAAACAAAGACACTATTATTTTCTGCTTACAAATGTAACCTGAGATACACTCATCAGGACACAGTGGAACAAAACAAACATGTTAGTGCAAATGATTACATATTATGTTGTCCAATCTTTCCACAACAAAATGTTATTTTTATCAGCAGGCAGGTGTTATTTGTTTTGTACATTATATTCAACAGTCTGGGAACAATTCTAAATAATCCACAGTTTCTGAAACAGTTTAAAGTGAAAAAAAAATCCTCTGCATAATATTTTTGTAACTCTGTCAGTTCACAGCAGGAATGTTCAGGATTTAAATCCCTTTGGGGCCTGTTCTCTATGTAATTTGCACGTTCCCCTCTGTGCTCGTTCTCTTCAGGTTCTCCAGTGGCCTTCCACAACCAAATACATGTAACTCTAGGTGAATTGGCTACTTTAAATAAAATTAAATAAATTGATAGTGTGGCTGTAAGTGATTGTGTACCTTTGTATGTTAGCCCTGCAATGAACTGGGTGTACACATCCCCTCGCTCAAAGGCAGTTGTAATAGGCTCCAGCACCCCCTGCAACCCTGCTGAGGGAGCAGCGCTAGAAATTGGATGAATGGATGGATGGATGGATGGATAATATTTCTGTATCTAGCAAAATGTCTATATACATAAAACAAAACTATTTGCATATTTTTCCCAACCAGACTACATGATGTTTGTACCTCTTTAGAAATTATTTAATGTAAAGGTTGTCTTAATTTTCCTACTAGTTAGATTCTGCTCATGTGGCCTCAATGACCTCTCTGGCTCAGATACCTTTTCCTACTCCAGTTGCACAGCATGTAAATGTTGATGTGCCTCTATATTGTGACACATCTGAACACGTGCATTTACAAACATTCACAGAAACAGATGCAGAAAATAAATCAGGTAAAGCCGGCTCTTGGCACGGGTTACTTACACGGTTGTCTAGGGCGCCATCTGCTGGAGGGGGCGCCACTTCATGACCCCAAATAAAACAAAATAAAATAAAATATTAAAAAAAAAAATTCTTGTTTGACAATTTTTCCTCTATTTCAGTTTAAAAGATAAATAAAATTAACAAATATACAAAAGAAAAAAAAATCTTGCAGAGAGACTGAAAAGCCCCATCTGTGTGAGTTTATCTGGTTTGCTGGAGGTGTAAGTACGATTATGTGTGAGAGTGTGTGATTTACCTGTGTGAGGAATGGTGGAGCAGGTGGCTGGAACCTGCTCCACCATTCCACCATTCACTGCCCTAGAACATTCCAGTGTCTCCATGTTTAAGCTTCATACTTATTAAAATCAAATCAAATAAAACAAAGGAAAATTAGATTTCCACACCTCCATTCGTTCTTTTACAAAATTTTTACAAAATTATGTAAAAGAAGATTATTGTTAAAAATAAAAAAAAAATTAACCCTTGAACAACTTTTACAGCCACACTGGACAGGGGGAACTTCATGTATACCTGTCATTATTTGTTCAAAAGAATAATTTTAACCTGTCCCCCCCCGCACACACACACACACACTTTTTTTAAAAATTTGCATAATAATCGGCCTATGATAATACTTTGCCTGAAAATCTTTGTTAGTACCTTATCAATGCCAATAATAGTAAAACACAGGGATGTGCAGTGAGGTCCATGGCTGGTGAGGCACTACATTTATAAATGTATGAATCCAATGGTCTGCCCCCTTATTCTTGTCCCTTTATTGTATTTAATTTCAGCTATGTTGACTATAAAAATGATCAAAAACATATTCATCATATCAAATACTTTTTTTGGCTAATTTTTTTGTATCGTTGCTGGAGTTTCTTCTTAAGAATAGCTATATCGACACCTCTGTGCAGAAGGGGGGAGTCCCAAAGGTCCCAGGGTGCATCAAGCATGCAGGAGTAGTCACCCAGCTGATTCAAGAGGCATGGGAAGGCAAAGGAGACTTGGCAGTCCTTTGGCTCGACCTTGTCCTTGGGGCCTTGTCCATTCCACACAAGCTTGTGGAAACCTTGCTTGACCGACACCACATTCCAGACAAGATCAAGGACCTCATATTGGACTATTACAGCTCTTTCAGCGTGAGAGTGAAACCTGGAACCATAACATCCGCATTTCATTGGCTTGAGAAGGGCATTATCACTGGATACACCATTTCTGTGATGTTGTTTGCCTAGGCCATGAATATGCAAGTGAAGTCAGCAGAAAGTGGAATGTAGAGGCCAACTCACGAACTCAGGTACACAGCAGCCCCCCATCAGAGCAATTACGGATGATCTGATGGTGACTACAACATCAGTCCCGAGACCAGTTTCACTTCTCACTTCTCACCCAGATTTCATCTGTGGGAGAGAAGCCAGTCAAGAGCCTGGGCAAGATTTTTGACCATTAAGGACACCGCTGCACTCCAAGCAACATTAGAGTAGTTGGGAACCTTTCCAGATGGCTGTGGATCAAGCGGGGAGATCCGTGGACCACAAAAGCTATTTAGACACAAGCCAGGAAGTGATCAACCCCGGCTGGGTCGCCTGGATGAGGATGTTGTGAGATCCGAAACACCCAATGAACCCAGGATACATCACTGATGATGTGTCTAAGTTGCACCGAAATGTATTTTAGAATGAAAGAATGAAGAATGGCCAGATGTTACCATTGTTCACTTTTCATTCCTTATATTTCACCTACCTGACCTGCGTGTCTAGATCACACCCTGGAAAAAGCCCTCAAGAAGGTTGTCTGGTCTTTCGCTCTTTCTAGAAAGCAGAGTGCTTGTTTTTTTTGGCTGATGGAAGTCAGAGTCATAGCTGACTTCTGGTGCATGTCGGACCGATCGCAGAGTGAAAACTTGGTTATCGCCGTACAATGGTTACACAATCGATTGAGGAGCATTAGTTGTCAACAATGTTGGTACACCATTTGTCGGATTTATTAATTTTGATGATTAATTAATAGTGGCAATACATGACACACCTGAAGCCAGAATAAGCGAAATAATAAACTTACAAGTAAGTGAAGAGCCTGACTGCTGTGGGAACAACAGATTTCAAGTAAGAGTTTATTTTGGAGGCGGGGAAAAACAATGTCCTGATGGCAACTGAAAAAAGGCTCATCTTACATAGCAGATGAACTTTCTGCTGCCCCCTCAAAAAAAGTAAGTATTTATACGATGAGACAATTTTCTCTTTCTCATTATGTGTGATGCTCTCTGTAACTGTATATTTGCTCTGTCTAAAATCAGTGATTAGGTCCTTGGTTTGAGATACATTTAGGTCAAAGATGGTGTCATACCATGAAATTAAATCTGTGAGACCCTTCCCTTGGTCCAATGCAGAACTTTGTAGAAGTGATAGTAGTACAGTGTCTTTAGAGAACTACTGTCGGGGGCCGAAAAGACTGTTCTTCTTTTATTTTCTGCTCTTTCTCCATTAGAGGACACAGGCGACCCAGAGTGCATCTGTATGGTAAATAGTGTTGCAGTTCTGATTTCCCTTGCTTTGTGATTCTGCTCACTAAAACTGTTTTTTTCTGTGGTTTTTCCAAGGTGGCCTTGTCCAGCTGTGGTTGGTTGTGCTCGCCCAGCTCACAGTTGAGCCTTCCTGCATTCAGCCCTGCATGTTGTCGGGTTCTTTGAGTTTGTCCTTCCTTCTTCCGGTGGAGCGCCTTGTGTTAAGAGTTTTTGTGTTAGAGTTGAATATTAGTTATGCTTTTGACAACTACATCTAAATGGCTCCCCTCCTGGGTGCTCCTGCAGCTATATTAAACAGAAGGTGAGGTGAGATTGTGGAGATCCTTACGGAGCTCTGAAAAATGACCATTTACAAGGACTCTTTGCTTTGTCATTGTATTCTCAGGAACCACAAAAAATGTACCAGGCAATGTTGTCAGTCAGGTTACAAAAACAGCTAAAGTAACTGCCGATCGCCTCCTCCAGGCTTCCAGCTTAACTCTCGTTCCTTCAGAGGTTCTTTCTGCTGCCTCCCCATCCTACAAGCTGCCACCTTTTTCTCCTTCCCTGTCATTTCAGTGGCTGTGAGCATTCCCCAAACTGACTGGAAAGGAAATATTCTATGGCCAACCTTGAATGACAACGGCCATGTGGAGAATTGGGAGGTCCCGAGACCCTGTCTTCCTGCACATTATGCTCCATGGTGCTCACCCTTGTTTATCCTGGGAGTCTCTGTATGTCATTGTGACTCGGCACTTTGCAGGTTTAAATTCCTTAACAAAAGAAGTTGGAAGCCAACCCTTTTCTGAGGTGCTTATTTATCTTCCTCACCACTACACACGTCATCGGGGACGTCATACACAGTCAGCAACCACATGATTCTTGGCAACAGTCTGATGTTGTTAGAGCTTTAAATTTCCCCGGAAGCCCTGAATCTTCAATCCTTCTCAGCCATTCCTCTATCTGCTTTTCTGTACTGGCGATGTTGTTTCTGTCAGTAAGTGAATCATCAAACCTCTTTCTGAGGCACTTGACTGAATTCTCCTCTGACTGAATCACTTCCTCTTGCACCTCTTACAGCTTGAACCTCTTGGTCAAATTTGTCAAGATTTTGGGCTAGTTGGTATCATTTTTTGTTGTCGCTCATCTTAGGCCATTTGATTTGCTCCCTCACAGGGTGACATTAGCGCTCTGGGGTGGCATCAAGTGGGTCCCTCCTGAGATCTCTAGTGCCGTGGGGTGCTTACTGCCTGGAGATCTCCTTGGTCTCACCAAGTGCACCTTACCATCATCTGTGGTAAAAAGAACCTTCCTCTGTATTTTTCCTTGAATAGAACAAATATGTAATATTTTAAACTGTAACGGCTCTCAGTACTGAGAGAGGCTGACCTGAGATTACACGTGCCTATATATAGGTAAATACGATGTAATATCCTACCCACAGCAGAGACAATTAAACAAATTTTCAGAACAATACACAGAATTGATTGATTGAAGAATTGAAAAAAAAAGATTGAAAAAAAATATATATATATTTTTTTTGTGTGGATATCCAGTATTTATATATATATATATATATATATATATATAAAAATTCCCTTCTCACCCCCCATGGGTGGTTACTCCTCCATTCTAAGCTCGGGTCCTCTACCAGAGGCCTGGGAGCTTGAGGGTCCTGCGCAGTATCTTTGCTGTTCCTAGTACTGCACTTTTCTGGACTGAGATGTCTGACGTTGTTCCAGGGATCTGCTGTAGCCACTCCTCCAGTTTGGGGGTCACTGCCCCGAGTGCTCCGATCACCACGGGCACTACTGTCACCTTCACCTTCCAAGCCTTCTCCAGCTCCTCTCTGAGCCCTTGGTATTTCTCAAGTTTCTCATGTTCCTTCCGTCTGATGTTGCTGTCACTTGGTATTGCCACATCCACCACAATGGCTCTCCTCTGCCCTTTATCAACCACCACGATATCTGGCTGGTTCGCCATCACCATCTGTCTGTATCTGGAAGTCCCACAGGATCTTCGCTTGGTCATTCTCCACCACCTTTGGAGGTGTTTCCCATTTTGACCTTGGGGTTTCCAGCCCATACTCCGCACAGATGTTTCTGTAGACTATGCCAGCCACTTGGTTAAGGCGTTTCATGTATGCTTTCCCTGCCAGCATCTTACACCCTGCAGTTATGTGTTGGATTGTCTCAAGTGCCTCTTTGCACAGCCTACACCTTGGGTCTTGTCTGGTGTTGTATATCTGGGTCTCTATCGCTCTGGTGCTTAGGGCTTGCTCCTGCGCAGCCAGGATGAGTGCCTCTGTGCTGTCCTGTAGGCCAGCCCTCTCTAGCCATTGGTAGGACTTCTTGAGATCAGCCACTTCAGCTATGTTCCCGTGTAGGGACTTGTCCTCCCATGCTGGTCCCTCCTTCAGCACCTCCTGATCTTGCCATTGTCTGAGACATTCACTGAGGACGTCATCTGTTGGGGCCTTGTCCTTGATGTACTCATGGAGCTTGGTTGTTTCGTCCTGGATAGTGGCTCTCACGCTCACTAGTCCTCGGCCTCCTTCCTTATGGCTTGTTTACAGTCTCAGGGTGCTGGATTTGGGATGGAACCCGCCATGCATGGTGAGGAGCTTTCGTGTCTTAACATCTGTGGTCTGTATCTCTTCCTTTGGCCACCTTATTATTCCTGCAGGGTATCTGATCACTGGCAGGGCGTAATTGTTTATTGCCTAGGACTTGTTCTTGCCATTGAGCTGGCTTCGAAGGACTTGTCTTACTCGCTGTAGGTATTTGGCTGTTGCCGCTTTCCTTGTTGCTTGTTCAAGGTTGCCATTTGCCTGTGGTATTCCAAGGTACTTGTAACTGTCCTCAATTTCTGCTGTTGTTCCTTCTGGGAGCGAGACCCCTTCAGTGTGGACTACCTTACCTCTCTTTGTCACCATCCTACTACGTCTGTGTAGATTCTCACTCATCCAGGTCATGGTTATCCAAAGTAGATCTCTCTGTGTCAACTGGACTGAAAGGTTTCCTTGAAAACGTTTCGCCCTCTCTCCAGAGAGCTTCTTCAGTTCGAAGCTCTCTGGAGAGAGGGCGAAACGTTTTCAAGGAAACCTTTCAGTCCAGTTGACACAGAGAGATCTACTTTGGATAACCATCCTACTACATTTCTCCAGCCCGAATGACATCCCAATGTCGTTGCTATAGATCCTGGTAGTGTGGATCAAGGAGTCTATGTCCCGTTCGCTCTTAGCGTACAGCTTGATGTCATCCATGTAGAGGAGGTGACTGATAGTGGCCCCATTCCTGAGGTGATATCCATAGCCAGTCTTGTTGATTATCTGGCTTAGGGGGTTCAGGCCTATGCAGAACAGCAGTGGGGACAGAGCATCTCCTAGGTATATGTCACATTTGATGGACACTTGTGCAAGTGGCTTGCCATTGGCCTCAAGGGTGGTTTTCCACAACCTCATCGAGTTCGCCACGAATGCTCCTAGAGTCCTATTGATGTTGTACAGCTTCAGGCATTCAGTGATCCATGTGTGTGGCATCGAGTTATAGGCTTTCTTGTAATCAATCCAGGCAGTGCACAGCTTGGTATTTCGGGACTTGCAGTCTTGGGCAACTGTTATATATATATATATATATATATATATATATATATATATATATTTTTTTTTTTTTTTTTTTTTTTTTTCCCAAATATGTCACAAAATCACAATAACTCAACTTATACCAATTAATAGTTGTTCATTTAGAAAGGGTTTGTTTACCGTTGCAGGCCTAAACGTTACTTGGGTGCGTTGCAGCCGGAAACAAATGGCCTCTTTTCCATGAGTGCCAAAAAAAGAAAAAAAGGTACCTGATGGTTTAAACTCTGCCACTTATACCGGGTCCCCGGAGCTGAAGCAGCAGGACAGTTAGATGAGAAGGTGGATCACATACACGTTCGTCCCGTCTCGCTCCTTCGTCTCATCTAGCTCCTTTGTCCCCATGGGCCTTTGCTAATTCCAATGGCGTGTTGCTATCGGGTTGCCAAAGTCTATGTGCTCCAATTAGCCACCTAGCCAGCAACCTGGATGCTATCCAAACTTAGCTTTCTCAAATGAAATGAGCGGTCTGCTCAAATCACGTCACTTACAACACTCACAGTGCTCGTTTGCATCACTTCAGTGAAGTAAATGAAACCGCTTGTCCAACAAAGCCTTTGCTGATTCTGAAGGCAGGTTGCTATTGTGTTTGGAAAATCCACGGGCTCCATTTGGTCACCTAGCAGGCGACCTGGATGCTATCCCAACTTAGCCACCTAGCTGGCAACCTGGATGCTATCCAAACTCTAAAATGCCCTCTAAAAAGCCCTCTAAAATGAAATGAGCGGTCAGCCCAAATCACGTAATTTACAACACTCGCAGTACTCGGTTGGGCCACTTTCAGTGACTTTAAAAAAAAATAAATAAAAAAATTATATTTTATGTAAATATTTACATTGGGTTACATAACATTAGTTGATATAGTTAATCTGCAATATCCATCCATCCATCTTCTACCGCTTGTCCGAGGTCAGGTCGCGGGGGCAGCAGCCCAAGGCCAAGTACAGACGACACGATTTTTTTCGAGTCGGCATTCACAGTGAGCAACTAGAGAGAGCGTAGTGTGGACGGCGGGAGCACTGGGTGTTCGCGCTACAATACTTGTCAGAGACGGGAGTGTTCACACTGCGTGATTCTCTCCATCAGGAGGTGTGACCAACTGCACTGTCATTTTCCAAACAATTCAATTCAATTCAATTCAATTTTATTTATATAGCACCTTTTACAATAAAATTGTCTCTAAGTGCTTTACAGAGGTAGAAACCCAGAGCCTGAACCCCCAGGTAAG